>PPOD03000254.1:47345-107187 GCA_003708425.3 Jamesozyma rosinii
CGCTCTTCCGATCTATCGTCTACTTGCCTCTTCCAGTCTTGAGAGGATGTCCATGATTTCGTTCCTTGTGAAGAAGATGTTGTCTTCCATGACGTCCAATTCGTCCTGTGGCACCGTGAGGTCTATCTCTAGGATCCGGAACATTGTTTCCCGCTTGTTCGACCCCACGATGTACATTCTTTCTTTTGTTTCGTAGATGGTGTACTTGCTCAGTATGAATTTCTTGGTCTTCATCTGTTTTGTGGTTCCCGTCGTAATTGGTGGTGCTTGGAACACGTTTGGATTTGGTGCGGCATTGTCGGTAGTGTTGTGTGTGTCCATAGTTGTGCTGTATTGGGTCTAGTCTGGCATAGCACGTGCCCTGTGTGTTTGTTTATGTATGTGTTGTTGTGTGAATAGTCTTGTATCAGTGGTGTATTTGTAAGGATTGTTTTGATTTCAAACAAAATACGCGAACTGTGGGGGTTTCTTAGAGCTTCACGATGAAGAAACAATAGTATATGTATAAATTGTAAAATGTTATTGTAAATACAACTAGATAAAAGTAATTGAATGATTATCCTAAGAACCAGAGGAATGATATGTAATATATAAGAATAGTGTGTGGTGGCAAAAAAAAGAGAAGGGGCTAGGGGAAGTGTGCAGTTTGATTTTCTATTATTTGATCTTTTGCTTACACGAACCAGGTGATGAACAATAAGAACACGCCGAATAGGGTTGTTGTGTTGGAGCCCATGGAAATACCTTCGTTGATTCCACGCTTGCCCTTGTCGTGTAGGGTAGTTCTCATGTCGGTTCTGACGACGTCGATGGTACCCTTGATAGTTCCTAAACCGATGGAACCTGAAGATGGAGATGCGACAGTTAGATATTGGCTGCTGAATCTTTGGATCCATGTAGTTTGTATAACAGTGGTGTAGCCAGCGGTGACGATTGTGACCCAGTACGAGGTTGGTCCTCTTGTGGTTGTGTAAGTTTTTGTCGTACCATCTGTAATAGTAGCGAAACGATCTATCGATAGAGTAGTAACTGGTGTCAATGGCAATGGTGTCTGTGCAGTGGATGGATCTGGTCTGCCGTTGTCGTTAGCTGGTGCCTTTGCTGCAGCCTTTGAGGAGCTGGATTTCTTGGCAGTGTTTGAAGAGGAGGAGGAGGAAGCGGATGGGACAACTGTTGCTAAATTGATGACTGTTGTGCCTGTAACTTTCTTACCAGCTGCATCAGTGGTTGTGTATATGCTGGTTGAGAGTCCAGTAACCTGTTTGACACCAGTAACGGTTGCCAGGTCGATAGTAGTCGTAAGGGTGACAGTCTTACCAGCTGCGTCTGTAGTTGTGATGATGCTTGTGGATAGGCCTGTTGCAGGGACACTTGGGACAGCTGCACCGATTGCAATAGTAGTGGTTGCGGTGATAGGCTTACCGTTGGCATCTACAGTGGTGTATACACTAGCAGTCATGCCTGCCGGTACGGGGGTAGTTGGTGCAACCGCGCCTATTGGGACCGTAGTTGTTGCAATAATGGTCTTACCCTTTGCGTCAACAGTGGTATAGAGGCTTGCGGTCATACCAGCTGCGACTGGAGTAGTTGGAGCTGCTGCACCAGCTGGAATCACGGTAGTACCCGTGATAGTCTTACCCTTGGCATCTACCGTAGTGAAGACACTTGTGGAAGCTGCAGCCTTAGCAGCAGGTGTGGTTGGGGTGGTGGTTACGCCTTTGGCGGCAGCGGCAGCTATAGAAGCCTCTTGAGCCGCCTGATCAAAGGTTGTAGTCCTTGTGTAGACAACGCCCTTAGGATCAGTGGACAGAGTGACCTGGACAACCATTTGGGCTGATGAAAACTGCAGCAGCAGCAGCCATGCTAGCGATTGTAATGGAAGCATTATATGCAGTCAAATGTAAAATATCAGATTCGGAAACGAGCGGTTTTGAGTAACGGGTACACTTGATATGAATATGGAGAGTCCTAGAATGAAAGACAGATGAATCTAAACAAACTCGAGTGTCGTGTGTGTGTTATATGTATACGATGCTATAGGGGTAACACCAGAAGTTGTCTATGTCTTCTTGCAGATGTAAATGTATAGATCGTGCAGCTCAGCATCAGCCTCTGTTGTGAAGAGGGAGTTTCAAGCTTTTCATGTTTGTTGCTGAAGTTTCTTGCCGGTGCAAAAACTGAAAAAACACGAAACGGGCCTGGAATTGCTTTTCTGCAGGGCACGTGGTTTTGTCATCTCAAACGGCCATCACGTGTTTGTCATGTGACCACCCAATCATGTGATTATCACGTGGCCATTATATAACCCCGATATCATTTTCAGATTTGGTAATCAGACAATGGATGGATTGTTTATTGATTTAGCAATGACAGCAGGGACCATGATGGGATAGTGCTGCCCTGGGAGTATTACTTCTATGTGGATATATATATATATATACATGCGCATAGATATATACATAGACATATACAGACAATCTAGCAAAGCTATATAGACACACAGGCACATACTCTTACACCATGTCCAGCAATAAAGTTCCAACGGTGAACAACCAGGAGCACATGCATCGTGTTTTCAGTGTAGACGACGACCCAGAAGAGATACAGCATGATATGAGGTATATCGAGGGCCTGCACGATGGTATACGGTATTCGTTCCAGAATAAAGCAAAAAACGCATCGCATACCCAGTCGCCAGGAGCTAGTCTCCCGTATAACAAGAATAACTCCAGCTCAACCCCAGACCTACTCGCATCCACGACCCCTACCCCTAATCGGCCAGATATAAACTCAGCATCACCTTCACACAAGTTGAAACAAAAGGGTAATGAAGGAAACAAAAGCCATTCCCATAATAGAACCTCGTCCAGGCTCTCCATCTTGAACACGGCACACGACCCGATCGCCCATGGCAGTGTCCACACTCCAACAGAGGAACCTGAACGGTTTATCATACATGATCCAGCACATATCGCAAACAATCTGCTGGTGGAGGAGCTCCCACAGGACTACGATCTAGAAGATAGGGCATCGAACGCATCGTCGGTAGAATCGTACACATTAAGGGAAAGACAGGATGCAATCAACAAGACACATCCCTTTGGTATCAGAATATGGAAACCAGCTCTGTACAAGAAGCAGCGGTCCGTCCAAAAGGCAGCAGCGGAAGATATCCACGAAACCAAGTTCAAGAAGATCACCATCGGCGTGCACATCACAAACATCATATGGTCAATGACCTGCGGTGTGTTCCTATTCATTTTGTTTGCACTAGCAGGTATCTTCGTCTGTGTATTCGGCCTCATGACTAGTTCAGCAAGAGAGTACGCTAGAATCTTCTTCAAACTCGCATCCTACCTCCTGTGGCCCTTCGGCAAAGTCGTCTATCTAAACCCAGACGAACACTACATGGAAGAGGACAAGGACGAAGGTATCACAGTTCAGCAATTCTACAACTGGGTCACCTCGTACAGCACGAGACTCTTCTTCCACAGATCCCAAGCCTCCACAGACCCACTACTCACTAATAACAATGGCATCACCAGGTTACAAGTCTCCTCGGCAGCTCATGACCCGAGCACGGGCATTGCAGGAAGTTCAAGCGGCCTTGCTCAAACTTCGTACGGGTCAATCCAGCACCACATGCTAAACCAGACCCAAAACAACCTAGGAAACATACCTTCATTCCAGAACGGGCTCTCAACAAACGACCAAGCACACGATTCTTCTCCAAACCTTTCGACATTAAATCAGCGCAGATATTTCGGAAGAGGTGAATGGACAATCGGCAGGTTTTTCTTCTACCTCGTGTTCCACCTGATCGTAGAACCGATTGTGCTTGTATTGTCCCTGCTCACGTGGCTTATGGTTTTCACAATCCCAATGAGTAACATACTCTGGAATTTACTGTACCATTGCAGGAAACACCCGCTCGCGTTAGGATTCAAATACATCAAGAACACAAACAACCATATCAGGCCAGTTCTCAAGAAGAGCACTACCGACTTGAATCAAAACATCCATTCTGAAGAGTTATGTGGACCAAACGACACTCCAGAAAACTACGACAACAGAAACATATTGTTGTGTACTTTCCGTTGTGCAGGCTGGCATTACTATAAATTCACTGTTGACGGTACCAATATCATCGTTGTGAACTTGATTTCCCTCGTGTTCTTCACCATCTTCGACTTTTATCTCTTCAAGGAATATCTCAACATAAACCTATGGTTCACAAACGAGTCCACGATATTTATTCTCTGTCTAGCCTCGATTGTCCCACTTGCCTTTTATATTGGCCAAGCAGTTGCCTCCATTTCTGCACAGACCTCTATGGGTGTAGGTGCCGTCATTAATGCATTCTTTTCCACCATTGTGGAGATCTTCCTATACTGTGTAGCTCTACAACAACGAAAGGGGTTGCTAGTCGAAGGTTCCATGATTGGCTCCATCCTGGGCGCTGTGTTACTATTGCCAGGACTGTCCATGTGTGGTGGTGCCCTAAACAGAAAGACGCAAAGATATAACCCAGCCAGTGCTGGTGTCTCATCTGCACTATTGATTTTCTCCATGATTGTTATGTTTGTCCCAACTATGCTTTTTGAGATTTATGGAAGCTATACTGTGGAATGCCGTGATAACAATAACAACATAATATCAGAGGACCCACTATCCATCAAGGCCGTCCGTATGGGGATCTCGTCCTCGCAGTGTTATTTCACAAGCCCACCTTTGACCTACAATAAAATGTTCAAGAAAGTGATTCAGCCAATGTCGATCTCATGTGCGATTGTGTTATTCTTGGCTTACGCCATAGGACTATGGTTCACGTTGAGAACGCATGCTAAGATGATATGGCAATTACCAATCACAGATGCAGCAAAGGAGCTGGCATCTGAGGATAACATTCAAAACTCAGACCTTCAACCAGTTGATACCAGCAGGGGGGAGGCTGTTGATGATGGTGGCCATGAGGCTCCAAACTGGTCCAGGTCCAAATCCACATTTATCTTACTGGTTGCAACACTTCTCTACGCTATTATTGCAGAAATTTTGGTCGCCTGTGTTGATGCTGTGTTGAAGGACTTCCCTAACCTAAACCCCAAATTTTTAGGTTTAACAATATTTGCGCTAGTCCCAAATACGACAGAATTCTTAAATGCTATCTCTTTTGCCATGCATGGAAATGTCGCACTATCCATGGAAATTGGTAGTGCGTACGCATTGCAAGTTTGCCTGTTGCAAATTCCCTCGTTGGTGATCTATTCCATATTCTACACATGGAATTTGGATCACAAGATGATCAATATCAGAGAACAAATGTTTCCTATGGTGTTCCCTAGATGGGACTTGATCGGGTCCATGGCAAGTGTATTTATGTTCACGTATCTTTACGCTGAGGGTAAGTCGAATTACTTTAAGGGATCGATTCTGATTTTACTGTATATTATTATCGTATTTGGTTTCTATTTCCAAGGTGTTATTGAAGAGTACAAGACTCTGGCATAAATAATAACTGCATTTTTGCATACCCATTGCTGATTATTTATATATATTAGCTTATTTAATCTTATTTTACATTCATACAGTACACGGTATATTGCAAGGGAGGCATCCGCTTGTAAGATCGAGTTGTGTCTTAAGAAACTGGTCTGTTTTGTTCTTATGGCGCCATGTTATTTAGTAGCTCTTATAGAATTGTGTTTTTTTTCATCGCAGCAAGAGACAGATTTTTTATAATCCATATAAGGGAACGAAATAGCAGCATCTAACAATCATATATGTGATGCATTAAGGAGTTTTCTGTGGGTATATTTGTAGGCTAATAGGCATCAATTGTATGTCAATTCAACAACTAAAGCAATGACAATTAACATAGTAAAAATTGTGTTTGGGGGGTTGCTTACAATGTCCACACTCTCCCTGAGTGCATTATACATTTTCCAGAACAAGTTGGTCTATCCATCCTGGGCACAAGGGGCTAGGGATAATGTAGAAACTCCTGATTCAAGAAACCTGCCATACAAGCGTGTATTGCTCACTACAAAGGACGATGTCAACATCGAGGCATACGATTTGCAAAATGAAAACTCCACATCGACGGTCCTGATGCTATGTCCCAATGCAGGTAACATTGGCTATTTTATTCCAGTGATGGAACTGTTTTACCGTCAATTTGGTATGAGTGTCTTTATCTATTCATATAGAGGGTATGGTCATTCTGAGGGTACCCCCACAGAAGCGGGCTTAAAATTAGATGCTGATCGTGCGATCTCCTACTTGGCTACCAATGAGTTCCACAAGACTAAGAAGATAATACTGTATGGCCGTTCACTTGGTGGTGCTAATGCGATATATATTGCCTCGAAGGTTTCTCGTCTGGTGGATGCAGTCATATTGGAAAACACATTTTTAAGTATACGCAAGGTTATCCCATATATGTTTCCATGGCTGAGCAAAGTAGCATTCTTATGCCATGAAGTTTGGAACTCTGAAGAAGCAATTCTGCGTTCTGGTGTTGAGACTCCATTTTTGTTTCTAAGTGGTCAGATGGATGAAATTGTCCCTCCACAACATATGAAGCAGTTATACGAAATGTGTCCAAGTAAGGTAAAACGTATATTCGAGTTTCCACTAGGGCATCATAATGATACTATTCTGCAAGATGGTTATTGGGAAATAATTAGAGATTTCTTAGAAGATCATGACTTTATTTAATTTTTGTTGAACAGTAGATTTATATATATAATTGTTTGTTTCTTTTTTCATGTGCATATTATAGAGGATAAAGTATGTGAGTTTTGTTATAATGTATGAAATTGTTGTTATTGTCCTATACAACAGTTTTGGTTTCAATGTCTTCCAGCTCACTGGGTAAGTTCTGATACATTCTGTCAATAGCATCTTCATCCTTGTTTTTAGTCTCAGGTATAAGCAACCACACAAAAACTGCAGATAACAGTAGGCACCCAGCAAAAACATACCCATATAAGAATCCAATTTTTGATGTTATCATTGGTGTCAGAAATGAGACTAAGAAATTAACAATCCAGTTCGCTGACGTGCATATGGACATCGAGGTCGCTTTCACTCTGAGAGGAAACAATTCAGAGACAATGACAAATGTAACGGGTCCTAAAGTTGTGGCAAATATGATGATATAGAGAGCAGTTATAAAAATCATGGCAACTCCAGTATTGTCCTTCTGCAGGGCAAAACTACCGAGACTCGCATATATCATCATGCAAATAAATGTTCCAAGAGATCCAACTAACAAGCATGTCTTTCTACCCCATATTTCAACTAGAAATATACCTCCAAACGTAGCAACAAAGTTTATTGTGGAGAGTATTATGGCTGCACTATATGGATCTTCAATTCCAGCATTTTTAAACAAGAATGTGCTGTAGTAAAAAAAATAATTGATGCCAGACAGTTGCTGGAACATCATTATCATTATTCCGATAAGCAGGCGTAGACCAAGTTTGGGTTTCCCTTTGATAAATTCAAGTGAATTGTGCTTTGATGTATTATCCTTCCTTGATTTGATATTTTTTAGAGACATTTCTTCGATAAATTCGAAAGTAGTAATGTCAGTCTCCTTGATACCGTTCATCTTTGCAAATGATTTCCTTGCAGCCGCCAAGTTATGTTTCACTGTGGCTAGGTATGGGGCCGACTCTGGTATAAATTCCAGACCTAATAATACTAAGACAGCCCATAACAACCCAAGTCCTATCGGAATTTTCCAACTACTTTCTGATACATCTTTATTCTTCCTGTGGATGCACCCATAGTTTGTAACATTACCAATTAGAATTCCGAATGTTATCATTATTTGGTACAGAACCACCATGGAGCCTCTTATTGAAAGAGGGGCACTTTCTGAAAGGAACATCGGTATCAGAACAGCAGTGGCTCCAATTGCTAGCCCGCAGAATATTCTCCCAATAAAGAACTGCTGCCATGTTTCACTTTTAATTAATTGGATTAAAACACCTGTTATATATACGAGCGTTGCTACCAATATTCCATTCTTGCGTCCCGCTAAATCTCCTACTTTGGATAATATTAATCCGCCGATAACACAACCTATATTAAATATCGAGATAATTAATCCAATCTGTATATCTTTAAACCCTTTCCTTGTTATACCGTATTCGTCAGTAATCTCTATAGTTCCAAAATGGTTATTGAAGCTTGGCAGGTTAACTAACCCACCAATAGTTCCAATATCCCAACCGAATATGAAACCACCAAACGAAATATTCAGACAGAGTAGTATTGGAATTAATAGTTTCGGTTTTGCATCTCTGATATTGCGATTCAATTCTGTGTCAATCAAATTCTGTAAGATAGTGTCCTTAGCTGTCCCATCACTCAATCCAAAATCTGTAATATGGTTGTTAGCATCTTGTTCTTGTTTCTGAGAATGCGGACTGTCATTCTCATATATGTCAGCTGCTTCTTCTAGGAAAATGGGTTCTCTTGGAACAGAAACCTTTTCTTGAATTATTTTTGAATTTGTAATCATTGTGTAGTCTTTTGTTTTTAACTTTGGATTTTGATAATATACAGAATCTTATATATTATTTATCTTGTTTAAAGTGGAACTGATGGGCATATGTTATCTTTTACCTACCCTTATAATTGTTATATCCACAAAGAATATTGCTGTCGTTTCGATGGTGATTCGTGTCTATTGTGTCACAGTAACATAAAAATTGCAAAAACGTCTCAAAATATGTACACTAAATAAAACACATTGTCTGGTTAAGATTTCCAGCAGTATGTGATGCTGTTTCATTGATAGTATTTTTCATTTCTTGGGAAGGTGCCCCACAAACACCATTGTACACATTTGTCATTGATTTGCTGGTAGAAGGAACTCCAATCGTGTTTGTCTTTGTTAAACCCATACTCTATGTAAAAGACGTATTGCCATTTTCTTGGGCTGGACTCGTTGTTGTATGGTCTAGAATTGATAGATGACATGTTGATGTTGTTGTTTTTCAGTATTGTTAGGACATCGACCAGAGAGCCTGGGTCGTCCTGTTCGATTGTGAACGACAAGAGACCTACCTCTGAATTCTGAAAGAGTTCCCTCGGTATATCTGCGTTATCTCCTCTTCTTTGCAAAACCAAAAACCTTGTTGTGTTTCCTAGTCTATCGTTGATGGAATGGTCGAGGATTGTGGCATTGTATAGTTTTGAGGCGGCTTCGCTGGCGATAGCCAAGTTCAGGACAGAGTGGGAATCGGCATCTATGTGTTTCTGTTCGTTAATTGATTGTAAAACTGCATCTGATGTTGAGTTGGAATCGATCGTTTCGAATTTTGTCGCTGGACAGTTTGCCCTTAATACATTCATATACTTGGCTACTTGTCCCCAAACCTGTGGGTGAGAATATATTCTCACAGCCTTGAAGTTTGAAATTGCCTTCAAGTCTGTAATCTTGATCGGACTGATGAGACAGTGTGCAATTGATACGTACTGTTCTCCTATAACTTCTAATTTTGGTATGGCACGATTCCCATCCCTTGTGCAGTCCGCATTGAGCATGCGGTCTCTCAGGATATCATATGAGAAGACCACCTGACCGTTAGTTGAGTTTTCAAGTGGGACTACAGAATAATTGATATCTGTATTGGATTCCAGTTCATCAAAGCAGTTAGGAATAGACTCTGCCGGTAGGTAGCGCACATCTTTCAAATGATCGAATTGTTGAAGGGCTGCCTGGTGAGAGTATGTGCCCTTTGGGCCTAAAAACAGTACCGTTGGTGGATTAGACATAACTACAGAGATATGTGTAGTTGGATTAGGTGACGATGGGAAGACTGTGTGATCCTTTACCTTCTGTGTTCATGTATTCACCATCAATTATCAATGTTGGAAAATCCCAATTTTCAATTAGTCATACGCATTAAATTAATTTTTCAGTCTCGATGTGTATTACAACTATGACTAGCACGAATTCTTTAAGAATGAAACTAAGTATATATTGTATATGTGTATGTACAAGTGTGTATGTGGTGTCTAGTTTTCCATAGATTGAGCCAGTTCAACTAGAGTGTCGACATTGAAATCTGCAGACCCCTTTGTGAAATCTTCCAGCAGTTGTAATCTCTTCTTGGCCATTGAAGTTTCTTCGCCAAGGGCACCGTAAAATCTCTGGATATTGAGCAGCAGTAACTGTGCATCCTGTGGGGAGATGTTTGTGTTGGCCTCGACGCCACCCTTCATAAGTGCTATCCCTTGGTCCTTGGACAGCAAATCGGTGAAGAACTCCAAGGTCGTGTGTGGCCTGGCGTACTGGCTGTGCAGTTTGTATTCTGCCAATGATGTTATCAAACAATGGATGGTATCTGGGCCAGCAAACTGCCATTGAACATAGTGGAGTTCCATACCTTCCTTTTTGTTTTCGCTCTCGTCCTGGCTCTTGATCTCCCTTGGTAATGGCAGGACGAAGCGTGGGTTAGCCTTGACATACTTGAGCATTCTGTCAAATATGTCTTTGGTGATTACAGCAGACATTGTGTCATCCTTTTTGCTCCATTTCAGTCTCCAGAGGTATTCGATTTCTTGTGCTCCGAGCTTTCCAATCTTCTCGAGGTCGAGGTAAGATGCCAGTGTCTTGAGCGAGCTGTCGTTTGGAATAGCGTTCGGGTCAATTGGGCCCCTGGACTTGGTCACACCAGAACCGTCCTTGGCGACCTTGGCCGCCTGAGTTCTTTCATACTCCTCCAATTCCTTCAAAGGGTCGACCTTGTTCAGTTCTTGCCTGGTCTTCTCTATGGTATCCTTGAGATGCTCCTTCAACTCCTCAATCGTGTTGAACCCAAGACTCTTGGCCCTCTCCAGCAGTTTCTCCTTGTACTTGGCGTCAAATTGGTCGGATGCATACCCTCTATACTGGGCTCCCAAGCGTTTGACATTAGGGATGTATCTTGCAACGGTATAAGATCTCCTGGTCGCAGCGAGGCCACGGTTCACGCAGTTTCTAGTGGTAGTAGACCTCAGTCTGTTCAAGCAAGCAATCATAGTCATATTTCAGCAACGTACAGCAGTCATGTAGCTTATTATAAGTGCAACAGCCCAACCTGCTGTGTGTCTGAAATCTACAGATTCTCATGAAGAAGTTTCACCAGAACCCGAATTTCGCAGTATCAGCGCCGGATCTCGGCAGCCGGAATTAATGCTTGATGGATCGCTGGGCGACCATCTCAGTCCTGATCCCAAGCAACAGGAGCAGCTCTGGTTGATTAGAAGAGGGTGTTGTGTGTGTATGTGGTACTGTTGTTAGGGTATTTGTTACAGAGGAGGACAAGTGGTAAAGACAGGAGCATTGATAAAGTGTTTATTTGTTCTGTTTTGCGCCTATCTGACTGAACCACTACAGGGGGATATATAATTTGATCACCATGTCAGAAGAGATCCAACATATGAATAAGAATAAAGATAGGAGGGGCGAGTCAATTGATTTGTTATTGGGGCTGCTGGATGTGCACAAGCCGTATCTGAAGCCCTACTCGTGCAGGCAGACCAGTTGGGTGGCGCTGCTGGAGGAGTACAACATGATAGCGGGCACGCAGTTCAAGCAACCACGGACTTTGAAGAAGAGGTTTGAGAAGATTATAGATGCGTATCGGATGGGAAAGGACTGTGAAGAGTGCAGTGATAAGGCACTGCTGGAGAAACTGGCGGAGGAGTATAACAAGCCGTATCGGTATATTCACAAGCGCAGTGCCGACGATGTTCAGGACGAGAACAATAATTTGGAAGGGGACATGAAGCATTCGACTTCGTGCACGTCTGTATCCACATCTGTGTCTTCAGTTAAGGAAGACATGTTATGTTTGGACGAGTTGAGGTATGAGGACGCTGAGGATATGCGTATACAACAGCGGCTACAGTTGGAGTCCCAGAGAAGGGTATCGCAGGACCATGGTGTTGCTCGCAACAACGATACACCATTGAGCACAAGCAGCACACTGAAGCATGATAATGAGGGCAGTAGGATATTGGATCTCATGAATGTGGAGACGTTTGATGCTCCGCAGCCGCCACCCTTGGATACGATCAAGTTGGGTATGCCTCGGGGGTATACATCGAGGGATAAATTGTTATCGAACAAGAGCAGTGGTGTAATAACTAGGAAACGGGATGTTGAAGATACAGATGATGCAGATGCATTGATTGATAGAGGGCTTTACCCTGGTATATTGAATAAGAAGAGACGGCACAGCACACCGAACGAACACGGAGAGTCCCAGGTGAGTTACAGCTTAGAGAGTAGTGGAAGGAGAGGTGGTAATGGGATCGTAGAGTCTCCGGTAATTTCCGATTTAATAGAGACTATAGGGCGAGATCGCACGGAAATCCGTACAGGTAAGGATACAAGAATTGGTGTTCTCCTAAAGAAGATTTTCATTGGGTTAAACAATTCAAATGTTATTAACAGAGATTCTATCGAAAACATTAACCGCGTCAGCTCTGAATTCAACGATTATAGACAGGAATTCAGAAGTTTCCAATCCAACGTCTTCGACAAACTAAACAAGCTGGAGAACATTGTGACGCTCCTGGCGCAGCACCAGCTTCACAACCACTCGTCTCCCTCCACTTCTACCATCTCCACTACCCCATCGTCCATCAACCAGTCAAACCAGCGTTCTGACTAGCCCCATCACCATCAATACCACCATCAATACCACCATCACCACTATATTCGCCAGTGATACCCGGCCGCCGGTTCGTATCGGCCCGCTGTTGTATCAGCCGCACGCGCTTCCCCTTCTTTTCCGTTTTCGGCGACTGAAAAATTGTCGAAACGGGCGATTCAATCATCCAAGAACGCTTCGGGATGCGCACGATTAGGTAACTGGGGCCCAAACGGATGGGCCCCCGAGCAGTCGAGAGGGTCCTGCTATATAAATGTGCGGTGTTTGTGCAGATGTCCTGTATCTTTGTTTTGTTGGAATGCTTTGTTACTACCAATACCACAACTACACTAGTCAGGAGCACGATACTAGTATACTGCACTACGCACCATCCCTGAAATAGTACCCCTAATACTGATACCCTACCAATTTGTTGAATAAATGTCGGAATCTTCTGCAAGCAGCAGCAGCAAGGCCAAACTGAACGTCCCAAAGAAGAAGAAGAAGAGCGGGCATGCCAGTGCTTCCCCAAAGATGCAGCTGGTCACAGTGGCATTCAATGAGGCGTCCATCGACTCTCCCTCATTCCGCGCATATGTGAATTACTACCAGTCCAAGGTGTCCTCGCTGGAAGAGTGGATTGAGAGTACAGTTCGTTTTGTTAGCGAGAAGTACAGACCGGTTGTGAAGGACTTCAACAGCGTAAATGATGTGCTTATGGCCCAGGTTTTGCCAAGCCCAATGTTGTTGAGCAACGGGTTTGTCTCAAGTCAGTCGTTTGCGTCCAAGATCATCTTCGACTTCGGCAAGAACTACTCGGATTTCATTAAGTCCATCGAGAAGGTTGTCTTCATCGAGGACGAGAGCTACTCCAACGCTCTGCTGGAACTTCTGACCAAAGCCGTCGAACCATACAACATGAAACGCAAAAACTTCGAATTCTACCAGAATAAGTACGACAGCATCCTGAGCGACTCGCAGGTCACTGTCTCCTCTCAAGAAAACATCATTCCATCCTACCTCAAGGAGGAAGATGAAAAAGTGTTCGAAATCAAGAAGGGATATCTGGACGCATCGCTCAACTTAATCAGCGCCATCTCCGTGCTTAGACTCAGTCTCGACAAGTTCCTCGTCGAAGTGATCCACCAGATCAACGAAAGAGACGTGTACACTGTCAAGGAAACCGGTAAGCAAATAAACTTGTCCCCAATGATTGACCACTACTTCAAAAGCTACTTCTCCTGGGTCAAGAGCACCCTCGAATCCTTCCAGGACATCAACAAGAGCATGCACTACGCCAAAGATTTCATCTACAAGGAAATGATCAAGCAAATGGCCCCATCTAACAACATGGACGACTTCAACCTTTCAGTTATCCCAAGACTGCTGTCTGCCTCCTCAGGCACAGAACAAACAGAACCTTTGGTCAAATATGGGTGGTTGAATATGAAAACATTCACGGGCCCAGCAAATAAGGAAACTTGGGTTCGTAGATGGTGTACCTTAGAAGAGTCCATATTTGGCATACTCCTACTCGCACCTTCAGGGAAATACGTTGAGGAAACAGACAAGTTTGGTGTCGGCCTGCTTGCTATCAAGTACTACGTCACATCCACCAAGAGATTCACCTTCGATATTGAAATTGACCAAGGTAGACAGGGCCCTCTCGTCGTTACTTTCCAAGCTGACAACATCAAGGAATTGAAATCATGGATTCACAGCTTCGTCACAGCAAAGGCAAAGGTCACAGCCCTCCAACAGGATGCCACCAAGTCCGCAGAATACGAGTACGCAACAAAGAGATACTCCCCAAGGTTCTCTGAGTTTGCCTCCACCTCAACCTCCACTGTTGACAAGCTTCTAACCACCACAGACGAAAATAGTACTTCTATAGTCAAGAAACTGAAGAAGATCCTCACACCAGAGCATATCACCGCTGTGGTCGAGCAAAGAACCCATACCTACAAATCAGTCACCTCCCCAACGATTACCCAAGCAACACCGCTAGCATTGCTAACAGGACCTTTTAAAATCAAGGGTCACAACTACCTCACCGCAGTCGAAGCAAATATCTGGGGTGTCAACCCACTAAACCAAAACGGGGCAATCTCCTTGACCGAGAAGGATAAAAGGATCGCCAGTGTGAGTGCAGAAGATAATGAAAAGAATGTCCAAGGGTTGAAATTCCCAGCAGATTACTCCGAAGAGAGCAAGATCGACCAGATCCAATTCATGACCATCTTTGAGTCCATCAACTACAACATGAACAAAAAACACCTCGCAGCCATGGATGAGTTCGTACTACTGAAGTTCAGCTGCGTCTGGTCCCTAAGCAAGACCCAGAAGTTCGTGTCTATCTGCCACATCACCAACAACTACCTATACATATTTATGAATGTTTCTGGGTTTTTCCATATGTCCAGAAAACCACTGATTGAGTTCATCGGAGTCGAGTACGATGACGAGGTTCCTAACATTGTTAAATTTAGAATCAACTCTACCACCGCTATCAAGTTTTATGTATATTTCACTGACTACAAAGCAGTCGCCTCAAAGGTCCAGTACCTGCTCGAACTTAACGTCACCAAGAAGGTCAAGCCTATCGGTGACATTCTAAAGAAGTTCGAAGATATCGACCAGACCTACAAGGACATCCAAGAACGGGAAGAACTTATCAATGATTCAGCCACCAATAACCTGATCAAAACTGAATACAACATGGGGAAAACTTTCTGGAATATCAACTCCACAACTACAGAGTTAATAGAGAGATGCCAAACAATCCAAGGACAGCACACAAAGACATATGTCGAAAACATGAGTATTCCATGCAAGGGTCTGATGCATATTCTATTTGGTGATAGATCAAACGTATTCCCAGGCAGTTATTTCTTTGCAGAAAAGAACGATAACTCGCAAAGGGCATTGTACTGGAAGGAGGAGGTAGATGAAGAAGGCAATAAGCATTTAGCCAGAGACGTTCTTTTCAAATTGAACAGAACTAATGGCCTAATCAGGGATATTGGTAGAAACATGAAAATCACTCAAAGGATCGTCAAAATGGTCGAAAATAGATACTATGAGATTGTTGAAGATCCAGTTATTCTGAAATTCCCATTCTGTAAACCATTAATGGTAACTACCACATACGTCATTGTGGAGCCATTCAAACATCAAGTAACCACAGCAGCCAATAATCAACATTCCACAAAAGGTTCAACATTCTACATCCATTACAACATGGAGTTTGTTGGTAACAGGTGTGAGACTCCGTATCACAGGTTGATTAAGGCAGCTGCAGTCTATTTCACATCCATTCAGTTCGAACAAATGAAACGTTCAATCCAGTATTATTTGGAAAAGATTGGACCACATGGTCAAACCATTAAGGCTGTTAAACTATGTGGATTGCTGGGTGTCTATGTAGATGAAGAAAAGGCAAAAAAGAATACTGAGGATAAAAACACAGTCGATGAGAAGGAAAGCTTGAAATCGATCAATCCAAATGATTCATTGAACGGTCAGGACACGTTAATCGATGACAAGACCGTGGGAAGTGGATCGGTTAAAAGCAGAAATCTTGGTATTGAAAAGGTATCCATCGTTGAAAGTGAAGTCGACAGCAATTTGTCTCCTACAATTAAGAAGAAGAGCGTTGAAGAAAATATTGATAAAATTCATTATGTCTCGTATTCAATTGGTCTTGGTCTAAAGATAGTTGCAAAGTTATCGCTGTATTGTGTGATGAACCTGTTGTTCGTGTTGTTCAGACTGCTCGTATTACTGCTAAGCTTACTTTCTAGGGGTATTGTCAACATTAATAAATTTATCGTCGTTGCCCTTGCTGTGTCAGTTTTGTATAACATGTTCATCTCTGTGAGATCCACAACCTCCTATTGGTCGGTGCGTAAGGCTAATAATCTGTTTAATGACATTGTCAACGGCAACAACAAAAACACAATGGAAAGGGCATTATATATCAAGGATATTGATCTACTTTCAAACTACTTGGCTAGTACTGACAAGAATGCAGCATTCCAAAAGTTCAATACTGATCTAGATGGTAAAGATAACAAGTATAGAAAGACAAGAAAGGAGTTTGCTATCAGAAGGAATGAACTGCTGGTGGAACTAAGGATCCTTCAAAATATGGAAAAGGAGCTTGTACAAGGTGATTACAAGAATTTCCTGATCAAAGAGGTAGAGAATTGTAAACAAGTCAGTGTTGAGTATCCAAAGATTTGGACCAATGACAAGCAATTGCAAAAGTACTGCAAAAATTGTCAGACTGAGTATGAAAACCTCAATCTATCTTTGCTTTAGTGGCATTTATCTATATATTTGTATATTCATGTTCGGCGGATCTAGATACATCCGTTTTCTAAAATTAAATTCTATTATTACATAAATTCTATGAGAGAAACATGAATCCAATTCTTGGGTTCGTCGTTTTCTTCCCTAAATTTTACTATTACATTGTCTTTGAAATATGTGTTTTTCCAATAGTGCATCTCTTTATTTGAATAAAATTCATGGACTTTCTCTGTATTCTTTAGCCATCTAAAACTCCAAATTTTATCTTTTGCGTTGTCAATTTGGCTAGACTGCGTAAGTGATTCTTCCTCTATGAGAGCTTCGATGTCTGAGCGATTTAAATTGTAGATATTTTCGACATCTTTTTGTTCCAGAATCTCAATAAGATCTGTTACTAAATCAATAGCATTAGAGTAATATTGCGTGGCATTGACATTCTTGTTTATTTTTCGAAGTTTGTTAAGCTTCCCCAATGTATCAAGGATTGTATCGGTATTGTTAACAAAGAAACGTAGTCTAATTAATGCTTCATCGACCATAAGGTGTCTCTTTTGCTTTTGTAAGCTCCGTTGTCTCTTTTGTGCCGAAATTACTTGCTTCCTGTGAGCAGTTGCTATTTCATCTGTATCTTTATAGTCATCTATCCATTTGTCCTGTTCTTGAACCATATCTTCTTCTTCTTTTCTGAACTCTGAATAATTGCCATCCTTATCAAACGCACCAACATTGAGTTCATCATCAATTCCAAACTTTTCGATTGTGATTCCATTATCTTCCTCTGAGATGTCACTTTTATCACTAATATCATTTAAATTCTCACTTTTGAATTGTTCAATATCCAGTTCATCCGCACCTTTATGACTTTTGCTTGTCTTGTTGTTTTCGTCTAGCTCATCCCCATCCTCTGATGCCAGTATTCCAACATTATTGCTCTCATCGACTGCGTCTCCCTTGTGGTTTCCATTATCAGTATCACCGTCTCTATCAGAGTCTTCATCAGGATCTGAGTCTGAAGCATATGAACGAAGAAATTGTAGTTCATCTCTTTTACTCTTCTTTCTTACGAAACCTTGCTCTTCTTCATTGTCTCTGTTTGGTTCTCTTCTTTTCAATATATCGTATGCACTGTTCCCTTGGTCCATCTGTGTCGTCTCGTTTTGTTCTTCTCTGTGTTTTAATGTTGATTCTTGTGTTGTGTTTGAATGTTACCTCTTTGTAAAAGGTTGTTAAAGTGAGCAGCGCTTTCAAAATTTTATCGAGAACACATCGCTATTGATAGTCAATAAAGTAAGCCATGGGTATGTCGAAATGAGTTTATGTATTTTGATATCTGATTAATATGCGTCAAATATTATAGCCCTTTTCGTGGTGTGGTGGGCACTCGTTCGTTATTGGTATTGTAATTAATTTTACATCTTGTTTTAAAATTGTCATATGAATAATGTATCTATAAAAATATATAAAATACCACAGAATATAAAAACTTTTGAATGCATCACTTGGATGTTCTTGTGGTATCGTATGAATATAAAACAAAGCCATCCAGGTCCTTCACTTCCACCGGTACGTCGACCCTCAAGAGTGGTTTAAGCAGAAGCTCCCAGTCGTAACGGGACCTTGGTGTAGTGAATGCCCACCGCCTTAGCAGCTGGATTTTGACAGACTTGAATCTTGACAACGACTTCAAGAAGCAGTATAGATTGATATTTGGGATATCTTTGTAGTTTTTGATGTTTTGAAAGTTGTAATATTTGTCCTCTGTGTCGATATTATCTAGCAGTGTGTCGATGTCTATATCGTTGTGAGATGGGTGTCTTCGTAGCTTAGTCAATCCATCGCGAAGACAATCGGTAATGGATTCATTCCATTGGTTTGCTGTGCTGAGTTCATGGGAGGTAGTGTGTTGGTATGCAATCAACGTTTCCTGGTCTTGTGTCGATACTGTATTGAGAAGTTTCTCGCAAAATACTATGGGAGAAAGTGGGTATACGTTCCTAAATGGTATATTTACTATGTTAATGTTGATATTTTTGGTTGGAATTCTATCAAACAGACTCTTGTAGCAATGGTAAAAGTAATGGAAGGGTGGAATCCTTGATAGTTCGAAGTACTGGCCCTGTGTTTTTGTTAATAGTGCTGGTTTTTTGTTTGTTTCAGTGTTGTTCTTGTTGAGATAGTTCAAGTCCAGCGAGAGAACCACTGGCGAGGTTGGTGGTGGGCATTGCAGAACCCTATTGAGTGGTTTGTCCAGTAGAGTGTTGATATCGTCGTCGTCGCCATCTTCGGTGTTGTCAGATCCAAAGTCGTCATTGGCTGAGGCATTCACACGGATATCCCTATAGTAGTACTTCTTTTCGTTGACTAACGGTTCGTTTGTGAAGCATTTGCTATGGCAGTCTATTGTAAGGTCACTCAGGCTTTGGAAACAGTTAGACAGCAGTAGGTCGTATTTGCTTGTGATGTTCAGTAGTTTCAGGTGTTTTACATGTTGGAAGTAGTTGTTGAAGGCCTTCAGGATCCCATTCCCTGGAATTATTTGGCATGAATTCAGTGTTAGGTTGTGATATGTGGAATGTAAATCATATTGGTTTTTGTTTGAGGGGGTGTTGTTCTCTTGTTTCAGGTGCAACGGTAAGAATTCCATGGGTGTATCTAATGATGCTGGGTCGATGATGAAATTATGTAGCACTAGGTCGTCGATAATACCGAAACAGCATAACAGGTTGAACCGTAGTGGTACAATTGATTCGTTACTGTTGCTCAGTGATGCGATAAGTGTCAATGACTTGAACCTCTGGAGATGGTTGAACTTTCTCTCGTAGTCGGTTACGAATTTTTGTGATATTTCGAAGGTCCTGAGGTCATTGTTGTTCATTGATTGCTGACCCTTGATAATCTTCCTTATGAAGTCCTTGGATCCGTCATTGAACACAGAGTACCAGAGCGGGATCTTGAAGTTAGCACCAATATTGCTGAGTATGATGTGGGACAGGTTTGGAAGGTAGTCTATAATGTCCAGCATCAGCTCTATGTATGTGTAAAAGGAGTATTTACGCTCAAGCTTCTGTACCTTTTCGAACGAGGTGTGGTCGTTGTGTGTTGTGCTACTCTGTACTGAAGATGTCGATAAGACGGTGTGTAAGTCTGTAGATTGTGATGCTAATGTGATCGGTTTGGATGGACTGGTTGTCACGGGATTGTTGGAGTACGAGTATGAACCAGCAATTGTTGATGTGTGGGAGCTGTCCTTGTAGAATCTGCTGTACTTCAGAAGTGAGTCCTGGCACTGTGGGTCGCTGAACTCTACGGAGTTGATTAGGAAACGTATGTTCTTTGAGTCTGTTGAGCAGACCGTGTGGTATTCCGAGTGGATGAGTGCGTTCAGTTTCAGCAGCGACCTCTTTGAGACCAGTTTGATGTCCTTGTAGAGGATATTAGATGAAATCAGGGTGTAGAAGTATGAGTTTACTCTGCACAGGTTGAGCAGTTCGTGGTGCTCTAGATTCTCCAGAATCGCAAACAGTAGCTTCGGTGGCAGTTTCATCAGTATACTGGTGTTTCCATTTATCGTATCGGTATCATGTGATTGTACATTAGCGTCTGTACCACCTGAGCTGGCTGTGGCACCTGACCCACTTGGCCCATCGGGGGAGGGCTCCTTATTGCTGCTCGACAGCGAGAAGTACTTGGACTTCCCTAGTAGTTGTAATCTCCACATGTGCAATTTGTCCTAGATGGTTGCCCGTCTGTATAAACGTCCATATACCCTCTGCCCCATTCCCTTCAAATAAGAACCAACTCTGATCATCGCAGTCTCTTTAACTGTTTTCCAAACGATGACTAATGTCGGTGCTTTTGTACGGCTTGTTGTAGTCACATGTGCTTACGTACTTATGTGTGTATATAGGTGTGTATACTTACTTCTTTGAGGGTGTATCTGTGCTGCCTGGCAACGAGGTAGCATCCTCTGGGTCAGCACTGCTGTGTGAGTCCTGCTGCTGTGTCTTGGGGCTGTCCTTGGCATAGTGGCCCAGCACGCCCTTCAGCGCCTCAGGGATGTCCTCCCAGACGAGGTCGTCGGTCGTCTTCGAGATATCCTCGCCGTTCTTCTTCATCAGCTGCTCGATATCGACGTTGTTGTCGTCGAATATCTTGAGATGGTCGGCAATCAGGTGTCTGTTGTTGCACTTGGGACACTTGACCATGACGGTTCCCTTGTGGTACGCCTGCTTGGAGATCGTGTGGGACGACCTGTTGTTGCACTTCTTGCAGGTGAACGCCAACAAGTACTGCGGGTTGTCTATCTTGCCAATAGGCTGTCCTTTGTTGGCCTTGGCCTCCTGCATCCAGGGGCCTGCCTGTGTGTTGAGTCTCCCCACGAGCACTGCACCTCTTGCCATGGGCACAACAGCCCTCCTGGCGCCCACCGACAACAACACACTCCTGGCAGCAGTCCTACCACATCCCGAAACACGCAATATACTTCTAAACATCGTTGCTTGCCCTTCTTTTGGCCCATGAACTGTCCAGTAATCCAAAGGACCCCACCTTTTATATTCCTCGAGACTCAGATGCCCCAAACGGGAAATCTAATTCGGCAACCGGAATTCTCGTTTTTTGCTTCACGAGAAACAAAACTGTTGCAATTCGTTACAGGATTTCTTACAAGAAGAGTGGCAGGTTGGTTCTGTGTCGGTTGGGGGGTGGTATAGAGGGTGGTATCAGTGTCACAGCAACTCGAAACGGTAATACATGGCTACCTCTGTTACAATGTCTCCAGAAAAGGAGCAAGAGCTTTCCTCCAAGATCCTGCAACGGGCCCAGATGGCCCAGATGACGCGTCAGTTGAAACTGGGCCTGTCGAAGGTCCCTGCAAGCAGGCTGGGCAAGGCCAGTTCGAGGGCGAACTCGCCTGCCAGCTCGCCCAATAAGCTATCCAGGAAGCGGACCAATGACGGTGTGGTGGAACTGAAGGATGTGCAGGCCAACCTGCTCAACCAGACCTCTCCGTTGAAGAAGCAGCTGATCTCCTCGGACCACACGGGCACCACAGCTGGTGTGACGTCGCCATTGAAGAAGAACGTCAACTTTGGCAAGGCATCGGGGTCTCCTACCACGTCCTCGTCATCTTCTAAGACTGCCTCTGCCGAGACCTCCCCTCATAAGGACAGACAGCACAAACAGAGCTCCGGCGGCAGTACGTCGCCTAATAAGATTCCTATCCCTACTACGCCCGGCAGGTCAAACGGGAACTACGACCAGAACAGACTGTTGATGACACCAAACCGTAAGGGCTCCATCTCGTTCTACACCAAGGGTAAGGAGGGAGATTCTGGTGCCGACCTCCTGATGTACCTCGCCACAAGTCCATACACGTCTAACAGACGGTCCTCGGTCTCGATCAACTTGAAGGACAGTCTAATGAAGATTCCAACAACGCCATCTGGCGAGTTGCACCACAGCAGTAATCATCAACATAGCCAAGGCAGCTCAAATGACGCTGCCAGGTTCTCAAGCATGAAGCCCTCGCTGTCCTCGCCACAGTCTACTTTCAAAGTGCCCCATGTGGTATCGACAAGCACAACATTCAATGCTAGTGCCGGTTCCAACGCAAATGGCAACGCAAATGCGACTCTGTCGTTCCAGGATGTACTAATGGAGTCGCCGTCACTGTACCTCAACACAAACTCGTTTGCCACGGCAGCCACGTCTAACGTGTCGCCCCAAAAGAGGAAGCAGTTTGCATCAACGGCGGCAGCATCAGCATCCACAGCACAGTCAATGGGCATGCTGCCCAATGCCCCTACGACGCCCTCGCGCATGATGAGCACCTCTGGTAAGGCCAGCATGAACCTGCTCAAGACACCAAACTTCAACATGGGCGACTACATCCACAACCTGTTCAGCCCTTCCCCGAACGTTCCGCTCAACAATGCCTCCAACAATAACAACCTGGCAGCATATAGCAACGCAAAGATACGGAAGAACAGTATCACGATCAGCAACATCAACAACAACATCAAACGAACAATAAATAATAGCGATTCAAACGGTGACAATATATAGTAATATGAAGTAATAGTAATAGTAATTAGTAGTTTTTTTTTTATATCTTTTTGTATTCCCAGAAAACATCATGATTTATACAGTGATATTACCCTAGGTACTACACGTATGTACGTTTATGTATATGTATATATGTATGTGGATGCTCATTTGGTATGGCTTCTCTTTTTGCTGTGCTTCTTGTCCCTTGTGTTGCCGTCTCTGTGGTGGTGGTGATGATGCTTGCTGTTGTTGCCGGAGTCCATGGGTATGGTCAGTTCGTCGGCGTCGGCACCTTCCTCCATCTTTGGGCCCTTTTCATCGTTGAACACTTTCTTCCTCCAGTCCCGCACTCTCCTGGACTTCATGACTTTTCTCTTGTCCTTGTTTCTGAGTTCCTTGGCCCTGTATGGGGCAAACTTCTTCAAGCTGATGAAATCGTTCAAGTCTGTGTCGTCTGCTGCAAAAATCTCCCTAGTTGAAAGGCCGAAACTCTCTGGCGACACTTCACGGTAACGGAACTTGATATCCTTGGTCTCCATGGTTCTGCCTCTTTGTTTCTCCTGTTCGACTTCGTCAATGATTGCCAGTTTGTTTTGCTCGACGGCCTTGTCGACAACCTCAATCAGCTTCTTCTTGTTCTTCTTTTGCTTGTTCTTCTCCTCTCTCTTGGCCTTCTTGGTCTTTGGTCCGGTTTCTTCCTCCTCTGCCTCTGCCTCTGCTTCTGCTTCTGCTTCTTCTTCTTTGTCCATAGCAGCATCTTCCTCCTGCTCATTAGCAATCTCGTCCTCGCCATAGACATCTTCATGCATTAGATCGTCGTCCCATTCTGGTTTCTCGTTTGAATTGTAGAACTCCTCGTTAAACAGTTCCGTGATGACACTGTCCCAGTCGTTCTCGGAGTATTCGCTGTTCATCAGGGTCTTTGTGATCTTCTTGACCATTTTCTCGTCGATGTCGGTTCCGAACTCCTTTGTCAACTGTTCGAGCACATCGGTCAGTTTGTTAACCTTCTTGGTCTTCTTCTTCTGGATGGCGATTTCTTTTTCCTTGAGTTCGTCCTCTTTGACTTGTTTCTCGTCATCTCTCTTTCTTCTACGCGATGAGGTTGCGGCCCTTCTCAGGGTAGCATTGTTACGAGCATACGAGATGATCTCTGCAGCGTTGGGGTCCTCATAACGGAAATTGTACGCGTTTTCAAAGGTCTCAGCAGCCTTTTCGAACTCCTCTTCCTCTTCGCCCCCATGCAGGTCCAGCGATATGACTTTATCGCCTTGCTTGGGTAGCCATGCCTGGTTGTCCAAGAATTTCGATAAGAATTCATCTTCGTTGCCGGTAGTAGGTAGCGGTAGGGATGGTTTAGATGGGATTGGTCTCGAGACCTTCTTTTTCTTTAGGAATCCGTCGTCGTCGTCGCCATCGTCGTCGCCATTGTCGTCGTTTCCTTCATCATCGCTTCCCCTGGCTTTATCATCGTTGAATGCACTGTTGATTTCCTTCAGTAGTTGGTTTCTTTCCTCTCTCTGCACGGTGACAAAGGATGGTTTACCGTCCACGGTCTGTTGTTCTGCACCGTCCTCGTTTTCATCGTCGCTGATGTTGGTGTTACCAGAGAGCAGGTTCATTCTGTGGTAATCCTTTAAGTAGATAGGTTTCTGGACCTCCACCTTCTCGAGGTTTGCGACGGCCTTCTCTGGGTCCTCGAAGAACCTCACCTCAGGGTTCAAAAGCTTGTCTGTGTCGTTGTTCCTGATGGCATTAAGCACGTCGTTGATGCCGTGTTCGACCTCCTCGGTGACCAATTCACCAAACTCGTCTTCCTGTTCTGAGTCCTCGTCATCCTCATCCTCATCATCTTCATCTTCATCCTCGGAGACAGCAGCCACTGCTGGCTTTGGCTGTTGCTTTGGCTTTGTAACAGTCTTCTTGACTGGCTCATCGCTTGGAGCAGCGGCCTTCGCAGCGGCCTCCTTGGCTCTTTTTGTAGCAGACTTCTTTCTAGGCATGTTGTATCGTGTTGGTGCCGTGATATCCCAACCTGCCAACTACATATAGTCTCCCTGACGGCCGCATCTCATATACCACAAGCCTCGTCCAGATGGTGCAGAGTTTCCATCTCATCGCTACAGAATGAACTTTTCCAGGGCCCCAGATATGAAAAATTTTCGAATACGCGTCATTTCGCACGGGAAGGCTCTGGTATCCTGTGGCAGCGATTTAAAGGGAAGGGAAGTCACAGCAGGTCGGTGGGTGGTGTTTGTGTTGGTTGTTGTTCAGGGCTTGATGGGCAGAGCTGCAGCAAGGATGAACGATTATCAGCAGGACACACCTCTTTTCAACATTCCGACGCTGATCCCTGGGGTGACGTCGCGCAAGCTGATTCTGTACTCTGCCGGGGCAGTGTTCTCGATAGGTATATGGCTATTTGTTGACCTGGCAGTGTTTTCACATCGTGTTGCAGGTGGTGGTGATGATGGCAGCGGTGTGCATGTTGGGTTTGTGGACTGGATTCCTATCATGTGCACTTTGTTTGGGTATTTCATTGTGGCCTCGATCAACAAGGACAGGCTGCGCGATGCGATGGTTCAGCAGGGAGGAGGGTATGATGGGAACTCGAGGTACGCTGCTGTGCTGAAGAGCATCTTGTTTGTCGGGATTGCATTCCTGGCGGGCGGAGTGTCTGGGTCGGTGGTGGTGCTGATTGTGAAGTATGTGAACGAAGGGTACATGGAGTATCCGGAGGTGACGCTAGGGTTTGACAACTTCCTGTCCAACTTCTGCCTGTTGATCAGCTGCTGTCTGTTGTGGATGGGCCAGACGATGGCCGTTGACGATGGCGACTACTCGCTGCGGATCTGACCGGGGATAATCGCAAGTATAGGCCCCTACGCATGAATTTTATAAACAAATATATAGCCTAGTACATGTTCCCTACTATGAATACAATACACTAATACATGAGTGCAATACACCAGTACAAACATATGCTCATCGATGCTTCCCATAGCCATGTGAGTGAAAAATTCTGGTTACCCCGCCACCAGAACTCCATTTTGCACCAAAATCCAGAGAGAAAAAGGGAATCTGGAAACAACAGAGACATTCAAGAGCAGTGGAAGACAGAGAAGCAAGCGGGACAACTCTGGAAGTATAAACATACCAGCATCCATAGACTGATTTTTATCATTGTGATTGTGCCAGCGGTCGATGATTTCTGTATTTAGTAGTTTGAAGGCGGTTAGGTTGCCTGCCATCAGGAGCCTGAGATATAACTCGACGTTTTCGTTTGCGAACATCACGTCGTCGCCACCAGAAGGTGCAGATGCGATCTCGAATGTGATCACACCCACCGTGCAGCTGTCCAAGAGGGACGCGAAGGCCAAGCAGGAGCGGGTGAAGAAGTATATCCTGCACTGCCGGTTCACGAAGAACAACACACATCTGACGTACAGTGCGATCGTGGAGGACATGAACTTCCTGAAAAACAACCCGCAGCTGTCATACAACGACAAGCTGTTGTACTACATGAAGCTTCCCTCGAAGGTGAAGTTTGCCATCTCCACGGGGTGTCTTGGGTTCCGTAAGGCCGCCAGAGGCGAGTACGAAGCCTCATTCCAGACCGCGACGAAGGCGTTCCAGATGATCCAGGAGCGCAACCTGCTGGACAAGGATATCGAGATAGACATGAAGGACTTCGGCAAGGGCAGGGCCGCCTTCATTGCGGCGCTGAACGGTAAAGAGGGAAACTCCATAAGACGGTACGTCAAGCGCATCAGCGACTCGACGCCATTGAAGTTCGGTGGTGTCAGGTCTCCAAAGATCAGAAGGTTGTAGTGCAGAGAGCACATATTCTTGTATAAAGCCGGTGTATCACTGTATCATTGTATATACGCATATATGTATAGCTGTCCAATGTATATACCATTAAAGATGAAAAATATATAAATTGTGACTGCATTTGGGAGCATGTGTGTGGTGACCGGATGTATGCGTATAGTATGGTGGGTCTGGGTGTTGTCACAAAATTCCATTTTTCATTTTAAATTTTGAAAAATCACAGAAAATTGATATTTTTGCCACGAAATGAAAGCGACGCACTCGCCGCGGTGCAACGCGGTGTGGCCAGCGGGTGGGCCAGCGGGAACCCACCACGGGGGAGACCACTCTGTCACTGGGAACACACTCCCCCTAGGCAGACACTCCGCCTGTGGCAATCCCCCATCCGTGCTGGGAACCCCCGCCTGGGATGCGGACCGTGCGGTGAACTCGGCCTGGGATCCAACCGGCACCGACAGGAAGCGAAGATTCGAAGCTGTGTTTTCTCTCACACAGAGAGAAGTTTCAGATTGACGAATTGCAAATATAAGAATTTGGATTAATAAAATTTTATATACTAGTGTGTACTCTTCCCATAGATTATATTTGGTGTTTGATTCCGATAGTAGGTTAATACAAGACAAGAACGATAAGAAAAATGGCTCCATCTAGTATGTGAAATGAATACGCAGTGGTGATAGAACCGTGGTGGTGTGGATGTGAATATGGATGTGGATGTGGACTCGATGGCAATGAAACTACGAGATAGTGAAGTTCCCTGTGGAAGTGGGAATAATGTGCGCAATATCAATAAGCAATGTGGTATGATATAATAAAATATACAAAGGCTTACCATCCAGGAATGATTAGCAACACTCATCACACTCATCACACTCATCACAGTCACCAATAATCCTCCCCCGTCGATACAAGATTACTAACAAATATGTACAACTATCAATGTTGCAACTTTCCATATAGCTAAAGCTAACGCTGCTAAAAAGGCTGTTGTCAAGGGTACTAACGGTAAGAAGGCCTTAAAGGTTAGAACCTCTGCTACATTCAGACTACCAAAGACTTTGAAGTTGGCTAGATCTCCAAAATACGCTTCCAAGTCTGTTCCACATTACAACAGACTAGATTCCTACAAGGTCATTGAACAACCAATCACTTCTGAAACCGCTATGAAGAAGGTTGAAGATGGTAACATTCTAGTCTTCCAAGTCTCCTTGAAGTCCAACAAGCACCAAATCAAGAAGGCCGTCAAGGAACTATACGACGTCGATGTCATGGCTGTCAACACTTTGATCAGACCAAACGGTACCAAGAAGGCCTTTGTCAGATTAACTGCTGAACACGATGCTCTAGACATTGCCAACAGAATCGGTTACATCTAATCTAACCTTCCTGCTTGGTTGAAATCGTCTCTTCTATATAATTCATATTAAACAAATAAATAAGTGAATATAGTATTGTATACCATGCATATATATATGTAGCTTTATTAATATCATTATACGTCTTTGAAAAGTTGTGCTTACAAACTTGTTTATATGTATACTTGCGTGTTTGTATATATGTATACTTGCGTGTTTGCATATATGTATACTTGCGTGTTTGTGTATATGTATACTTGCGTGTTTGTGTATATGTAGGACTAGTCGTTGTTGCTGCTGTTTCCTACGATTCTTAGGATCGAGAGGAACAGGTTGATGATATCCAAATACAGCATCATTGCACATCTGATGTGTTCGTCCGGGTACACCTTTCTGAACACGAGCTGTGTGTCGATGAAGAGGTATGCGGAGAAGACAATTGCACCGAGCCATCCGTACAGCAGACTCATCCTGGAACTGAATCCAAATATCATACCAGAGATACCCATGCCGATCAGCACGAGCAGACCCCAGTTGAGCCAGTAGTACACGGAGGTGCCGGACTGCAGGACGTTCTCGAACCTACCAGAGACAGCCATCAGGGAGACGCCCAGCACGACAACACCTGTGATCAGGATCGCCTGCTGCACGACTTGCGGGTCGTATGCGAGACTCACTAGCGAGATGGTGTATGCCTCAGCAAAGGTAAACACACTCAGAAGGACAACCTTGCCCCTGTGCGAAAGGACGTACCATGGCATAGCGGGCTGTGGCTGTGCCTCCAGTTCATCAGTGAGCAATGGCTCGTTAGCGGCTTCCACATCCTCTGGACGAGGACTGATAGAGAGCCACACACACGAGACAATCGAGACAAACATGCACAGCCACCACAGGAAAGTGTTGCGCATGATAAAGTCCTGAGCAGCCTTGTACCGCGACACGTACATCGAGAACGCAAACGTGAACAGCAGCTGTGTCGAGAGGATCGAGTACACCTTGCTGATGAAGTCTATCCTGACCTGTGGTTCGCACGAGATAACCTTGGTCGAGTACTTAAAGTCGTCCGGGATGTATGGCCCGTCTGCCGCAGCAGAGGCGTCATACTGTTGGTATGTGGGGGGAGCAGTGGTCATATTGTAATAAGCACCTACTATTATTCTATTCTTGTATTGTAGTACTGTAGTATTGTAGTGCTCCAGTGTTGAAATCGCCACTGGGAGGTCCAACAGTTTCCAGCTCCATCGCTCTTTTATAGGGATTCCGGGATTCTCGCGCGCGACGGCGCAGCAGCCAACGCACAGACAAGGCCGCAGGGGGACGTTGCAGAGCAGGATGGAGGTGCACACAGCTCCACAGGGCACATATATAAGCATATATACATGCATGCATGCATCGATACACCAATATAGACATGCCCAGGTGGCCACAGCCGGTCCCCTGCTGCCCTTGCTTCGCCAGTGCTGCCCAAGCATCGCACGAAACGTGGCTCCTCAGTGAAAAACACACGAAACTGCGATTTGTGAAGTGAAAAATAAAAGTTGTTCGAGTCGCTGGAGTTTCAGTATGAGACATTGGGCAGTGCAGTCAAGAGACCAGAGAGCTGAGAGAGCTGAGAGAGCTGAGAGCTGATATGTCGAACCGGAATAGCAAACGATACTCATTGAACTTCCTGCCGTACTCGTCGCCGTCGCCGTCGAGCCCCGATCTGGCACGGCACCACCCGCTGGCGTCGGCGTCCCGGGACTCGCTGATCAGCGACACCTCTGACATGCTTACAGAGGCGTCCAACTGTAAACTGCTGCTGATCGGGGATGCCAATGTTGGGAAGACAGCTATGATTCTTAGCTACTGCAACGAGCTCATGACCAGGTCGCAATTGAGCAAGATACGGTCTGCTAGCACAGTAGACACGCCGGGGTCCACGTCGCCGTCAATGGCAATGTCACGGCCAGCATCAGCTTCAACATCAACTCCAATGAGGACACCCAGTCTGAAACTGGTCGAACGCAAGAGGAAACAGCTGGCTCCATCCAAGAAACGGTACAGTCTCACGGACTTTGAGGAGATGTCCAAGCGTAAATCACTGATCGCATCGCCAACGCTAACGTCAACGTCAACGTCACCGACAATGCCCATGCCCATGCCCGAGCACGAGCAAGAAGATGAACCCCTCCTGCGGGGATACCGCCACAGCTACAACAACGACAACAGTGCCGACTTCAGCTACGAAGATATCGAGGACAACGACGAGGTCGTCATACAGACCAAATCTACCATCGGCGTAGACATCAAGACCCGCCTGATCAACATCGACTATCGTTTCTTCAACTGCATCTTCTGGGACACGGCAGGCCAGGAACGCTTCCAGAACGCAATCATACCCTCCCTGTACAAGAACTGCAACGGTGTCATCCTGTCGTACGACATCTGCTCGTACGCCAGTTTCGAGCACTGCTTCGACCACTGGTTCATCGAGTCCCTCAAGAACTTTTCCACAAAGGGACTCACAAAGGCACGCTTCTACCTCGTCGGCAACAAGACAGACCTCTACGAGGACAGACAGGTCACCCACGAGCACGTCCTCGACATGATCGCCCGCACAGAGACCCTCTACAACATCAGCATTGCCGGAAACTTCGAGGTCAGCTGCAAGGCCCCCGGCATCGTCAACTCCACATTCAACAGCATCATCACAGACCTCATAGAAAACGGCTGCTACGAGGACACACAAGCCCCGCACGACGAACTGGAGCAACAGCAGGAGCTCGAACACGTCAAAACACTCGTCACAGAAGACAGCATCCGCCGTCGCAGCTCCGCTACATCCACAACCGCATCCATCAACTCCACATCCACAACCACAGCCACAACAACGGACCCCTTCGAAACAACTGCCACACCACAACTGCGAAACCGCAAGAAGAAGCACAAAAAGAAACCCACCAAGTCAAAGACCGCCAAACGCAACAACCAGCGGCCCATCGACATCTCCAAGCCCATCAACTCAACAGACTCGTACCTCCAGTACGCTTCTACATGCTGCACTTAGCCCTTACCCTGCACGTTTCAGCCGCAGCCTGAAAATTTTTTTTCCTTGTTGCGCTCAAAATTGAAACAACTTTCTATATTATATAATCATCTGTTTATATTCCACACCAGGACTCTAAAGAACCGTACCTTCACCCTCCAGAGTGCATTCTATATCCACATACGCCCCCCACGATAAGTATATCCACGAGTAATAATATATATTCAAGAGTTTATATTTTTTTTTAAATTCCATAGACACACCAACACTCATACCCATCCCCTTTTCTGTAATTCTGTAGTGAAAAATACAGAGCAGCCAGAACAGATATATCTACAAATAACATAACGTCTGCGCCCCATCGATCAGTATTTAGCAGTAATCTTTTAGCTTATTTTATAGCCACGCAACAGCACCATCCTGTATCAGTATAAATTTCTTCTACTTACATAGAATACAGTATTCGTCTTATAGTCGTAGAATCAAAGCAACTAAGTAAGCATTCCCCCTCCCCCCTTCAGTACCAACAAACTAATCCAAATATGAGCTCAGACGGAGAAGATTTCAACGATATCTACGGTGACGATAACAACAGCAACAACGCCCCAGCTACAGTCGGCACAACTTCAAAGGCCCCTGAGGAGCCAGCCAAGTCGGCAGAGGAATCCACCAGTGCAACCTCCTCCTTAGACCAGCTCGCTGCTTTGCAAGCATTGACATCGAGTCTCAAGAAGATCTCTGGATCAGCAGACTCGTCCGCTCCTGCTCCGGCCCCTACTGCTCCTGTTGCAACTACTACTTCCCACGAGGATACAAAGAGCACAGCACCAGTCGCTGAAGTCACCTCAGGTGCGCCATGGGAGAACCTAAAACAAAGTGTGTCGCAATTCCAGCCACCTGTGCCTGCACCTGTACCTGCACCATCAACTAGCATGTCTTCACCTCCTGCCACTACCAATACACAGCGCACCTCTGTAAAGGCCGACCTCTCAAAGGAAAGCTCGAAACTGTTCATCGGTGGCCTGAACTGGGAAACCACAGAAGCTAAACTAAAGGACTACTTCTCCAAGTACGGCAATGTCGTCGACTTGAAGATTATGAAGGACAACAACACAGGCAGATCCAGAGGTTTCGGGTTCCTCACGTTCGATTCCCCCCGTGCCGTCGACGAGGTCGTGAAGACCCAGCATATCCTCGACGGTAAAGTCATTGACCCAAAGAGAGCCATTCCAAAGGAAGAACAGGATAAGACAGGTAAGATCTTCGTTGGGGGTATCAACCCAGACGTCAGACCAAAGGAGTTCGAGGAATTCTTCTCCCAGTGGGGGACAATTATCGACGCCCAGCTGATGTTAGACAAGGACACCGGAAGGTCCAGAGGTTACGGATTCGTCACCTACGACACCCCAGAGGCAGTCGATAAAGTCTGTCAAAACAAGTTCATTGACTTCAAGGGCAAGAAGATCGAAATCAAGAGAGCCGCTCCAAGGTTCATGCAAAATAAGTCTGGTAGCAACAACGGCAACAGCAACAACAACAACAACCGTGGTAACGGTCGTGGAAACAACTACAACAACGGCTATGATAACAATAGGCCCCAAAACAACAATAACAACATGATGAATCCAAATATGATGCCATTAAACGGTGGTATGGACCAGATGTTCAATCCGCAAATGATGAACGACTACTACCAAAAGATGCAAGAGTACTACCAGCAGATACAGAACCAAACAGGCATGAATTACAACGCCATGTACCAACAGCAAGTACCGCAGCAAGGAGGCATGCCAATGATGATGCCAGGAATGCCGGGTATGCCAGGTATGCCAGGTATGCCACCAGCCAACCAATCCCAGATGCCACCACAACAAAATTCTGGAAATGCAGCAAGCAACACTAGCAATAGCAATAGCAATGAAAACCACGATAACGGTTCGCACAACAACCGTGGTGCGTCCTCCAGATCGCATCCAAGAAGGCAGCATGACAAGAACAACGGCTACCATCCTTACAGCAGATGAGCCAAACAGATTATTTCATGCTTCAGTAGTAGGTATATAGTACTTATGAATACATTTTGTAAATTAGATTTTTAAAGTAGCAGTCATTCTAAGAATGTGAGTACTCTTATAAGCATGCACAATTCGTCGCACCCATGGTCATACTACCCATAAGTCCTATTGAGGGACGGCACTGCTTCTCGGCCTCAAATCAATCCCTAATTTTATAATTTTAATTAAGTTTTTAATTGAAAGTGGTGGTACATAATATATATATAAATGTGAATTTAATTTAATTTATTATATAGAAGGATTTATGTTTTATATTAGCAGAAAAAAGAATTGGCAAATTTAGATCAATAGAGAACTAAATAGCTTATTCGTCTTCTTCTAAAGTTTGAGCGGCAATACGATCCAAATCTCTTTGACCATTTTCAGAGATTCTTCTACCACCCTTTGGAGAGATTTCGACAACACCGATCTTTTCCAAAGCTTGTAGGGCCTTTCTGTTGACAGAACCGGAAGCGTTGGCGTGGTGAGATGGTCTGACACCTCTGGACTTAGCGTTACCGTATAATTTGTTTAGCTTACCAACACCGACGTTCTTTCTTAGGTAGATGTGTCTGGCGACGGAAGCGGCACGCTTGTAGAACCAACCTTCAGAATCTTGTGGTGGCATTTCGTTACCAGCGGAGGTCTTGACAAGGTCAACGTAACCTGGAACTTCTAATTTACCTTGTCTTTGTAAGAAAGAAGCATAAGCGTTAATGAAATCTTGAGCAGCAACGTCTCTATAAGTAGATGCTCCGTACAGATATTTTGATAATTATCGAAAACGATAGTTATAAAAATTCATACAGGTATTGAATGTTAGTAAAAAGAAATTGGGTTTGTGAAGGTGTTAATAATGGTTATTGAAACTAGTATCCTTGTGTTTAATATCTTTGAGCAAAGGCTTCCAAAGTGTGCCCTTAAGAATATGATGCCTTGAGCTTTTGAAAGTTCTCTATTCCAACCAGGTTCAAAATGTATGCAATTACGTCCATTTGGCTTTTTCCACTGTCATAGCCCTATCATATAATCCTCTAATCTGGACCTCACTTAACTATGTTGTATTTGCTACATGGCACATGATGGTTCTATCGCTCCCCCATCATGCCATATTTTTCTGTTGCATATTCTTGAGTGCATACACTGATATTATCTAACTATACTCTCATGTACATCCATGCTCTCCTATTGGTATTGGGCTAAAAGAAATAACACATTTATCACTGTCTCAATATTCACCACTATTGGATTCGTATACGTACCTAACGGAAACACCTGGCATTTTTAATTCTGTGATATTGTAACTTTCCTTTTGGCTTCAGAATCAACTAATAATCCAAGATTTACAAGTTATTTGTTAAATAGTATGGCTTTTGGCTATTATCTACCACCTTGGATATTGTTTGACTTGTTTCCAGAAAGAAACTGGCTCGCTGGAGCTGGGCTGGAAAATGTCAGAGAGGTCGGTTCCCAGCGTGGAGCCTGGGCGTTGGCTGGTTTCGGTAGAAGGAGGTGGTGCTGGACAAGTTGCTGGCTCTGCCTGTGCAAAACAATCCCAGTGGAAGTTTCCCAGGCAGAGTTCTCACTGGACCCAATAGGAATCCGATCCCTTTGGCGGTGTTGTTCCTGGAGGCGAGAATCGCAACGCGCAAAAACAAAATGTGAAAATGTGAAAATGTTTATGGTTGGTGTATGGATGTTTCTGAATATGTATGGGTTGTTACCAACGCAGTCAAAACTGTTACAGAACTACACTGAAATGAGCTAGCAAAACAGCTACAAAGGTAGTGGGTAATGCACTTAACGAGCACCTACTGTACGCTACATCGCATTACTTCCCCAATATTTAATTATTAATTTCGTTTATTGTACAAAAAGGAATCTAGTATATATCAAATTATATAAGTTATTTATAATGAGCTTATACCTTGAAACCTCTGGAGTTACGCTTACCTCTAGCTCTTTCGAACTTTCTACCCTTGGATAGAATTCTTGGAGCCTTGTTCTTGTGTGGACCCATACCGAAGTGTCTGACGGCTTCTCTGGAGTTTCTTGGACCTCTTAGGATCAAAGTGTTTTGGCCCTTTGGAGCTCTAACAGCTAGTTGATCTAAAGTGATACATTCACCACCAGCCTTGACAATTCTGGCTCTGGCACCAGCAGTGAATCTTAAGGCAGCAACGGTAGTCTTTGGTAGTTCATAGACTCTGGAATCGTCAGTGACAGTACCAACGACAACGATGGTCTTGTTGGCGGCACCTTCTTGCTTTAGACCTCTAGCAATTCTAGAGACAGACACTGGTGGTCTGTTGATCTTGGACAAGAATAATGCCTTCAAGACAACCTTGTTGAATGGAGCATCAGTACGACCTAATTAAAAAAAAAAAAAGCAAAAAAAAAATTGTTAGTAACTTTTGTCCAAGGGAAAAGAAGGTTCACATCTTTTTATTATTAAAAATAAATAATAAAGATTCTGCTCACGATAGTTCGCACATGTATGACGCTTTCCCCGGACTGAATCGAATTGCTCGAGACTTTCCGGGATACTCATTTGCACTCGCAGAATTGGTCCATACTGTCTGTTTGAAATTCAATCCAAAAAAACAGCATAGACAGTTGACAGACGATAATGTAGGCAACCTAATGCCATACATTGTGTCTGAATTGTAAACAGAATCCTTCAATCCTATTCTTTAATAAATTAAGTAGAAGTTGCAATAACACACATACGGGCTAAGAAAGCGTATAGCTTAACTAATAGCTTTAGGTAGACGTTGTCGGACTTTGGAGCGGTTCTGTGACCGGATCTCTTGTGTTGCTTAGTAGTGTGATCGATACCCATTTTGACTTAGTGTTGTTTGGTGATTGTTGGTTTCTGTCAGTACTGAACGAAATATTCCCATTCTGGAGAATTTTCCCAAAATGAAAAATTGCGATTCCTTTTATATCGAAACCGGAATGAAAAAATTTGCGTTGTATGAAAAATAAAGCGACGAACGAAGTTTGAATCCGTGGGGAGTGATATTCGATCGTAATTACTACAGAGACTCATGGTTTGTGTGCCTTGGAGGGGTGCCTGGACTCATGTTTGGTGGTATTAAATGCACTCGAGCAGTTGGGTGTGGCATTGAATTGGGTGTCAAACTGTGGGACTTTGCGGGAGCCGAAATTATCTATAAAAGATAGGGTTGAATGAGCAGTTCAATATAGCAGTGCCAACTATGCAATGTAGGCAATATCAAATAGAGAAATTGTATATATCTTGTTTTGCTTTATTTAGTGTCAAGTGTTTTATTCGCTATCTGTGGTTATTTCTGAATATTTGATCTAAATTTACATTTTGTGTTGAATATTTAGTGTAATATATTGAACAAAACTTAAATATTTTAGAGAAGAGCACAAAATGGTGTAGAATAAAATGGTGATTACTCCAAAAGTTTAATAAATGGAGCAGTAAACTAAGACAATCCATACTCAAACGATACAGAACTGCTTGCTCTATTCGATATGTCCTATGGCTGTTAGGATAATATTCTTGTCTTTGTACGGCACGTTCTAAAGAAGAAGCGATGCGATGACTGAAAATTTATTTACTTACCTAAAGAAAAAATTTGATAACACTATTACAAACAACATCTGTTCACACATTCAAACCACCCCCAGACCAGTAGGATCAATCCAAAGAGTGTGTTCGAGTATGGCTAAGAAGGCAACAAGGTTTCAACAAAAGAAGCAGACCAAAATCAGGCGGATAAGGAAGTCTTCATTCACTAGAGTCCAACAGAACTTCAAAGTATTTGCCGATGATGATACCACACTAGCTGATCAATTCAACAACTACGAAAACCTGACAGTTGATATCAGCGACCCCGAAACTAATACCAACGATTTACTACTTATAAACGAGGAAGATGAGCCAGAGGAGAACAGCATGGGTGGTATACCAGTTGTATCTGTTGACAGTTCCGATGACGGCAGTACTTTGAATGAAGAGAGTAGCGTCACAGGTGAGGGGAAAGGAAACAAATTAGAACTAAACGATGATTTTATTGCATTTTCTGAAAGCTCAGAGGGAGAAATGGAACCTGAAGAGGAAGAGGAAGAAGCTGAAGAGGAAGAACAAGACAACGTTGAAGATACAGCTAATGAGTACAATGGTGACTATTTAGAAGATGACAAAACTGTGAGCAGAACACTTAATAAGGACTTCCCTTGGCTTTTAAACCACGATCATTCAAAACAGAAAGATATCTCCAAGTGGCTATCATTAGAAATCACAGACTTCGTGTCGTACATTTCACCGAGCTGTGAGGAGATCAAGATCCGGAACTCTGCTATTAAGAGACTGCGTCATGCCGTGAGACGACTATGGCCAGATTCCTCGCTTCATGTGTTCGGGTCGTATGCGACCGACCTTTACTTGCCCGGGTCTGATATTGATTGTGTTATCAACAGCGAGGCCGGTGACAAAGAGCACAGAAGCTACCTTTATGAGCTATCAAGATATTTGAAAAGCAATAACCTAGCAACAAACATCGAAGTAATTGCCAAGGCCCGGGTGCCGATTATTAAATTTGTCGACAGCAAGTCAAACATCCAGATAGACGTTTCATTCGAAAGACTGAATGGTGTAGAGATTGCCAAGATCATAAGAAACTGGTTAACATTAGCACCGGGACTACGTGAGCTTGTTTTGATAGTAAAGCAATTTTTAAAGTCAAGAAGGTTGAATGATGTCCATACAGGTGGGCTTGGTGGGCTCAGTATCGTTTGCCTTGTATACTCCTTTCTTCATCTGCATCCAAGAATCAGAACCGATGAAATAAATCCTCTGGATAACCTGGGGGTACTACTGATCGATTTTTTCGAGCTGTATGGTAAGAACTTTGCATATGATCAGGTTGCCCTTACCTTTGCCGACACGTACCCAGCATACCTCCCAAAATCGCATTGGAAAGCATTGCTACCAAGCAGAAGCTCGTTCGCGTTGGGTATTCAGGACCCATTGGATCGTTCCAACAATATCAGCAGAGGTTCGTTCAATATGGCCAGTATCAAGAAAGCATTTTCTGGTGCGTTTGATATGCTGACCAACAAATGCTATGCTTTGAGTGATGCAACATTCAGAGATAGGGTTGGGAAGAGTATCCTTGGCAACGTTATTAAATACAAAGGTGACACAAGAGACTTTAAAGATGAGCGTGAGCTGGTGGCGAACAGGGCCATTATGGAGAACGAAATATTCCACGAAAAGAAGAAGAGAATCAGACTTCGCGAGGACGATGGTCATGATAGCGACCTCTTCCTAGACACCAGCGCAGATGAGGCTCTCACCGGTGGCCAGAACGACTTGGAGATGTACAGACTCGACGGTCCACCAACGAAGAAGCAGAAAAGGAGCAAGAAGAATGTTAGCAAATCAGTCAATGCCATCTCCCCTAAAAAGGAGGTGAAGCAGACGTTTACTCTTCAAGGGAGTAAAACCACAGTACAAGTCAGCAAAACCGCATCCAAACGCAAGACTAAAAAATCTTCCGGGGCCAACAAGGTGAGTATAGACCAACTGATGGGACTACCAAAGTCCGATGAGGAGGAGAATGAAATGCCGGCAACAGCACACGCTGCGGAACCACCCATGCCCGACAGGGCCACTGTCGATGCAGAGACCAGAAGAAACTACTGGCTCTCCAAGGGCCAAACACTCTCTGCAGGAACCATACCCAAAAAGAGCGTCTGAGCACCGCCTCCCCCAGCATACATAGATATACATAGACACACATAGACTTACATCGACACGATATAGCCCAGACAAGGGAACATCCAGGAATGAAACTGCCCCAGTTCTATGTCTCTCACAGTGTTTCAGCAGTGAAAAATCTGACACGAAAATATTTCCCACTTTTTCACGAATCGGGAATAAAACACTGAAAAATTTCCTAAAGCGGTAACTTCGCTCGAGGATCAGTATTTTCCACTGATTTGATAAACTGAGACAAATAATTTTCACCATATCCAAAGCAACACGGCCCCATCAAGTCTGAAACCCTCATTTGCACTAATTGTTTTCGTGCGTTCAAGCAGCAGTGGGTGCTCTCTGTGTTGTGCCTGTTTGTGCAGGAATCCTTGCTTCTTGGGTGGGCAGCATCTCTCTGTATTGGGTTACTGTTACACGTCCCTCGACAACACGTAAGTTTTGGGGCAGTATCGATATTTTTATATTTTATATTTTCAGATCATAGCAAGTCCCAAGCTTTGATCCTGATTCTCTGAAACTCACAAACTATTATTAGAACGTCAATAGTGGTATAGTTGCACATCTTCTCGTCGTCAGTACTGCTAGCATATATACTTCTACTCTGGTAAGAGAATCTGGTACCTGAAATAGATAGATTGTATCGTATTTGGCTCTCCTAGCATTCATTAGCCTCCCTCCACGTCACATCTCCAATTGTATTGAATCCAGTCTGCTTCCAAACAAAAAAAACAGTATGTCATTATCTGCTGCTGCGAATAAAATGTCGGATCAAGATTTCCAGAACATTGGACCTGCTCCACAACCTCCAACCTCAAGTTCCCAAGGCCCCGGGTACAATCAAACTAGACCGATTCCTAAATATATCAGCCAGCAAGGCTTGGATCGTAAAGTATCTGCATCTTCCTCTATATCTCTAACTTCAAATCACCGCTCAATATCCCAACCAGTCTCTCAGATGAAACGAAAAACAGGATGGGTGTCCTACAAGGACGATGGCCTGCTATCCTTCCTGTGGCAAAAGAGATTTCTAGTGTTGAACGACTCATACATCGCGTTATACAAAAACGATAAAAACCCAGATGATCCAGCTCTGCTTATATCATTGACGAGTATTGTAAGTGTTAGCAGAAACCAACTGAAACAAAACTGTTTCGAATTAACGCGTAATAATGAAAGAAACTCATTCGGTAGCGCTGGTTCCAACATGAATGGTTTATCTTCATCTTCTTCAGATTCATCCAGAAAATCTATATACATCTCTACAAAGACTGAGCACGACTTACACAGCTGGTTAGATGCTATCTTCGCCAAGTGTCCACTACTGAGTGGTGTCTCATCCCCAACCAACTTCACGCATAAAGTTCATGTCGGTTTCGACCCAGAGACTGGCAGTTTTGTTGGTATGCCAACAAACTGGGAAAAATTACTAAAGCATTCGAGAATCACAAACGAGGATTGGAATAATGATTCTGCAGCAGTCATACAAGTCTTGCAGTTCTACCAAGAATACAACGGCCTTGGTCCAAATGCAAATAATAGCACTCATAGCAGTAATCATTCAAGTGGTAATACTATCGGCAACACAACTACAAAAGGACCACTGGCTCTTCAGAATAGCTCGGAAACACTACTACCAAGAAACCATTCTCAGGGTTCTTCAGGGTCTAGTCAGAGCGATAGTAATAAGCTAAGATTCGTTGGTGGAAATGACGTAAATAATAACGACGCCAACAATAACAATAATAATATTCATGCTATGGAAAGCTTCCAGCCACGTAGAACTGCACCTTCGCCTCCCAAGAGTAAAACACCTGTATATCAAGCAAAGCCCCAACTTCCACCTGTTGACACAAGAACACAATTACCTCCACAACAACAGCATCAGCAAAAGTTCATTCAAAAGCAACAGCAATATCCAAATAGCAATGCTAGTAATATACCACAGCGTATGGCTCCTCGCCAAGCACCTTACCAAGGCCAACAGCAAGCCCAGGGACAGTTCAGCTCCAATAATTACACACCACATCACAACCAGGTAAATCCATACGCCAAACAGCAACAACAACAACAACCAATCTCACCTTCAGGACCAAATCCTCCAATTCAAGTGCCACCACGTTTAACACCACTCAAAGCACATCCAAATGCACCTCAACATAAACCAAAGCTTCCTCCAATTACCCCAAGCAAAATAGATAATGCTATTAGTGTAAGTGCAGCTGCCGCTGCAATGAAGCAAAGTCCAAAAAACTTACAGCCATTAAGAGAAGCTCCAAAGAAGCCAGCCGCAACACCTTCACCAACGCCAACAGAACCAAAGAAAGATGTAGGTGTTACCAAACAAAAGAAAGCCTCTAAGCCTTCGATGTCTAATGCAGAGATCATGACTAAACTGAAAAATGTTACATTCAATAGTGATCCAACTCCATATTTCAACATGATTGAGAAGGCTGGCCAAGGTGCTAGTGGGTCTGTTTATTTAGCTGAACGTATTCTATTACCACAGAATATCAGTAATCGTATCAGCAGATATCAAAATGGTGATACCGCTGATGTCGCAATTGGTGATAAGGTGGCAATAAAACAGATGATCCTTTCAAAGCAGCCAAGAAAAGAATTGATTGTTAATGAAATTCTGGTTATGAAGGATTCGTGTCACAAGAATATCGTAAACTTCTTGGAAGCATATTTGAAAACTGAAGATGATTTATGGGTAGTTATGGAATTTATGGAAGGGGGTTCGTTGACTGATATAATTGAGAATAGTCCTACCAATGGTAGCAATCACTCACCTTTATCAGAACCCCAAATTGCGTATATTGTTCGTGAAACATGTCAAGGGTTAAAATTTCTGCATGATAAGCATATCATCCATAGAGATATCAAGTCGGACAATGTTTTATTGGACACCAAGGCCCGTGTAAAGATTACAGATTTCGGTTTCTGTGCTAAATTAACTGATAAGAGAAGCAAGAGAGCTACAATGGTGGGTACCCCATATTGGATGGCACCTGAAGTTGTCAAGCAACGTGAGTACGATGAGAAAGTTGATGTCTGGTCTCTAGGTATCATGACAATCGAAATGTTAGAAGGCGAGCCTCCATATCTGAATGAGGATCCACTAAAAGCATTGTACTTGATTGCAACTAACGGTACGCCAAAATTAAAGCACCCAGAAACTTTATCTCTTGAAATCAAAAGATTCTTAAGTGTTTGTCTCTGTGTCGATGTTAGATATAGAGCTTCTACCGAAGAGCTTCTGCATCATAGTTTCTTTAATATGGCATGTGAACCAAATGATCTGACATCGTTACTAGACTGGAAGACCAATGACATTTAATAGTCCTAATTGGTGATTATAGAGACTTTTATCTAAAGAAATAATTAATTTAGCATGTTATGTATTGTTAATGTTTTCATTAATTGCTTATAATTTTGTTCATATTTTATAGTTAATGTTCTATATAATATAAACTATCTCCCTCTTCAATATGTCAAAGTTAAAATGTAATTATATGTTTTGTTTATTCATTTTCATAGAAATATCTCATTTGGTAAGAAATCATTTTAAACATTTCTGAAAAAAACATAAATAATGAAAAATTTGAACTAAATAAATTCCTTACAACATATACAAATTGAAAGATTACTTAGAGTCTGCTACCAGTCTTGTGAATGCAAGAGATAGCTCAAGGACCGTATGCTGAAGACCACTTATCTTATGAGATACTGGAATAGTTCTCAAAATCAGAGGAGACAGCAATACCAAATTATCGAATAAAATATTATTTTTTGCTATAATACTACCAGCATCAATGCATGCCATGATCTCACACAATCCGTCCAATAATATCTGTAGTTCGATTTCACGCAACTTAGGAATTGGTGCTTTATTGATCAAGTGCTCATCCAGAATAAATCTTCTCAGCACAAACGCAATACGGCAAACCAAAAATGATACCGCTACGTTTCTCAATGTCTCGAATTCGTCCCCTGGCTGTTTAACGAATTTTATAAGTTCTTCCAAACACACTTTTGAACCCTTTTTCTTACTCAACAGTGGTGGGGCAACAGTCGATCCAAAAAGTTCCGAAAAGTTAAATTTAGACAGGTTTCTGGATACCTCAGTCAGCGTATCAGCACTTTTCAACAAAACCTCTTCAATATCGTCTAGGTGATATATAAACGACCCTGACCAAATAACGGATAAGAAGTACTTCAGATGATCCTCTTCTATTGATACTATCACATCTCTTTGCAATAATATCTCACGGTATTTAGAGTATTCTAAGATATCATCGTCCTCCGTGATAGCATCCTTTTCGTCGTTAGTTCTTTCAATCGAATTAGTCATTGCTTCAATAAATATTTCATGGAAACTAGCACTGAAACTTGATGGTTTGTCCATTTTTGCACAAGTTACAAAAAGCTTGACAACGATCTTTCTGAATGCTTGCGAAGCAAGAATCCATATTGGTAAATTATGGTCCGGGCTCAAATCAATTAGCGATTTCCTTCCCATAATACTAACCAAGTTTCTCAATATTTTCAGGATGAACTTTTCTTTAATCAATTTAACTTCAATCTTTTCAATTGATTCTAAATGCTGGAGCAACATTCCATTAGCTTTATAGCTTACAGCTTCAAATGTAGGAACTCTTGCCATTGAGGATTTGGATAATTTTGAGGCTAATTTCATCTCAATCTTCTCACGAGTGTCAAATGCCAGTGTACACATTGTGCTTAACTGGAAAAGTATGAGTAACTCGATCTCTCTTGGTTGCTCTGTTCCAAATATACTCAAGTCCTCCAGAATAGTTTGTTGAAGGGTGGAAGGTCTTGTTTTATCTCTTGAATGCTCTGGAAGAAGTGGGTATTTTGAAGCAGCATTGAATATTGTCAACGAATTCTCTACAAATTCATACGAAATCATGCTGTACCTCTCCATTGTTGTATACAGATATGGGAAACCTGAAAGTAACTCCAAGACACAATCGTATTCTGTCTTATTAGAAAATTGACTGGAATTATCACTGTAAATGATATTGTAGTTAACCCATATTTCATGTGTCTTTTTCAAAATGTGCTTTGGTATATTTTCAAGCGTTGTCATCAACTTCAATAGCTCTTTGTAGTTATTGATAGAAACATACTTAACAGCCGTCGATTTAGACATGAATAAGACATGTAAGAAGTCTAGTAATGTCATCCATGCTTCAGATGAATTCTCATCTGATTTAAAGTCATTGAATTGAGTCGGATACAATTTAAGTAAACCTCTTATTGTAATATCATAGAATTCAACATACTCTTCTAGATCCTCTACTGACCTCTCTTGCTTTAACAATGGCTTCAAAACCTCTGTGAAGATAACGTTCCAGGGTGGTAAACAATTTGAATGCGAGTCGATGATTCTGAAAAATGTTTGAATAGCACCATTCTTAACTTCTATTCTTTTGTCATTGGAACAGTCAATCAGGTTCTTTAGTAAGTATATCCACAAACCATTATAAACTTCATAGGAGTTACCACTATTTATCAAGTCCACCAACTCACCATTATTTATTTTTTCGGTGAATTCTGTTATCTTAACCTTTGGAATCTTATTTTCGGATTTGCCACGAATTCTCAAATAATCACCTACTAACCAAAATTGACTTATTGAAGAAAATGAAATGTTTAGATTTTTATCTTGATTTGTGAAATTCACCAATGTATCAATCACGTATCTAATAATTTCTAGAGGTAATGCTTGCAAGAAATCATCTGAGACTAACTTAAAAACATCATACGATACTTGTATCATTTCGACATGCTTCACCACGATCGCATTAACCAAAGATGAGTCCTCTGCATTATCAAATTCGAATAAACCTGTATTATTTTTGAGTAAATCAAATGGAGAATTAATAATCTTAAAGACGTTCAACCAGGAATGTGCCAGTAGATCGCCAAATTCATACAGAATACCTTTCAAAGTCAATAACAGTTGAAGAAGAATTTCAGATTCTGTATTAACTACACCTTGGTATATTTCGTTTTTGCCAATAGATAACTTTCCAAGAGCATCGATAGTGTCCATCAGTGCCACCATGACTAGGCCTTCTAAAACTTCAAATTTCTTGGTTCTTTCATCCTGGTCTTCAATACCACCAACCTCTTCTGTTGCGCTCTTAACAATATCTGTGAAAATTCTAACAACGTATAAACGCAGAGAGGTACTGGCAATTGCACGACTTGCAATCAGCTCAATAAAGTAGTTTATAGTCGTGTTCCATATATCCTTTCCTGCATTGCCATTAAGGAATCTCGAGAAATTATATGTAGTAATTTCACCTATCTGTGTTATGAAAAACCCTTTGTTATATATACAATTCGTGATGTTTTCATTATCTGAGGTCATTGGATGATACTGAGAGCTTCCTTTTTCTATCAGCATCGTGTTCTGTGACCCGTCAATCAGACTTTTTAAAAGTATGGTAAATGCACTATTTGAATATGAGGTTGTACTTTCAAATAATTTAAGAATGTTATTTTCAATTGTGGTAATATCGCTCTTGGAAATTGAAGGTGCCATAGGAATATCCTCTGAGTAGAAACTCTCCATGAAGTCTACAGATGGACCATATATGTAGTAAGAGACCCATTGCCAAGTCAGGAAAATGTGTCTCCATCCTTCAATATCGAAATTTAAACCGAGTGAAATTGACAGCGAGATCAATGCCCTAAACAGACTCACATGTCTTGAATTGAAAGTCCTTGGATGTAGGACCCTCCTTTCGTTATCAGTATTTGTGGTCTTAGGATGTTGGCCTGTTCCAATAAGTGTTTCACTAATCGCATTGAAAACTCCAGAAGTTGTGGAAATGTTAGCTGCATCATCCTCGTTGACCTGATCGGAATCTATCTCTTCTGCATCATTAGTAACTTCAGCATTGTTAACGATTGCGTACGAAAACAGTGCAAGACATTTATCCAACTTTTCATTCAGAGATAAAATGCCCGCACCATGAGCTATCTTTTGGGAAGCTCTTACTAAAGAATGAAATAGGTGTGTATCCAGGGATGTGGAATATAGGAACAGTTTATGAATATCGAATAAGCCATCGAAAAGACCATTGTAGACTGCAACGATATCCTTTGTGGATTTCTCACTTCCAGGTTGTGTAGCCTCTAGAGCTGATACACTCAGATCTTCCGACCAATGGTTTGTCAAGGATAGGATCAACCAAATTACGTAGGTATGGTTTGTAGCTGGGGCGTGTGCTTTGTCTAGTAGGTGAATATATTTGGTCTTTGCCATCGATTCTTCATTTGAAATTATTGGCATTTCTAGTTTCTCTATAATTGGTGCTTCGCCCAAATATGCCTTATATTCTTCTGTATTGAGTAAATTGAGACATTCTTGTAGTAAGCTTGTGATAATATGCTTCTTGTCTGGGAAGTTATCGTAAGATAGGTACACAGACTCTATCATTTCAAAGTCACTGGATATATCATTGAATATTTCCAGTGCGAGGATTCTATGCCATTGGGGCAAGTTCGATCCCTCTGAGAGGTCATGAATTAGCAAAGAGAAGATGACCTCCAGTTCCAATTCCAAGACGGCCAGATACTCCTTTTTCAACAGTAACTTGATACACCGACAGCTTCTTACAACTATGGAGAAGTTTTTTGAAGTTGAAACACAACGAAGTAATAGTGGAATAGCTTTTATCTTTAGCAGAAACTGTAAATCATCGTACTCAATAAACAGGTCCTTGTTGTTTTTGAATATAGACTCTAATATTTCCAAGCCGTAATCTATCGGGATATCATTAATACCCAACAATGTGTCTTCTTTGTGTTCGTCTTCTGTAGAATTGGACTTTGGCTCCATTGCTATAAATAGAGCAGCGAATAACCTGTTGGCGTCATGCCTATACGCATTTACTTTGATTGTCTCATTATTATTTATCAATACCTCAAAAGTCTCCTCCATCTCCTCGGTAGTCTCCATGTCACCATCACTATCACTATTTTGATTCCAATCATAGGAGAGACGGTCAAATATTTCATCAATAAGCTGCTGCAGGGCAGCACTAGCGGTTCCCACTACGACAGGGGACTTATGTGGTAATTGCAGAAGGTTTGCACAACATTGCAGTAGCTTCATGCACAATGGCCCACAAATTGACTTTGCATATGTTTTGAAGAAAATTGGCACTACTTGGAGAACCTTTAATTGGATTTCCATTGCCAAATGTGTAGCCTCGATGAACCCGTCTAGAACCTCAGACAGTCTCTCCTTTGGGATGCATGGTAGTGTAGAAAGCCCCTGGAAGCATTGAATGGCGATAGTGGTTAGCTTTGCATTTCTTGAGGCACATGCCAGCACAAACGGCACTACAAAGTCTGGATGCCTTAGCAAGTCGTCTGGACTGTGGACAGTTTTCAGGATCTTGATTGACTTATCACTGGCCTGTTTGATTTCCGAGTTCCTTCTCTTCGATTCTGACGACAGGGAATGCAATTCCGAGTTCAATTGCTTCTGCAAGACCGAGAACTGGCCAGTTGCGATACTCATGGATACTCTTGTAATAATTTAGTAGCGGCGTGTAAAAGCTCTTTCAAACCTGTATTTGCTCACAATAACGCCTAGTAAACAGATTATATGGCTCTACCTCAAGTCTGATGTGAATATATATCTGTACAGAGTTGCTCTATGACCTTTTGAACCCGCCAGCGGCTCTCCCACCTTCAAGCTCCAAACCGATCTCACCCACCTGTTCCTTTTATTCTCAATCAAAACAAACCGTTGCGCTTAGAACTGTTTCCGTACAGAGTGACAAAAGTTCGTGTGAAATTATTTGGAACTCTGGAACTTTCTGGGACCATGACCCACCATCTGAATATAAAGGCAGTAGGTGGTTGCTGTAGGGTGCTTGGGTCGCAGTATTAGGAGGCCAAAGAGACTATAGATACGCATTGTGGTAGATACAGAGTGCCAGCCCGTTTATAGTGCAGTGCCCAGTGTTTTACTTATTGAAACAGGATAGAAAATAGAAGGAGTCGAAGTTTAAAAGATAGAGAGCTTGAAAAGTGCCCTATTTAGTTACAGCGGACAGATATAATATAATATAGTAAGTGGGGAATATATCGATTAGATTGGTATGCTCCGCTTTTCAGAATTTATACCTAGAGGATCCGCTAATGTTCTCACACGCCGAGGACGTTACTGTCTTCAGAGGCCATCCCTGATGTCAATCACAGGAAGGCGACTGGTCTCCACCACCGCTGAAGACGAGGAGACCAAGAGTTCAATAAAGGAGAATAACAATGGGGGTACATCTTCTAGTAAGGCTACCATACCCCAAACCAGCAGTTCAACTACAATGAAAATTGCAACTGACAAACCAATAAACACTACCACCTCAACTAAGACACCAAACAAGATACCGCAACAGGTACAACGAACCCAAACGGCAACGACAGAGTCCAAATCATATGCATACACAAAGAGTCCCAGCAATGGGAGAAGATCTACGCTAGTACCAAGAGTGCCTACCACGGAATACATATCCATCTCAGATATACAAACAGAGGGCCTATTCGCAGGATATAAACCATTGTTCTTAGGGAACTCAACACTTGAGGGGTCCGAGTATTTTTCCAAGTATAACTCTAATGCGATCATATCGACTCTAGAGACTGCGAAACTTGCTGATATATTTGCAGGAGCAATCAATGGTGAGAAAGAGGTAAACGTAAAGGGTATTCTCGAGAAATGGAAGGATGGATTAAACCAAGATAACAATAATACCACAGGCACGTATAACACAAGTAGCACCTCCACTGGTGGCCAGAACGATAAACGTAAATTAGTCATACCATGGGATGCATCAATCAGCGGACTGGTCTACAACGATCAACCGTTTAAAAACGTACCGAAACAAATAATTTCAAAACTAAAACCCTTTAAACTACAAAATAGCAATACACCAACCAATACTGATACCGAAAGCAACTCTAGAAGCAAGGATATGATCGTAATGCAAGTACATAACCCTCGTATCAATGACAACCTTGAAATGGTGGATATATTTGGAGACTCAACATTGAAGAAGGGTAGTTACTACAATAGACCAAACACAGACATGGATCCAGACTCGACAATGAATAGAAAAATCTTCATTTCAAGGAAAAAACATGAAAACGAACGCAAGACCTTTGCTTATAAGTTCAAATTCATCAAAGATGACCAGGTGGAATTGAAAAATGAAACAACCAAAATAAACTCATTACTCTCTGAGGCCTTCTATACAGTGACAAAATTGTCAGTACATTCGGAAATTCGAGAAGTACATCTACCGTTATACATATATGTTCAATCCACATATGCTTCAAAACGAGCATTTAAACATTTCTTAAGAAAATCCATCAATGATCAGATATTCCCAATTTACAGCACATTGCTTTCTTCATACCAATCAAGATCTGACAGTAAAGTGTTTGAAAGGAAGATTAACAGCTATATCACAGAAATTGTCAACAGTCTGGCCGACAAGCTACCTTCGGTTTACTTTTCAGATGGATCAGAAACGGTGGACTGCCTCATAAAGGATAGCCCTGTGATTGGGTTTAAGAGAATGGTTTGGCTGCGCCCAACCAAGAGGTACACCACTTTCTGGGGTAAAACCTCAGACAAGGAGTATGTCTGCAAGTCAGACAAGACAAATCGGATGATGGTCAGAAACGGTGTTAAATATCTAAGGCAACCCAACAATATCTATTGGAAGAAATTTTCAGATGCCTTTGATAATTGGGACTATTATTCTTAAAGATTTGCAACCAAGGCAGAGACAATCCAGGACCTTTCTGATTACTCTTTAATAATATTCATATACTTGTTTATAAACAAAATCAATTAAATACAGATATTCTTTTCACTCAGGAACCAATACCAACATATCTATACAGTAATTTAGAACTTGTTTGCATAATAAAAAACAATCAGAATAAAAATAATAAAAAAATGCAGCGTCTATAAATGGAATATTATTTATTTTTGTATGATTATATATCGAACTCATCAAACAAGGCTATCATCAAAATGGGTATTGTGGCCATCTCCTTCTTCGTCTTCGTCGTCCTCCTCATCGTCGTCAGCATCGGATTCAAAGACAACATCTTTTGTTGAATACAGAAAAACCTCGTTTTTCATATCTAATCCAATTCTCTTTCTAACGATTTCTTTCTTCCCCTTGGAGTTACTTGTGCTCTTGGAACTCCCGTTTGATGAATGGTTTCCAAAATTTTTCATGATACTATTATCTGCCAAATACACCATATTATCAACAATATACCCAAAACTATGTTTGGCTACATCTTTATAACTTCTCTTGTTACTAAACCTAACTTGGTTAACACTTTCAGTATCCACATGCTCCGAGTTGGACCCTGCTCTGTGATGCACATGCTGCCGTACATCAATATTGCTATCATACTTGGTAATCATATTCATCATACTGAGTTCTTCATTTTTGTCTGTTTGATCAAAGTCCAAAGGACTTTCCTCCTTAGGTATATTTAGATCTTCTTCCTTATTTGCATATGGGTATGATTCTGTTCTTGTCAGGGCATCCTGTACCTTCAAGGCATACCTAGCAAAATTGTAACCTTGCTGTTCGTCTTCAAATATCGGCCTTCCCAATATACTTTGTGCCTGCTCCTTTCTTTCCAAAATAATCACTCTTTCTAGCCACTCCCACACAATATACGAATAGCCAATATAACATGTTTGTGTGAAAATCTCACCAACTGACGCTATCCAAAAATTAGCCACGTCTGCAAAGAAAAATCCTGGTAATAATATCACAACTAATATTGTCAGAAGAGAAAGGAACGCCATTTGAAGATTCTGCAAACATATATGACGCTTTCTAATAATATGATTGATAATCAAACAAGCATATGACGATGCCAAAACAATTCTAAACAAATAGACAAAGGCTGGTAAAATCTCCCAATTGCTGTCTGGCTGATTCTTGAAAGAATCAAAACGCATCCCATGATATTGGGGGATAACCCATAGGATATTTGAAATAATGACCAAAGTCACGCCAACGTAGAGGATAATCTTTTTCTCTTGACTTCTTTCAAAGGTTCGCATCACAATGAATACTTGACACAGCTGCAGAATAAAAGTCGAAAGGAAATCAAGGGTTATGAATGTTGGGTCATCCGCAAAGTAACCCAATAGATAATATTTCCCTACCACACCATACTCGTCATATTGCTTATGCAAGTACTTGAGTAATTTTATTGTGATGATTGTTAAGTTAACAGTAGCGATTATTGAGCCTAATTTCAGAAGCTTTGATGCATAAATATAGGGTTTATCTTTAATGTTTAGAAATGCCAGAACGGAAAGAGCCAAGGCAATAACAAAATTTGCAGTAAAACATAGGATAGTACTGTATATACTATACTCAAAGGCACCACTGGATAAATCTGTCAAATTGATATACTTCTCCCAATCATCTTGCACATACGGTAGATAGTTTGCAGATAACCCACTCAACGAGCCCACATTATAGATGGGGTGATTATGGTAGCAGTGTGCCTCAAATAATATATGACTTGCGTAAGTGACTGGGTATGGCATACGACTTCCTATGATTATACCAAAGTTCAAATCGTGCGGCGAACACGAGGTATAGCTGTGCGAACGATAATCATTCGCTGATCTCCAAATATTTCCCTCCATAGCACCGCTTTTAGCTTACTTTGCTTATCTCAACAAGGACTAACTTGCACAACTCTATCTAGGATATGTTGGCTATGAATATGGCGAATGTATCTGGTAGGACACAAGTCTTTTGATAATAACACTTTCTTGTTAGGATTCACTGTTTCCAATACTCCCTAGACCTATAAAGACGCATATACCTGGTGTTATTGCTTCCTCCAAAGGCACACTCTTCTATATATTTACATCCATCTCGCTAATTGAGATTTTTTGTCTCCCAAACGAAACGAATCGGGGCAACAACGACGAGTCTTCAGAGAAAAACAATCTCTGCATATCAATCATATGAGCAATAAGGTTCAGTTTTATTCCATCTCTCTCTAATTCTTGTCCACACGAACATATATATACACTCTTAGAGGCAGTTAGATGAGCAACTAACCAGAGGGCTTCAGATATTATTGCGAAACAGAGATATAGAGACTCTATTCAGAGTGTTAACTTGTCCAGACTATGACCATAGATCAAACAAGAAGTTCTATAAATACACAAAACATGGGTCCCATTCTCAGACCTGGGAGACAGATAGGCATGCCAATGAAGTCTCCATCTGTGCCGAATTTCCATGGCCTCAGGTATAGAAACAATGACCATATTAATAACAGTGATCCAAGCATAGACAGCGGTGGAGAACATTTCGAAGACCGTGGGGATTCACCACAACCTCCCTACCAGGAGAGGGCGATGCATGTGCCATTTGGTGCTCCGTCGTTACCCTCTATCAATGATGACGAATCAAGCCTAAGCGTTATCGATATGTATGGAGATGAATTGAATTCACAACAGGCCTCTGATGATTCAGATGAAGATGAGGTTGGAAACGAAATAGAATCAGTGCCAACAAATGACTATAATACACACATAAAGAAACAACACACAGCGGATAGTGGACGATATCCGGCTAAAAGAAAAGAAGGGGATGAAGATCATAAAGGTGTTTATTCATATGATACTGATGACGAGGCCGATATAGCGTTACCTCCTTTATCTCCCTTGGTGAGCTCATTAAAATCAACCTATCAAGATACGGGTCATATTGATAGATATGGATTCAAGAAACAAACGACATATATAACAGAGGACGAATATAACAGATGGTGGAAGGAATACTCTCCTTATTGTGTAAGGAGGAAGTATAAATGGAAGCTATTGCTAGAAAAGAATGGATTAGCATACAAAAACGACTGCCCTACAAAATTCCCACCCAGAAGTGAAAAATTAAAACGTTACATCAGAAAAGGTATTCCTGCAGAATGGAGAGGAGAGGCATGGTGGTGTTTTGCTAGAGGCCAAGAGACACTAGATAAAAACAAAGGGACCTATGATAAGTTGCTCCTGAGAATAAATGATATACTAAACGTAGAGAATAGGGAGAAAGAATATCCGGATTTGGAGATCATCGAAAGAGATTTGAACAGGACATTTCCCGACAACATTTATTTTCAAAGGGACCCATCCAAGGACGAGGAACCGGCCATGATCAAAGCACTTCGCAGAGTTCTGGTCGCATTCTCATTATACAACCCCAAGATAGGTTACTGCCAATCAATGAATTTCTTAGCTGGCCTACTACTCTTATTTCTAAACGAGGAGAGAGCATTCTGGATGTTAGTAATCATTACTTCTAGATATTTACCAGGAGTGCATAATGTTAATCTCGAGGGTGTTAACATAGATCAAGGTGTGCTCATGTTATGCGTACAGGAATATCTGCCAGAAATATGGGCTTATATTAAACCTGCCTACAAGAAGAAAAATTCCCATAATAGAATAACCATGCCGGGCTTATCGTCAGGTTCTAGCCACACAGACAGTTCAACAAAATCTTTATTCAAGAATGAATTCTTATTCAAATTACCACCAATAACTCTTTGCACCGCGAGTTGGTTCATGAGTTGTTTCGTTGGTGTCTTGCCAATAGAAACCACACTGAGAGTGTGGGACTGCATGTTTTATGAAGAGTCACATTTTTTGTTTAAAGCCTCCTTGGGGATACTAAAACTATGCGAACCTGAGTTGTCGAAAGGGAAATCGCGTGGCCCATCATTAAACTATTACAACAACCAAAATAAAAACCGTTCAAACAACCAAGAAGAAAATGATATGGAATTATTCCAGATTGTACAAGTGTTTCCTAAAAAACTAATAAATCCAAATGATATTTTTGAAAAGATAATATTTAAGAGAAGAGTAGCATTTAACAACCTAGACCAAGACGAAATAGACAGATGCAGAAAATATGTCACAAACCAAAGATTGAAATACAAACGTTTTAACGAAAGCTCTGACTCAATGGACTATGGCAATGGTCAACATATGACGAATGGTAAGACCGGATATAAGGCTAATGTCAGCAACCCAATCATCGACCAAGTTGAAAACCATAGTTCACCAAACATATCTTTGAAACTCAAAAAACGAGCTACAGATGGAGCTATTAATGATGCACTCTCTTCTGAAGGATACGGATTTAAAAGAAATTTGACTGGGGTTAATTGGAATAATAGTCTAAAGGAAAAGGTCAGGCTGATGAGAAAGAAGAAAGATAAACATGCAAACTAGGTGTGTCAATCAATTCAGGTCGAAGCTGCTCAATTCTAACCAATTCCCAGAAGGAGAGGTATTAATATACACAGCTATTAGAATACCTTTAACCATTTCATTTAATTTATAATATTCAGAATGGCAACCACCGAATTATTGCGATCCCAAAGAAACAAGATGTTTATGTTATAACAAAACAAAATATACAAGGATGACAGTTGAAGTTGTTAAAAAATAGATACACATATACACATTTTCCTTATTTAATTGATAATATCTAACAAAATACCCCAAACCTTATTATTTAATGTACCAGTTTATGCCATGTACAGCTATTTCTGAGTAGAAAAGTATCTCATCGGCTTTCAAAAGTATTGAAAAATTTTCAAAATATATTTAATTGATACTAAGTTTATTTTAAACAGACTGAAGTATATAAAAGAACAATCAATTTTAACTGAAATTAAGTTAGAAGCATCCGAATACTGGTCTGATTACCAAAAGTACATTATACTTATAGACAATAATTTAAGCATAAAATGAACGGCATATTCGCTATTGAAAAACCAAGCGGTATTACTTCAAATCAATTCATGATGAAGATCCAGCACTTATTCAACAGCAGTGACATATTCTCGAAGGAAATTGCCAGGGCTACTTCTGAGAGAATGCAACAATATCAAAAAGAGACCGGCAAGAAGGCTAGCAGAAGGAAGCTGAGAAAAGTATCGAAAGTTAAGATGGGCCATGGTGGTACCTTAGATCCATTGGCTTCTGGTGTCCTAGTTATCGGCGTTGGATCCGGAACTAAACAGTTATCCAACTACTTGGGAGGTACTGTAAAAGTTTATGAAAGTGAAGCATTATTTGGTGTTTCTACTACTTCCGGTGATGTCGAAGGTGAAATACTATCTGAAAATTCTGTAAAGCATCTGAATATGACTGACTTAAAAAGCTTGAAAGAAAAGCTTGAAGGTTCATTGAAACAAACACCTCCAATTTATGCTGCGTTAAAGATGGACGGGAAACCACTCCACCAGTATGCTAGAGAGGGTAAGCCGTTACCTAGGGCCATAGAACCAAGACAAGTTAATGTATACGATCTAAAGTTTTTCGAAGATTCCTTAAGTCTAAAACACGATTACCCATTATTGAGACCTGCAACAGATGAAGCCAAGGACACTGTGAAAATGTTGAATGCAAACATGTTAAAAGATAAACTATATTTTTCAAAAGAATATTGCACAAAACAAGGTTGGGATACTGAAGATTCACGTGTAGAGGATGCCATTCAGTTAGATGAGGAAGAACGTAAAAATATTGACAACCTTGGAGACAAATACCGTGCTCCATTACTGCATTTTAGAGCAAAGGTCTCCTCAGGTACATACATTCGCTCGCTGATCAGCGATATCGGTAAAGCATTAAAGAGTTCTTGTTACATGGTAAAGTTGATCCGTTTACAGCAACAGGATTGGTCTTTGGAAAAGAATAATGTTTTCAGACTTGAGGATTTCAGTGAGAATAATGAAAAAATCTGGAGTAAAGTATTGGAACAGGTCTTTGAACAAGGTGCAAAGGTTGATATAGTTGAGGAGATGATTCGTGCTAAGGATGAATTTAAGAAGGAACAAGATGCTATCAAGGCCACTATGGAAGAAGATCTAGCATCAGTGAATGATCACAAGGAGAGTAATGAAAAAATCCCAACAGAAACTACAGAGGTACTAGTTGAAGAAAGCAACGATAAAAAGAGAAACATAGATGAGTTATGATTTTATATTGTATAGTTTGTATATACTGTATTTTGTATTAATATAATATCATCATCAAATATCAAATTCCAGTTCCCACTGTGATTATAACGGAGAAGTTAATTTAGAATGCTATTTTCATTAAACTTATATAAACATGTGTCCCTATAAAGACGTATTTGAACAGCCATAAGCCCTGATGAATTTTAAATTACCAACAAATATAGCTCATTAGCGAATCAATTGATGAAACTATATATCAATGCACCTTTCAGACATTATCAAAATAATGGAGATGCCACAAAATCATCATACATTTGCTTGCCACTCGAAACCAACCTATAAATAATATACAGAACAGGGTTAATTATCCAAAGAGGTATAATGCAAAACTCCTTCCGAGAAGTTTCATAAAAGACGTCTCATAGTTACAATACTTCACCGTTTGGCTTGTTGTTCAGCCTTCTCCAAGTCATGCACATCACCAATAAAATTACAAGTGCTTAATGTGGAGTTGGAATCGAATATATTATAACTATTGAACAACAGTTCTTCGTGACTATGCTTGCTGGGACACGCAAAGCCAAAACCACTTGGACAGTCTCTAACAATTGCGTGACACATTTCAACACATGGTAGGATTTCATAATAATCCTTCAATGGTTTTATATCTTCGTCAATATAGGAATTTCTATTATTATCTTTGTCCCTATATATATAGACGGGTGATTTGACTGTTGAACATCTTGGAATTGCGACTGCACAAAGCCAATCTCTATACGAAGTTGCACAATCCTGACATGTTCTAACAGGCGAATAGCTGGCATCTGACTCAATATCACACGGGATTAATTGCAATGCCTTACTGAAGTTTCCATACAACGCCTCAGCTATAGAATCGTAGCTATTCGCCAGGGCAGTTTTATTCCCCATGTGCAGAGAAGAGGTTGGGACTGAGTATTCAACACCCTCACAAAACTTCAGGCCGTGAATTAGTGTGCATGTGTCATCATCAGTGGTCTTGAATACTTCTCTGTTGAATAGGACACCTCCGACATCCGAAAGGCCTGAACGTTTACCAATCTTTTTCGTCAAGTAAGCGACATATGTTGTTGATTTATTCAAACCAGTGATATAAAAGAATTCATTGACACTGTTGCTCCCATTTGTCATACTGTTCTGTATAGACAATTTCGTTTCGTCCAGGTTGACCTCTGGAACTGCGCTTCCATTAGATGCCGAACTTACCAAATACGGACCATTCTTGATGGCACAGAGAGATTTGTTCATAGTCTTGTCAATTTTCTGCGATTCTTCGTATGAGTATATGTATAATTCATATAAGGACGGGTCATAGATTGAATAGTTCTGGGAGGAAAGCGCTGTACTGAATGTGTTGAAACTCCCTGTCTTTAACAATGCCGAGTTTTCGTCAGTGTCTAGTACTGTCAACCACGATCTATAGTCCCATTGGTAGACCAGATCATTTTCTGATATAGAGAGTCTGTAGTACCAATTCATACCTGGAAATGAATCTTTCTCCACGGCCTTATTCGAGGTGGTGTTGTACAACTGTACCGTGACATACAGATCAGAGTAAGTGGAAGTAGAGTTGGAATCTAAGGATGACTGGATGGGACTCACCGCCAGGGCTTCCATGTATCCGTCATTGAAATACATATGATTCCCTGAGCTTGGATCTTCGGCTATTGAGCTGTTGAACGAATATGTGACACGGACAGATATTTCGTCGGTTACAGCTGGGACCTTGGGTTGCCAACATATATTACCACTTATGAAAATAAGGATTTCGTAAGTAGGAGAATACCCTAAGCCTGACGATAGAGAATCGACTGAGAAGACATAGAAATCTTTCTGTCCTGCTGTAATGTTGGAAAGGATCGGTGTCCATTCGGTAATATTATCTGGATTGATTATGGAGTTTGAATGATGTTGAGGTAGATTGTAACCATTGGCGCCGCTATTACCACTAGTGTCATCGTCATCGTCATCATCATCATCACTACTATCATCATCTTTTAGCTGTCCTACTGGTGTTTCATACAATGGCTGTGCTATATTGGCAACATTTTCACTGATGGCTGGAGGCAACACAGCCGACACACTCACCAGAAGTAAAAATAGTGGAAAGAGCTGGCCCCACATATATTCAAGGGTTCGTTGGGATTATCGAGGATTCATAGACTAGCATACCAGTCCCCCACATACTATAAGTCCCAGTACAAACAACCTCTTCAGCTTCTTAAACATCTATTATGATTACATAAAATCTCGATGCGCAACAATTTTTGGCACGCCCTAGTAGGGTTGCGGAACCCTATTAGGTCGTATACTTCATTTGGATTTGCACATCCAGTTAAAGAACCACTGTATCATTGATCAATTTAATGCTGTAGTAATTCCATTGGATCGTTGAATGCCACCAACCCTTAGTATGGGGACAAACATATGCCCCAACCATAGAATATGTTGCTCCATGTGCATATATCGATGTAATTTATGCCCTAACCAGGGCTGTACCACCCAGCCACCACATACCAAGCACAGTTTTACGTGTCGAAGAAACTGGAAAAGTTGATGAATTTTGGTGATGAAGAGAAGATTCAGTAGCAGAAGTTGGCAACTGTACCCAGGAAGAAACAGGCGAAACAGTGAGCTAACTGTGATAAAGCCGAGCAATGAGTGAAGTTACTAAAGTTGACAGGTCTGAAAACCTGCCATGGGTTGAAAAATACAGACCAAAAAGATTAGACGACGTGTATGGGCAGACGGAGATTGTTGGTACGATCCGGAAGTTTATCGAGGAGGGGAAACTGCCACATCTGTTGTTCTATGGGCCTCCTGGTACCGGTAAGACATCTACAATCGTTGCCCTCGCTAGGGAGATATACGGGAACAATTATTCTAACATGGTGTTGGAGCTGAATGCGTCGGATGACAGAGGTATCGACGTTGTGAGGAACCAGATCAAGGAGTTTGCCTCCACGAGACAGATCTTTTCGAAGGGGTTCAAATTGATTATACTGGACGAGGCAGATGCGATGACCAATGCTGCACAGAACGCGTTGAGGCGAATCATCGAGAAGTATACCAAGAACACCAGGTTCTGTATTCTTGCAAATTACGCGCACAAGCTGACACCTGCGCTGTTGAGTAGATGCACCAGATTCAGATTCCAACCGCTGCCTTCCGATGCGATCCAGCGTAGAATTGCCAACGTGCTGGTGCATGAGAATCTGAAACTGAGCCAAAGTGCCGAAAGCGCCTTGCTGACGCTCTCCAAGGGTGATATGAGACGTGTATTAAACGTCCTTCAGGCAAGCAAGGCGACTCTGGACGATCCCACGGTGGACGAGATCACAGATGACGTAATATACGAATGCTGTGGTGCCCCAAGACCGAGCGATCTAGAGACTGTGCTGAAGTCGATTCTGGAGGACGACTGGAGCACAGCGTACTACACGTTGAACAAGATCCGTAACAGCAAGGGACTGGCCTTGATCGACCTGATTGAGGGAATTGTGAACATCCTAGAGGGCTACGAACTGAAGAACGAAAACACGAGGATCGAGCTGCTCACAAGACTGGGCGATATCGAGTATGCAATTTCGAAGGGCGGAAATGACAAGATCCAGTCGAGTGCCGTCATCGGTGCCATCAAGACCAGTTTCGAGCTAGAGGATCGT
>PPOD03000254.1:107207-135025 GCA_003708425.3 Jamesozyma rosinii
TACTACACGTTGAACAAGATCCGTAACAGCAAGGGACTGGCCTTGATCGACCTGATTGAGGGAATTGTGAACATCCTAGAGGGCTACGAACTGAAGAACGAAAACACGAGGATCGAGCTGCTCACAAGACTGGGCGATATCGAGTATGCAATTTCGAAGGGCGGAAATGACAAGATCCAGTCGAGTGCCGTCATCGGTGCCATCAAGACCAGTTTCGAGCTAGAGGCTTGAAACTTACTTATTCACATAATTTTTCATATATAGACACACTAATTGCACTATACAGACCTCTTTCTGATCCCCATACCGTATTGGGATAATGGTGATCACTATACCGTTGCCGTCGTGCGGGATCAACAATAATTCGATATCGAAGTTGGACCGGGAAACATTCCACGTGTGGAGTGCATGAGCCGTTTGAGTGAAATTGTGCAATTGTGAAATTGGTGTTTGAGTTGAACATACCAATTTGCTGCATACAGACATTCGGATCAATTCAATTATCCTCTCAGATGCTGAATCGAGTAATATAGTGCCCAACATTTCGCATATTGTTACGCGTTTCGCGTTACGGCCTCGAGCGAGAGCGACGCCCGCACTGTCTGTGAAACTTTTCTAACTGCGAAATCACGAATTGTTAGAGAGAAGAAGAGCTGCAGTGGCTGCATGGAGTGTAGAAGTTGGACAGTTTGACAGAAACAGGAAATGCCAGGTACCTAATTGGCACTGCACTGACCAATGCGGGTCACGAATATTTTGGAATGAAGATGTTGTTGTTGTTTTGTGCTATGGCATAATGCAAACATAACAAACATATATAAAGATGCAGACCGATTGGAAAGCAGCGATGTGTCTGTTGTTTGCAGGGTTGTTCACTAGTTCAATTCATCCACTACCAACACTACAACACAGTACAACACAGCACCAATGTCAGAATACAAGAAAGCACTAAACATTCTTATGAAGTCCCCAGTGACTGAAGATATGCTACGTTTCCTCACGAGGTCCACATTAAAAATCATCAAGACTGCGCCTGTGTCATCCAAGTACCCTACTCCACCAACGTCTCCAAATGATGCTGAGTCGAAGCTTCCTTCGCTGCTCACATTTATCAACAGGATTGTCCGCTACACCAATGTGTACACGCCAACTTTGTTGACCACTGTTGTGTACTTGAACAGACTCAAGAGAATCCTGCCAAAGGACGCTGCAGGTATTCCATCCACAATCCACCGTATGTTCCTGGCCTGTTTGATACTCAGTGCCAAGTACCACAACGACTCCTCCCCATTAAACAAGCACTGGACCAAGTACACTGATGGTCTATTCACTCTAGAGGATGTGAACCTGATGGAAAGACAACTACTGCAGCTGCTAAACTGGGACCTTAGAGTCACTGAGGATGACCTGGCCCTGGACCTAAGTGAACTATTGGAGCCAATCCAGAGCGACATCGAAAGATCGATTGTGCAGAAGAAGAGAATGAAACACATGAAGAGGCAACAAGAGAAGCTATACGGAATGCAAAGAAACGATTCCATGGACAGTAACTTGAGTTCCACCAGCACGCTCATTGGAAGCAGCAGTGATTTGAGAAAAGTGTCCCCATTGAACAACAGCTACAGTAGCAATGTGCTACGGAAAGTCAGCAACCCAAGCATAACGAGCAAGATCGACAGATGGGTCGAGGACAACACCAGAGGTACAGCAACCCCTGTGACTACCACTGCCACGATACCCAACCATAGCCTCAGCTCGTCAACCTGGAGCGCAGAGCAGATCATGAACAGCTATGGCTTCTAAACAAGGGAACATCGTAAAGGGACCCCGTAAAGGGACATATACAAAGGACACTACGTATCACTACATACACTGATATAATTCATAATTACAACACAGATAATATTCATTCTCATACCCAACCACCGTCTCTTCCTCTCTCTCGATGCTCTTAACCCTAACAGAAACACAGCATCCGCCGCTTCGGGTAACGCTTCCCGCACGAAAAACGTATAAAAGGCGGAGGGAAATTCTGTTTTCTTGATTCCTTTGGTTTCTGTTCCACTCTCAACTACCAGACAGAAGCCCCCAAGGACAACCGAGCAACCATGCAACCACGTAATACAGCATATTGCCTGGTCGATAAGGCTATCGACTGGATAATACTGTCTGACTAGAAAGATTTAAGTGATGAGAAAAACGCTGTGCACCAGTCTGAATTCGGATACCAACAAGTACTCAGGTATCTTATGAAGCATCAAGTATACCCAAATTTCTGATTATCTTTCTATGTAGGCAGTCTTGACAGTAGCATCCTTGGCAGCAGCGCACCGCAGCGCACCGCCTCACTCTTGCACCTCTGCCCACTATCAATATAAATAGCAGCACCACTGGAAAGTTGTGCTACTTTTGCTCTATTACGGTGAACAGTCCGGGTAACTACACATCACCAGCGACGACGTTGCCCGCCGTTTTCTCGTTTTCCGTTGCGCTGAAATCGACAATCCAGAAATATGGATAAAATTCTCCAATGGCAATAAATACACTGAAGACTTGCAGAACACAGACACACACAGACACATATATACATATATATAATAGTCGGTATCACTCAGATAGCTCATAGCGAATCCCAATTATCACTATTGTTACCATATAGCAACGCTAGCGAGGCTTCCTTCCTTCTATTACACTTCCACTATCCTATAGACTATAGACAAAGGGACAGACCGTCTATTAACAGCATTGGAAAAATAAGCACACAACAGTACAATAGAACCAGATAGGCATTATCTTTGCATTGACTAATCTCTAGTTTATATCTTCTGTTTTGAAAACACCTATTGGATACCTCACACTTTCTTTGATTATTTTTGTCAGCACTCACGCTATATCAATCTAACGACTCCCCCCTCCCCCCATCGAAAGCCACCCAGGATGTTTGCAACACAGCAAAAACCGCTTTATACCAATCCGGCGAATACAAACAACGGTATTCCGCTACCGTTGGGCCCTAATGTGATGGGCTCTGCTTTGAATCAGCAGCAGCCATTGAACGGCATGCAGCTAGGCAACATGAATGTGCTCAACCAACAAAACCCAAACCCAAACCCAAACCCAAACCAGAATTTAAACATGCCATACAACATGAACACAACGAATAACAACACCCAGCTCCCAAACCAAGTGATTCCTTCGGGCATGGCCCCAAACCCCAATGGCAATGGAAACACTAACACAACTGCAACCGCCCCAGGACCCTCAGGATCCTCGTCTGATGCATTGGACGACCCAAATGTGTACCATTGGATATGTCAGCTGACCTACGGCCCACAGAAGGAACAGGCATTGCTAGAACTGGGCAGGAAGCGTGAACAGTTTGATGACTTAGCCGTGGTGCTGTGGTCTTCGTTCGGTGTAATGACCTCCCTACTAAATGAAATCATATCAGTATACCCAATGCTGCAGCCAACCATGCTGTCGAACCAGCTGTCCAACAGAGTCTGCAACGCGCTGGTGTTGTTGCAATGTGTCGCATCACATCCTGAAACAAAACACCTGTTCTTACAAGCCCACATCCCATTGTTCTTGTTTCCATTCCTAAACACAACCTCCAGACAGAGAACATTCGAGTACCTGAGACTAACCTCTCTGGGTGTCATTGGCGCCCTAGTGAAGAACGATTCGCAGGATGTCATTAGCTTCTTGCTCAGAACAGACATCGTGCCACTATGTCTGAGAATCATGGAGTCGTCCTCTGAACTATCCAAAACCGTCTCAATCTTCATCCTGCAAAAGATCTTGCTCGACGACATAGGCCTACAATACATATGCGCCACCATGGAGCGCTTCTACGCGGTGACGAACGTCCTCAAGGACATGGTCGAACATCTGACAGTCCACACCCCACCAGGCAGACTGCTGAAGCATATCATCAGATGCTACCTAAGACTGAGCGACGACCTCGAGGCTCGTAGACTCCTAAAAGTTGTGCTACCACAGAAATTAAGAGACAACACATTCACAGAAGTGCTAAGAGACGACGTCGGCTCAAAGAGATGTCTAGCCCAACTACTATTAACACTTAATGAAGAACCTTCTCCACCTCAACAACAACAACAACAACAACAACAATGAAGTATCTAATAGACCAAGAAAATTAATAACATATTTTTTTTATATTTCCCATAATGCTTCTCATTCTACTATATTCTCCCCTCTATTATATTTTATTTTTTTCTTACTTATTTCTAGCATAGTCATCATACACAGTTACATATATAATATAATATAATTTTTAAATCTAACCACATCACCAGCATGCACATTCTTTTGACTAGTACACTCGTCTAAACAGTACACTCATCTGAACAGAACAGCTGCTATTATACCGTCAATGAAGTTCCAATTACCCGGCTTCCAAACCTCCCTGCCTCTCTATATTGTCATCACGAACCACGAACAAAACATTTTCCTGGTTTTTTTCAAACCACGTAAACTCCTAGTTCTGTATGGAAAAATTACAGATTCCAACAAACCTGAACGAACAAATAAATAAAGAACTGGGAGCAGCAGACACACACACCCGAAACAACCAATTGATCCGTCTGATATTAGGTACGAGAACGAGCACGAACACGAAGAACGTCTAGTTTTCACTTATCCAACTAATTGTATATTTTTGTCTGATCCCGTATTCGCCTATCGACAAGGAAGTGTTTGCCTTTTTTCATTTTAAGGAACATAATTAACAGATCAACCTATTGAGCAAACAGATAACAGAAAATCAACCAAGAGATAATGTCAACAAAGACTTATAAGAAGTTTGAAAACTCTGAATCAGGCGACCTGCCTGATAAGATGAACATATACCAGGACTGTATGAACACCTTCAACGAATCACCAGTCAACGCCAAGAGATGCAGAACATTAATCTCCCGCTTGCTAAGATTGATTGCCAACGGTGAAACATTTCCAGAGAACGAAGCAACCGCCCTGTTCTTCTCCATCTCCAAGCTGTTCCAGCATCAGGATGATTCACTAAGACAGGCTGTCTACTTAGCAATCAAGGAACTAAGTGGCATGTCTGAAGACGTGCTTATGGCAACTTCATCAATCATGAAAGATGTCCAGAACGGTTCAGACCTGGTTAAACCAGATGCTATCAGAGCTTTGACCTATGTTTTAGACGAGTCGACCGCATTCTCCGCAGAAAGACTATTGAAAAGTGCCGTTGTTTCAAAACACCCCTCTATTTCCTCTGCTGCCCTGTGTACCTCATACAACTTGCTACCTATCTCAGAAGTAACTGTTAAGAGATTCGCCAACGAAGCCCAGGAAGCTATCCTCGACTTGAAACAAGTCCCAAGCTCAAGCCCAAACAGTAGTATTTTGGTAGGGGAGTTCTATCCAAATTCAACATTTATTACACAATACCATGCAATCGGCTTGGTTTACCAATTAAAAAAGACTGACAAAATGTCTCTATTGAAATTAATAAGACAGTTATCTGAATGCAACACACTGAAGAACCAGCTGGCTAGAGTCCACCTAGTGAAACTAGTTAATGACCTGGTGAACAGAGATCAGCAGTTGTTCCCTCAATTTCAATCATTATTGAATAACTGGTTAGCAAACAAGTTTGAATCTGTTCAGATCGAAACTGCAAAATTAATCACCACTTTTGCAATTCACAACCCACGTCTAGTATCACCAGACTTATTTGCTTCTGCAGTGGCAACTTTACAGACTTTGCTATCTGTCCCTAGAGTAACCACTAGATTTGCTGCTTTAAGAATATTAAACAAGATATCAATGGTCTCACCAGAAAAGATTGTTATCTGTAACCCAGAATTAGAAGCATTGATCAACGATCCAAACAGGAATATTTCCACATATGCTATCACTACATTGTTAAAGACAGGTACTGCCAAGAACATCTCATCTTTGATCTCAACTATATCCAAGATCATCCATGACGTCTCTGACGATTTCAAGATAATCATTATTGATGCCGTTAGCACTTTATCCTTAAACTTCCCACAAGAATGGAAGCCTATTGTTAAGTTCCTGATCGATGTCTTGAAGAACAGCGAAGGTGGCTTTAAATTTAAAAATAGTATTGTTGAAGTAATCATCGATATCGTGTCCTTTGTTCCACAATCCAAGGAATTAGTCTTGGAGAATCTTTGTGACTTTATCGAAGATTGTGAATTCAATGAAATTCTAGTAAGAATCCTACATCTACTAGGTAAAGAAGGTCCATTCACCTCGAAGCCATCTCTGTACGTTAGACACATCTACAACAGAGTTGTCTTGGAAAATTCAATTATTAGATCTGCTGCTGTTGTTGCTTTATCTAAATTTGCACTAACCAAGAATGATGCTACACTAAAGGACTCAATCATCAGTTTACTAAAGAGAATTGCTAACGACAACGATGATGAAGTCAGAGATAGAGCCACCATTGCATTGAAGTTTATCGACTCAGCAGAGGACGACAAGAATATTATCGCCCATGATTTAATTCAATCCAAGTATTTCTATGACCTATCATCATTAGAAAATAAGCTAACAAATTACATATCCTCAAATGAAGACTCCTTCACTACTCCATTCGATGTATCCACTGTTCGTAAATATTCTGAAGATGAAATCAAGGCTATCGAATTGAAGAGTAAGCAAGAACAAATATTCAAGAACACAGCCGAAAACAACGGATCCTCCCACTCAGCCTCTACAACTATTGCCAATGACAAGAGATCCGACAAAGATACATACAAGGGCGCCAATCTACACGATCATGAACAAGACTTATTAAACACCAAGTATGCTGATGAATTACTAGCCATTGAACAATTCAAAGAGTTCGGTACCTTGATCAACAGTTCAAAGGTTTCACAATTAACCGAACCAGAAGCCGAGTTTGTCGTAAACGGTATCAGACACATTTTCAAGGACAATGTTGTTTTCCAATTCAACATCACCAACACATTGGATGGTGTTGCCCTAGAAAACGTTTCTGTCTCCTGTACTCCAGAAGACCCTGAAGAATACAAGCTGAACCAAACATTTACTATTTCTATCGATAGACTGCTACCATCAGAGGAATCAGCATGTTATGTTGTATTCGACAAGACTGAAGAAATCGTCATGGAAGGTTTCCTAAACAGTTTGAATTTCACCACAAGAGAGTTGAATCCAGACACTAACGAGCCATTCGAAGACGATGAAGGCTTCCAAGATGAATACGAAATTGATTCAATCTTCTTAAATGCTGGTGATTATATTAAGAGTTCTTTCATTGGTGACTTCGAGACCACTTTCGACGAATTACCAAACGAAGATATTGCTGTTTATAACATTCAAGAAGATTTGACATTGCAAGAAGTCATTGATAAATTAGTAATCAACACAAGTTGTCTACCTCTAAACAATTCACAATTTGCACCAAGTGATTCCAACAGTCACACATTAAAACTGTTTGGTAAGAGTGCCCTTAACGGTAGCAAGGTTGCATTGGTTGTGAAGATGATTAAAAGCTCAAAGGGAATTGCTTTGAAGGTCCAAGGTAAGGCTGAGGATGCTGAATTATGTACTGATTTGGTTAACAGTGTGATGTAAACTTGACTTTTCTGAGTATGTATATTTCTATTGCCTGTAGCAATTTTATTTTTATTTAGTATATATCATAAAGTATTTTCAATTTATATATCAATAAACTTATGAATAAAATCAATTACATTCAAATTGAAAAAAGTCGTATTAATGCCATATTGCATGGATTTAAATGTTGAAGGACACGTTTTGATATTCTAAGAAATATTATTAATATGGCAACATATAAGTATTCAAAAAGAACAAAAATTAAAAATATGAGCGGTACGAGAATCGAACCCGTGTCTCAACCTTGGAAGGGTTGAATGATAACCACTACACTAACCGCCCTTTATTATTATTTTGTAAAAAATTGGTGTTGAAAATGAAGATAGTCTATGAGGCCGGGTAACACTTGGACAATCCTTGAATATTGTAATATTCAGTATAACCTTATTCTTAATGGAGTAGCTATATTGGGCCAACTGATGGTTGTTATTGGAATATACTGATAACCCAGAAGTTTGAATAGTAGGCGCTGATTTCCGGTGTTAATTGAGTATATTAGAGTTAAGTTTCTTGCTCCGTAGAACATTTAACAAATTAGTTAAATATCTTGAATATTAAAAGATCATTCAGGTCCCCCCAGACGTCTCACGTCTGCTCCGGGATCTAAATCCAATATATAATAGTTATAAAATATATGGAAAGTTGTATAAAATATGCTGAGTGTAAAGTGGAAAATTTTTCACCTTTTATAGTTGAACGTTCGTGTCGCGCGCACGTGATCTATATTAATAATGTACCGGGCTCATAGTAATACAGTATAATCGACTCCCGAACTGATAGATATTCCGTTCCAACAAAGTTCGATAAATATGTCGAAGATGTGAATGCAATCCATAGGGATTAATCAGCATACACATCGGGAATATATCGGAGTCATACTTACACAGTTTACTGTGGAAGTGATGATCTAGAATTCTATCGGATGAGTAACATATAGGTGTAGTCATACATTACACAAGGAACAAATGAAATTCAATAATGATAACGTTGCGACGATATCGGAGATAGGTGTGCAAGGATTAAATAATGACTCAGACTCATATCCAAACGTATAAATATGGGAAGAATTCCCATCAATTTATGGAACTAATTTATCTAATCAATTTACTCTAATTATTATATCTTATATAATTTTTATAATTCTTCATATATTTTTTATACTAAAGAAACCAGAGAACTATATATAAAATAGTATTATCAAAATTATACTTTAATCACAATGATCGAAACCAACAATAACACTGATTCCACTCATGTTCAACAAGAACAAGAAAATAACCCAAATTAATTTTAAAGAAGCAATAAACGTTTGTTTATATCTCTTACCTATAGGAAAACAAGTGGACCCAAACCAGATTTCCAAACTCGCCAATCTGATATCTAGGAATAATATTTGGCCAAATGCCTTGTTACCGATTACAGTATCTATTCTTTACATATTGTTGTTGTTTTGCCATTAGTTTTTTCGTAAGTCAGCCGTTCAGAATCCCGGAGTTTCAAAGAAGTCATCGAAGTAAACTTTATTCATAGATAAGGAATCTTCAAGACATGGAAAAAACAGTCATAAAAGAAGGAGTAGGAACAGTCATCGTTTCCAGAAAAAGAAGCGTATTAAAGAACGGGGAAGTAGTTTTCGAAGGGAAACACCATTATGCTTAAGGAAACCAAACACATATATGACTATTTTAAATTTTTATGGGGACGGTTCTGCTTCTAGTAGACAGACTCTTATTTGGATTAAACTCATCACATTGCTCTTGCTGGTCAGAGCAGTGTACGCTGCCGATATGTGGAATTCTTGCAGGGCTATGGTCGATGGAAGTTTGGAAGATGAGGAGGTAAGAGTTAAACTTTGCAATAACATATTAGAATGTATGGATAGCATGCGTATGGGTTTGCGCGTAGGTGATATTTTGGTGGACCATTCTGGTGCATTATATGAATACACTGGTAGCTATTCAACGGATGTTAGCAAGGCTGTTACGTCTAAGGATGATTGGAATGGAAACTATGACGGGTTTCACCAGACATGGAGAGTTTGGAGACTTGTGAAAGAGGGTGAATGGGTATCGCAAGGGTACCCTGTCGTATACTGTTCATCGTCGCGATTAACAGATATGAGTACTAAACCATTTGTTTTTTCGTTTGATATTAAATGAATGCACTCAGCTGGTCATGCTATTCGTTGGCGAGTGGTCGAGACCGCATTCAATAACAAAGTAGTGAAGTCTATGACACATACTACGTCTGAACCTTGTAGAACGCCAGATGGCTGGAATAATATTTGTCATGAATGGTTTAGAAAGAGAATGAAGTGGGGTGATTTCCAAATGCAAGAATGTGACCGTAATGGGGGTGAACTTGAGATCCGAGTGTATGGAGATATCGTTCATGTACATGCACCATTCAAAGGTTTTGAAACTCAAGGGTATGTGGCTAATTGCACTAATAGCCGCTACAAATGCCAATGTCCCTAGTAAATGAGAGCTCAAGACAATTGAAGACCATTTTCACTATTTAACTTAGTGCTTTCATCACAATTCTAACGATTGATGTATTTCAGTGTAAGTGCAATATGCGAGTCTGTTCAAACTTCTAGACCCATATTATCAGACAGTTATTGGCGATGATTACATACATAATCTTCATTTGTAAATGCACCATTTCTGTATTCTAAATAATCATATGGGTATTCAGCATATTAACTGCTAAATTCCAAGAGATGTTTTTATTACTTCTGGTGCTTCTAAACCTTATCTCTAACCTGGTACTCTGGTAGCACAAGATGACCCAAACCAGGTTTTGAGACTCTTCTATCTGATATTTGGCGACAACAATAGACCATTTCCTTGAAACGGACTTTAACAGCTCTTGCTTACCTATTGTTGCTGTTTCCTCATCAGCTGTTTCCTAAAACGGCCATTCCGAAATCCGGAGCTTCGAAGAATTCAACGCAGTAAACTTTATTGAAAGATAAGAAATCATCGAGAAGAGAAAAAAAGCCATAAAAAAAGAGGAAGAAGCAGCCATCGCTTCGAGATAAGAACTATATAAAATAATGGGGAAGTAGTTCTTGAAGGGAAACTTCAAAATGTGTAAGGAAATCAAACACATATATGAATACTTTAAAATTTTACGGGGAAGGTTCTGCTTCTAGCAGGCAGAGTCCTATTTGGATAAAACTTATCACATTGCTTTTGCTGGTCAGAGCAGTGTACACTGCCGAAAATGGCAATTATCGCAACTCTATGGTTGATGGAAGTCTAGAAGATGAGGATGTAAGACTTACATTTTGTAGTGATGTATTAGTATGCATGAATAATATGCGTATGGGTTTGCGCGTAGGTGATATTTTGGTGGACCGTTCTGCTGCATTATATGAATACACTGGTAGCTATTCAACGGATGTTAGCAAGGCTGTTACGTCTAAGGATGATTGGGATGGAGACTATGACGGGTTCCACCAGACATGGAGGGCTTGGAGACTCATGAGACAAGGCGAGTGGATGTCACAATGGTACCCTGCTTCGGATTGCTTATGGACTGGTCTAGGGGATAGCGGCGAGAAAACACTTGACTATTCGTTTGAAATTTCATGGAAGCACTCAATTAACCATGCTATTCCTTGGCGAGTGGTTGAGAACGCATTCAACAATAAAGCCGTGAAGTCAATGTCACATGCTGCGTCTCTACAGTGCCAACTGCAGGTTGATAATGTTAGTCAGGTATGGTATCAGAAGAGAATGAAGTGGGGTGACTTCCAACCGCAAGAATGCGACCGTAACGGGAATGGTGAACTTGAGGTCCGGGAGTATGGTGAATTCGTTCATGTAGATGCACCATACAAAGATGTTGATAATCTAGGGTATGTGGCTAGTTGCAGTAATGGTCGTGACAAATGCCAGTGCTCCTAGTGTACAAGAGCACAAGCAAATTTAGAGTCTTTTTATTCTTTTACTTAATGCTTTGATCATATGAAATACTATTTTTTAAATAGCAACTACTAGTCTTTAAACGAAATATATATTGTTCCTTTTATACATATATAATGAATAGTCTATCTGACATTGCTGTATATTGAAATTAGGTCTCAGAGTGGAGGTGAGATTTTGTGTGATACCTTCATGTCCTTTTAAAACCTCAAGACATTTAACTCGCCAAAGAACAAGAATAACCAAACACCGTGTAGTTCAATACTCTTACTTGACTTCAACAAATAGTCAACTTTTTGGGACATTCAGTCGCGTGATTTTCCAGACGCGTGAAGTTTTTGCTTAGTGAAAAATCCTGTTAAGTTGAAATATATACAAGATCAATGACCATCTAGAAATCATAAGAATCACACCAGCTCTACCAAGATCCAAGGTGAAACGCATCAATATAGTATCAATACACTATGTCTGAAGAGAAAATTAGCAATTTCATTAATGAAAAACTGTTCACAGAGGTTAAACCTGTCGTGTTTACAGATCTAGTTCATAAGTTCAAATGTGGCCCTTCCATGGCAAAGAAATACATGTACTCATATTATAAAGAAACCAAGGGCGCAAAGTTTCAATGTATTATTATAGTTTGCTATGACAATTCCACAATCAAGGTTCTTCATGATATCCAAAACATCGAGAATCAGGAGTCAATTACAGATTGCTTTATCTATGCGTTCAACCCTATGGATGAGTTTTTGCCAGTAAACGTTGCCATTGATCAGTACGAAGAGTTAATAATCAAGAATCCAAAGAAAATCCAAATAGATACATCAACTCCATCAGCTGAAAGGGCAAAGACGGAAGAGGCAAGACCGAAGGTCTCAACAAATAGTATAGCATCTAGTTCCAGGTCGAAGACAGTGCCTGCATCCAATAAGGTTGAGAAGGAACCAGCAACAAAGAAGAAAGATATGGGCCTGAGGTCAACTGCATTACTAGCGAGAATGAGAAAGGATAGAGAGAATAAAGAAATAGAGAGACAGCAAGAACTGAAAAAGAGAAAAGAAGAACAGTTAGAAAGAAAGACTAGGAACGATCCTAAAAGAGCAGCACAGATCGAGGAACTGAACAAATTGTTTGTGGATGAAGACGAAGACGATGAGCTGACAAAGGAACCATCACCAAAGAAACCGAAGAACGAGCCAGTCCAGAATGCAGAATTAGAAGATTTATTAAATACAACTGCTGAGGAATCACTACTAGAGCTGTCAGTGCAGAGCATAAAATCCGATAATGATGCTAGTGAATTGAAGGAAGCTGAAGTTCAAGTAAAGGAGGAGAAACAGGAGGCAGTTGAAGAAGAGACCACAACCACATACATGGACAAGGATGGGTACATGGTAACCAAAAAGCAGGTGTCTAAACCAGCCCAAACCTCAAATAGTAAAACTAATGTAACTGCAAAGCAGCCCGCTGTATCAAGTAGAGCTCCTGCAAAACTCAAGACTCTAGGGGCACCAAAGAAGAAGCAAGGCTCTATTGAAAGCTTTTTCAAAAGATCTAAATAATGCACCTTATCAGAGGTATTGATTTAATAACTAATGGATATATAACTCAATCAACCCTCATCCATATATGCTATATCATATGTTAATATGCGGTGCACTGGTTGATTACTGAATTATTACCCGGCTGGATATTTTTCCATTTTGTAAAACGGAAAAACTGAAAATGCAACAGCAAACAGGGCTGCAATATTGATTATCAATCACCCATGTGTATTATCTTCTAATGCAAAGGTATGAATGGTTAACTTTAGTGCTTCATTGTGGAACCTAACAAGATTTTACCTACAGAAGTAATTGTGCATATCGTTTTAGTTATATCAAAACCAAACTTTTTGCAAAGCATTTAACACCTTTAACTAAACTACAAATCTACAACAAATCAATATAACATACACAGCAATGAGTGATTTATGTCCAGTATATGCTCCATTCTTCGGTGCCATGGGTTGTGCCGCTGCCATCATCTTCACCTCTTTCGGTGCCGCTTACGGTACTGCTAAGTCGGGTGTTGGTATTTGTGCCACATGTGTCCTAAGACCAGACTTATTATTCAAAAACATTGTCCCAGTTATTATGGCTGGTATCATTGCCATTTATGGTTTAGTCGTTTCTGTCTTGGTCTGTTACTCTCTAGGCCAAAAACAAGCTCTATACACAGGTTTTATTCAATTAGGTGCCGGTCTTTCTGTTGGTTTAAGTGGTTTAGCAGCCGGGTTTGCCATTGGTATTGTCGGTGATGCTGGTGTCAGAGGTACTTCTCAGCAACCAAGATTATTCGTCGGTATGATTTTAATCTTGATTTTCGCTGAAGTTTTAGGTTTATACGGTTTGATTGTTGCTCTGCTACTAAACTCCAGAGCTACCCAAGACGTCACTTGTTAATTTTATCACAGGGTTTTAGATGTATAAATACCAGTATGTAAATGAGATATTTACTTATATTTCTTCAAATAAACAAAGATACGAATTAAATCAATCTGACATGCAGGTATGTGTTGTCATAAAGTGAATATGTTTTTTTATACATACATATCTACAGCTTTGTAAACTTACCAATTATATACTGTAGTAGTGCCCAGAACCTCTGGTTCAATGCTTCGTTGAATTGATACTTCGGGCCAAATTTCTCTCTAGTTTTGGTTCTTTCAAACCTCAGAATATCTTTACTAGTTATTAAACCTTCTAAGAACCCGTTATCTTCTACAATGATAGTCTTACAGCCCAGATTCTTGAACAGACGGAAGAGCATGGAAGCTGTTACTTCTAATTTTACAGTTATCGGCTGTAAATTCACAATGTCTTTGAAACTTATTTCATACTCGTCTGATGTTGATTGAAGATCCTTGGTGAAATAAACCAATGTTCTAGACGCCTCATGGCTACTTATTTCTTGCTGCATCAACTTATTAACTAAATGTCTTCTTAGGACGTACCCCACGCACCTCTTCTCAGAGTCTAACTTATCCTCGTCCTTGACAATAGGGAATCCATTAACAATTTCGTCTGAAGGGGACTCATACATCAACTTTTCTAAATCGGAAAAGTACATTGTTTCATTGAGAGTTATTAAATTGGAAGACATTATTTGTTTAGCATTATATGTTTCCATGAAGTCCTCTTCACTGTCTCCAATTTCATATTCTAATAACGGATATCCATTAACCACGATCATTTGGTCAGCGATACCCTTGGTATGAGAAGAAGTCAGGATGATTCTTGTTATAGCCACTACAATCATTGTTGGAATGATATATATGAATGCACCTGTCAATTCAAGCATAATCACAACAACAGTCAATGTTAAGTTTGTGATACCTGTCAAAGCTGCTGCAGCACCTAAAAATGCATACGCACCTGGTGTAATAACCCCAGCACCAGTGATAAAATACTCTACAAATAAACTCACAGCACGCCCAAACGTTGCACCAACCGCCATAGATGGCACAAATATACCTGCTGGAACTTTAGCTCCGTACGAGATAACCACTAGTAGAGCTCTTACCACTGTGGCAAAACATAGCGATAAAAACACACCCATAAAGCTCATTATATTGGTGTTCTCATCAATATAACAAAGTCTATGAGCAAAGATTGAACCACTATCATTCTTGGAACATTCATGAAATAAAATACCCATGCTTTCTGTCATGTCTAACTTTAAAAATTCGTTGAAATACGAGAACAAGCCTGTTAGAATAGTCAAAACTAAAACCTCTTGAACAGGCCATGATTTCAAATACATCTTACGGAAGTTGACATAGCTGATGTTCCACTGACTGACATATTTACCATATAGCCCTCCAAACAGTCCTAGCAGAATGAACACTGGAATTTCGAAAACTTTCCAATTCTTGTCATAGGTTACGTTGAATAAAATAATTTTACCGTTTCTGAAAGGGTTAATGACTTTCAATGTTGTCACTGCAATCAATGCAACGTAGTAAGACTTCCAGAGTGTAGAAGCATTAAAGTCTGTTGCAGAGGCAATTTCTTCCAGACCAAACAGAACACCCCCAATTGGGGCACCAAATGCAACGGCGACACCGGCACCACTTGCAGCGGTCAAATATTCGGATTGCGATGAATATGTCAGGGAGTTCTTCAATAGCCAATTTGTAATGATAAAACCACAACATGTAGCATAATGAACAGAAGGCCCTTCTTTACCAACACTAAGTCCTGAAGAAATGGCTAAAGGTAATGCTATGCTCTTGACAATCAGGGTCAATGTGCCTAGAAATTCAGATTTATATTCAAAACCTGAGACCCATACTTTAATTTCTGAAATACCAGAACCTGTTGCAAATGGTGCTACATTTTTCACCAGTAGAGTACTCAATAGAGCAAACAATACGGACAAGGCCATGAATATTATAAATGGTAGTGCATGGCCTGTCCAGGCGACCCAAATACCCTGGTCTATACACTCCATTTCTTGTCTCTTTGCGAGCAGTGCATATTTCGGTTTATCCGACTCTAAAACGACATTCACACAGCAGAATGACTTATTCAACAGCCAATTCCTAGCACAATGCCCCGTCTTCCAATTAACTAATGTTTCTGTGAAGACTTGAATAAAACCAGCAATGCACCCAATTAACACGGCTATGAATGTTAGGGTTACAAATGATTTACTCCTCTCCCATAATGCGTTTCTATGCAATTGGTATCTTGAGGTGATTCTTTCATTTGAATTTACTATAGGTTCAATTGTAGTGTCGGCTTCTGCGACTCGGTCAATCGTAATGAACTCGTTGAAGTTTTGTGTTTCGGGTATAACATTGGAAATCATGCCACTTATAGAATTGTCTTCAATGTCGTCACCGCCATCTCCTACCGGCGAATAGATAGCTGACATGTGCGTGTATGTATAGATATGTTGTTTTGATTCTCAGGTTCAAATGTAAACAAACAAATAGTTTACCGGTGTAATTTCGTCTATGTTTTTGGAACTACGTGAGAATTCTAATGAGATGTACAATGAAATTCTAATTGTACCAGTCTTGTCACCACAGAAAATATACACTGAACTAGTCTTGTTTGTATTTGACTGTGCTTCTCAAGGGTAGCCCGAATTTTATATATGATTGCTGTTCAATACTCGAAGTTTTTCAGTCGGACTTGCCGAGAGAAAAGGTCGCAGAACCAAGAAAATTAGTTAAGCGTGCCAATAGCAATTACATACATGTACAATAAAACACAATATACAAGCTTAATATATTTAAAATAGATCTAAAAATTGGCCCTGTCTACACGCTTTAATATGTTCCCCAGAATTGAACGAAATATTGAGAATTAGTGAAGCTTTGCAGCAAGACTAGGCCCTAACACTTCCCAACCACACATCATGCATCAGACAATGTTAACTCTGCATCCTGAACCACAGATATAGCATACTACCTCCCAAAACATACCTATCCGCCCCTTAACACACCCAATATACCCACCCAAGCACAAAGTTCCACTTTGTTTCCACTCACCAATCTGTTTCCACTAGGCCTTTCGCCTCGCATTTTAGAGTTCCGTCAAAAACGACGGCACAACAAAAAAAGAAACGGTACGTTTCTACTCATCTCAAAATCAATTTTTCTTCGGCATCGCAAAAAATGAAAAATTTTCTTTCAGGATTCTATTTAAGAATAGTGCATGTTTGAATTAGATGCATTCGATGTACTTGTCTCTTCTTTGTGTTACAGTTCAAAACATACCATTCAAGCGAGCTCTTACTTATCCATTGCAAGGAACTTGAACTATTCAACTAAGAGAAATCACTATATTATAAAATGTCTGCCCCAAACCCAAAAGCTTTCCCATTAGCCGATGCTGCTCTAACTGAGCAAATCCTAGATGTTGTTCAACAAGCCACCAACTTGAGACAATTGAAGAAGGGTGCTAACGAAGCCACCAAGACTTTGAACCGTGGTATCTCTGAATTCATCATCATGGCTGCTGACTGTGAACCTATCGAAATCTTACTGCACTTACCATTACTATGTGAAGATAAGAACGTCCCATATGTCTTTGTTCCATCCAGAGCTGCTCTAGGTAGAGCTTGTGGTGTTTCTAGACCAGTTATTGCTGCTTCTATTACCACCAACGACGCTTCTGCTATCAAGAACCAAATTTACGGTGTCAAGGATAAGATTGAAACTTTATTAATTTAAATGTAATGTTTCAAAAGATGACACTGAAATTGTTTTTTTAATACATACACATTCATACATATTTTTGTACTATTCTTAGCTTAATAAAAAATATAAACATTTTTATTACTACTGTTTTCCAACCCTGGAGTCAATGATTAATGCGGATGTCCACGATATTCAACGATTCATTGTTCATTACTCTGTTATCAAGGAACACAAATTCATCATCATCGTTGTCAGTTGTGCCAATGAGCTGTAGCTGTGACTTCAAAATTTCTGATTTCGAATATTTAACAGATATGTTTTTGTCTGGCAGTGTTCCCAAAGCATAGTGCCCATTGCTTAAAGTAGTCACCATGAATAAGACATTTCTATCATTCCTCTGGAATAAATCCCCAGGCTCAATTCCTCTGGTTGCAATAATGCCATTCACTTGAGCTGGTAGATAAAACTCGCGCATATAATACTCGTCAGTGCCTTTCAACGCACAATACACTCTGATTTTATTCGAACCACAACACAAGGCATACCATTCCATGCCATCGATTTCCTTTATTGCAAAGAAGGGGATCAAACCCTCCTGCGATACATCATCAACTACACGATTCCCCAAAGAACTTTCAACAGATTCAAGCATAAATTCATGGCTTGTTATAGAAGAGCCTTCGCTGTATTCAACAATCTGCTTCACCTTCAAATGACACTCATTAAACCCTTTGAATAAATCCAGCCCAAGTATTTGATCTCTAAATATAATAGCCGATTCTTTTCTCTTCTTTTGCTTCTTCTTTACTGACAGTGCTGTGTTTGTATCGATCTCATTATTAGGATTACCAACTCTAAACAGTTGTGTGATAAAACTGTCATATCCTAGTTTATTGGACCTCCTCGACATTTTGAAAATATTATCCTTTACAGAATAGTCTAATTCATACAACTCTACGCAACTGCCACCAACCAAAAAGTAGTTTTCATAATAATTACACATACAGGCAATGTTAAAACCTGTATCAATACCACATTTTAACTCTATTGTGACATTTTCCTCATCAAACAAAAACAACAGTAAATTGTTTGCATCTTCCGATTCTGCAGTTTCAAAACTAGGCGTCACTGCAAAACATTGCGAGAAAAGCAACTGCTTAGCAAACGATACTTGTTCTGGCTTATTCATTACTTGCTCAATTCTGGTATCTCCCAAATATTCAAGACTAGCAATATCTGAAATAGTAGTGTCGGGGTATAACGAAGATAGTTCTAATCTGGAAATAATATCCCTCTGATATAAATCATATATGCATATACCGTTTGATTTAAATGCACTGTCACTTGCATGCCGTCCGTCTAATTCAAAATAGGATCCGATGATATATCGAGAAGAGCTGGGAAGCTCAATAAACTTGTTTATTAAAACATCCGTATATGTCCGTTTTATTTCTTTATCGAATGAGATATCTGATGCCCTCAGGGTGGTTTTAATAATTTTTTTATCAGTCGTAATCAAGTATAAGGCATTTGGATCTTTGAAACTAGGCGCAACAGCATTGGTTTTAAAGTCAATGTCTAACCTAATGACTTCTAGCTGGCCATCAGTGCTACTTTTCAAAAACACAAAACTGTCTTTGGAATACAAAAGAGCAATTGGCGTATTAGGGATTCCAGCAATTTTCACAGCGAAAAAGGATACTTTTATCGTATCCAAGATTTCAAGTGAATCAATATCAAGGGCACAAACATTACCTTGAACATCAGAAACAAAAATGCGAGAATAGGAACCGTAATGCTTGACAAATACTGAAGAGATACGGTCCAGTTCGTTTTCAAATATGTGTGACTTGACAATATCTGTGTAATTTTTAATCATAATCAGTTCATTATCAAGTCCACACACAGTAATATTCATCCCATTAGCACACACTGCGGAATGGATCATCACTGAGCTTAATTTTGTATTTTCCCAATTTTTTATTTGATAGGATTTTGATGAACCCATGTTGCTCCACAAAATTCTTCCCTTGTCAGATAGTTCACAGTAATTGTGATATGGATCTTCTTGAATAAGAATTCTTTTTACCAAACACTCGTCCTCGCTATTAGAAACCACTTTATGGCCATCCTTTAGAAAATACCCAGTAGTATATTCCGGAAGATCAGACCTAATCCACATGTCACCACTCGAACTATCCCAACACAAATGTCCCTCCTCGATCTGCCACGAATTAACAGTTGAGCTAACACCCGAAAACAAGGTTTCAAAATCAAGGCATTTAGAATAATCAATAAATTCTTCCTCTATAAAGCATCGTCTACCTTTTGTAATACCAGACCTGAGAAGCCTATTCGATTCGTTCCCTATCAAACTCGAAAAGACAAATGTATTTTCTTCATAACATGTTTCTAAAAGTGTCGAGTCTTTGTTCAATGAGCCTAACAACAATCTATCAGAGTCCTGGCATATAAGATATAACTGATTCTTCCAAAGGGGGAATGTTTTATGAACCTTGGAGTGTTTTTTCAATCCTGAATTTACAAAAGGAAATGCATCTTCTATTGTTACTTTAAATTTTCCCCAGTACATAAGATATTTTTCCTCATCTTCCATAATTTTATCTAATGTTATGTTAATCTGTTTGAGACCATCTGAAAAGATATGAAATTCCAACATATCCGTCCCACTAATCGCAATAACATCTTGTTGTAACCCAATATCGTCTCTATTAAGATTTTCGAGACTTTTGACCTGGAATGGTTCTATGGTCTCGTAAAATATTGATACCGACTCTCCATTAAAGAAATTTTCGAATCCATTAGGTAATGTGTAGAATATACATTTTTCTGTTGTGAAGATAAAGAATCCAACATTCGGTATTGATTTCATTACAGCATGATTTAAAGCAATTTCATTCTTGGTCATGGCTATCTCTTGTTGGTTGATAAGAATTTCCCAATCTTTCTGCGATTTAGTAGAGAGAATATTTTTGTAGTACATAGCATGGAAATAGTATTTGGCTTTTTCATAAATGCATTCTTTAGACAAAATAGCGATGACTTGAAATTCTTCATTAGTGTAGACATCATAACTGGTAGACAACTCCATGGTTATTATCGTTGACGAGAGTTCTATGATGCATTCTGGTTCTTCGTTTGTCTTCGTAAATCTCAATGTCCCATTCTTTATTTGAAAATTGATCTGATAAATCACAGTTGGCTCTAAATTGATTATTATTCTTTTGAATTTTTCATCAAACAGGAAGAATACTGTATGATTGCCACCTGCTTGTCTAACACCTGTTTCGAGAGAGTCAACCAGTAGATATGCAAGGTTTCTTAATTCTAAAGTCCCATCATGTTTGAGTATAATAATATACTGCTTGGCAGTTAGTGGTTCCGAATACAAAGAGGCTGCAACAGTATAACCAAGTTGCCGTACTGAGTGCATCTGACTATAATCGAATCCCTTCTTGATGTTACAATCTTTAATACATTCTGGTTCAATGATTATTAAGGTATCCTCATCGGGCATGAAACTGTTTACAATACATCTAGATGTGCTTAACTCATTTAGAATTAGATTTGGCATCTCGAGTGCTTGCCCCTGGAAAATTTATATGGCGCTTTATGCCAAGCTTTCTCTGTAAACCTAGTATATTGAAAACGTTAGATTGAGACAACTATTTTATTTCATAGTACTCGTTCCCAGTTTCTACATTCGCGTCAAAGTCAGAACCGGAAGAATGTATCCTCTTTCAAACTCTTTTGTTCACTGTGTTATCTTCAGATATTCCAGATATTCTCCCGTAGTTGCATTCTCGTTTACATTTCGGAGGGTCTTTGTTTTTGTTTTGTTTCCGCCTTATATCCAATGCGCGAAAGGTTTTCACCACTAACTACTCCGTTTTTGGGAATCTGATTATTCAAATTTCGATTACATATCTTTGTGCTATGCAGAAGTATGTAGCAGATTGCAATTGCATAACACCGATTCTAGTATACCGATTAAATAAGGAGACTATTTAAGCATATATTGGGGTTGTAATATTTTATTCGTACGTCTAGAAACAATCCTCGAATTTTAACAATATGGTGTCATTGTTTAATAGAAGCAATCCAAAACACAAACAACAGATACAAATACTCACAAAACCTGCAGGCAGGTCTGAAAAAGTACAAGAAAATGAGGATATTCAAGATAGTTCTATGATAGTAAAATGTATATGTTGTGGTATGTCCATCAAGGTGCTAAAAGTTCTGAATAAATTTAAATGTGGGGTATGCAGGGTTACCAATGTCTTAAAGAAAGGTAAAGGAGATGCCTCAGATGCTAATTCATCTGAAATAAATCATACAGTTTGCTCTTTGATTCAATTAAGAGAGATTATACATGGTTGTTTCGAAGACATAAAGAGACGAAACCTCACTGATAAAACAGAGAAATACGAGGCATTGGAACCTATTAGCAGATATTTGTCAGACTGCTTTCACAGTACTGAAATTTTAAATCGGTCTTTTGTTCCTAAGGTCAAGAATTCTCATATATTGATTGACTATGATGAACTGCCGTTATTTTATCAAACAGTTATGAAGCTGCCTACGCGAAGACCATTTTACAGAATGCTTTGTGCTTGTAACGACCTATTAAAGAAGCCTAATGGACCGATTGAAAATATCAGATGGATCCTTGTCATATGGGAGAATCCATTTGTCAGGCAATGTTTAACATCTAAATCGCATAGTAATTTTGATTCAGCTGAAATCAGAGCTGTCTCGTATGAATTAACAAAAAGAAGTATCGGATACTTATCCAATATAACAAGCAAAAAAGAGTACAATGCACTAGTGTATCATCTGGTGAAACTGAACAGGAAGATATTTCTATACCACGTGGAAACAATTAATTTGTACATCACTTACCAGTTGACTCGTATAATGTGTTTAGAAATGAAGAAATCCGGACCACCTTCCAACGTGAATAGCACAAATGTATTTGCAGCTACTGTAAATGAAAATACAGGGGAGAACTCCAACAGCAATAATAATCTTGGTGATGTCAGGGCTGAGGACAATATAACCAATACCCTTACCAACAACGAGGAACCTCTAGAAGAAGCAATTGAAAACAACTCATTAAATGATGATATTTGGGAACAGCACTTTGAAAACATCAAAACTGATATACATGCAAACAAAGGATCACTATCGAACAGTAATAACTTTAAGTTCAAGCCAAATTCATATGAAACTAACTGGCATATACGTTCTGCTTGCAAATTGATGCTAATTTATCATGTGGTAAACAGCAATAGAGGCAGGAAAAGTTTCAATCATTCAAATTGCACTAATTTAAAGTCCAACAGTTTCTACAATACTATGTTGGATTTCCTTGATTACAAGAGTGACTTTGATATATGGAGAGGATTAGGATCTAAGAATATGGTGAACCGATACTTGACAGGATGGGAGTCCGACAGTATAATTCAACACTCCAAGAGATTTTCATTTTGCGACTATGTGTTTTTATTATCCTTAGGTGTCAAAATTTCTATAATGGAATATGAAACTCGCAGGATAATGGAATACCAAGCAGAAAGGGCATTTCTGAGTTCCATAGATAAAGGAAAAGCTATAGATGTTTATTTCAAGATAAAAGTAAGACGGGGAAGTATAAGGACAGACTCGTTGAAATGCATTACTGAGCACCAAGGTGATCTGCTGAAATCTCTTCGGATAGAATTTGTTAATGAGCCAGGTGTCGATGCTGGTGGACTAAGAAAAGAATGGTTTTTACTATTGACTAAATCATTGTTCAACCCAATACATGGCATATTTGATTATGTCCCCGAGAGTAGATTTTACTGGTTTTCACTGTATCCAAGTACAATTGATGTAAACAAAACGGAATCCCACGAGGAATTGTATTACTTGTTTGGTGTGGTTGTCGGGCTTGCAATCTTCAATGGGAATATCCTAGATTTGCAGTTTCCAAGCGCTTTCTACAAGAAAATGTGCAGTGAATACCTTACTTTCAGCGATTATGCACAAATATACCCAGAAACTGCTAGTAACTTAACAAAAATGATAGAATACCAAGGTGATGATTTTGCAGATACCTTCGGGTTAACTTTTGAGACCTCGTATAAGGTTAATGTGGAGAATAACGATGAACAACCAATTTTAGAGACAGTGGAGTTGTGTCCTGGAGGTTCTGAATTAGAAGTTACTCAGGAGAATAAACAAAAATTCATTAGTTTATGGATTGATTTCTTCTTGAATAAATCCATAATTCCTCAGTTCAACAAATTCATGGACGGTTTTAATCGTGTATTTTCTGGTTGTGATTCAATAAAATTATTTAACTCAGAAGAATTAGAGAGACTCTTATGTGGTGATGAAGAACAGACAAATTATGACTTCCAAACTCTACGCTCTGTAACGAAGTACCAAGGTGGATTTCAAAACGACTCTGTTGTAATTCAGTGGTTCTGGGATATTATTGAGAAATGGAAGTACAAGTTACAAGGAAAACTCTTGCAATTTGTCACCAGTTCCAATAGGATTCCAGCAACAGGGATTACGACTTTACCATTTAAGATAACGAAACTAGGTGATCTGGATTCTGATAATTTGCCCATTGCACACACATGCTTTAATGAGCTCTGTTTATGGGAATATAGTACAAAAGAAAAGTTGGAACAGAAACTTCTTTTAGCCGTCACCGAATCTCAAGGATTTGGGTTTCGTTGATGCTTATTTGATGCAACTAAGATGTAACGAGGAAAGTATAATCTTATTCATTACTAAATGTCCTTTGTATTTCTCTATATAGACTAAAATCTGGGGTCTTACATCTTTATATCTCTATATATAATATCATTATTACCAGTAACAATGGCGCTTCAATGTTTTGCTTAATTTCTAAATTCGGCATTGAGTATCCAACCTTTCTTTACTTTATCAAAGCTGGCAATTGATCTCAATAATGCGCGGATCTTGATTACATCCTCCTTTTCAGAGATATCCACGCCAGTGTATTTAATGATATCAGTAGAAGTTGCAAAATAGTCAATTTGGGATTTTAGATACTGCTCGATTTTTATTAGCAGTTTTTGGTTCTCATCAGGGTTATTATTCATAGATGTATCGGAAATACCCTGAGAATTTGTCTGGGAGTTACGTATATTTGCCAGAATTTCAGCAGACCCAATTGATACCTTCGACTTCGTCTTTAGCTTACTCTTATTTTTAGTTATTTTTCCAGCTTGGCCAAATTTACCCGTCCAGGTTGGTGTCCCAATCTCGAATTTCTTTGTAACTCTACGTGATTTTCTTAAAGCGTTTAATGCATCATCGGCTACCCTAGCCGCTTCTCTTTTAATCATATTTACAGAGGATGAGGATTGCATGTGTGACCCAACCATCTCATCATGAGTAGCAGCATTATTCAGATTGCTGTCACCACCTAGCAATCCTTCGATCAGTCTATCATCATCTGTCTTTGCACTCTCCTTCTGCTCCTTGGAACTATAAAAACTTTCTAGTTTAGAGACACCAGCAATGCTAGAAACATGTTCTAAGTCATCACTTTCTTTGCTCTGTGCTTGTTTTAAATTTTGTGTATGCTTTTCCACTTCTTCAGCTAATTCCTCTGATGCGAGACCATCATCACCTCCTAGTGTAAATAGGTCATGCAGTTCACTCATCTTGAAAAATCTCTTCTGCTTTGGGTCTGATAAAATCTTATTTGTTAAGAATTGCTTGAAAATTTGTCTATGATATATCTTTTCTTCTATGGAGCCTGATACCATCAACCTATAAATAGAAACCTCCCTCTTCTGCCCAATTCTCCAAGCTCTTTCACGAGCTTGCATATCCGTCGATGGGTTCCAATCAGGATCAAAAATTATAATTCTGTTTGCGCCTGTTAAGTTTACACCAAGTCCACCAACTCTTGTAGTCAGGAGAAAGAGATCATAGTCTTCGTTATTAAATTGATCAACCAAACTTTGGCGTTTAGAAATGTTAGTTGTACCGTCCATTCTCAGATATTTTATGATTTCGAGATCGGGATCTTTAAAAGATATAAATTGCTCCAAGATATCTAGCATTTGCCTAGATTGTGTAAATAATAATGTTTTGTGTCCTTCTTTTTTCCAAAGTTGTAGTAATTGTTTAACAACCTGCATCTTTCCGGATCTTTTTGGATTACCGTACGCTGGATCATTTTCCATTTGATCCTTTTCTAATATGTCTGGATGATTGCAAATCTTTCTTAGAATATCGATACCATAGAGAACATGTCTGCGGCCACCTTTTATTTGGGTCAATTCATTTGATTGCAAAAATTCTAAGTATTTGTTTCTTTGATATTGTGTCAACTTACAGAAAAGAACCATTTCTTTCTTTTGAGGCAAGTCTTTTGCCACATCACTTTTGACCCTACGTAACAGATATGGTGATATCAGATCTCGTAAAGCCACGGCACATTTATAACCTGTTTGTACTTGTATATTTGTTGCGTTAGCATAACCACCTACCCCGATGGGCATTACAAATTGCTGCTGAAATACAGGAAGGGTTCCCAGTTTACCTGGAAATATAAAATCGAATAGGGACCATAATTCGTTTAAATTGTTCTGTATCGGTGTACCTGATAAGATTATTCTATTTGGAGTTTTTAATTTTTTACAGGCCAGGGATATATCTGAATCAGGATTTCTAATCTTGTGTCCTTCATCTAATATAGCGTAAGACCAGTTCACCTTAAGTAATTTGTCTGCATTAAGCCGCAAACCGACATATGTTGTAATAAGAATGTGCCCATCATTGACCACCTTGTCTATTAATTTTGATACGTTTAGACTTGATTCAATAACAGATTTTGTTTTGCTGGAATGCTTGAAATCTTCATATGAAAATTCACCTGGAGCCGAGTTCATTAGCAGCTCTTCAAATTCCGATTCGTTCAATTTCTTCTTTCCAGACATCCCAGCACCGCTAGAATGTAAAATTATAGAACGGAACGGTGGCCACCAATGGTGGAGTTCGTTAACCCATTGTTTCATAACGGTTGCTGGGCAAACGATGATCACCGGCCCCTCCAATAAGCCTGAGTGATGAAGTGATGCAAGGAATGCTATTACTTGGATTGTTTTCCCAAGACCCATCTCATCACCTATGATACCACCAGTCTTTTGCTGATATAATTCGTATAGCCATTGAACACATGTTTTCTGGTAGTTGAAGAGTAACGAATATATATCACCAGGTATTTTGAAAATATCATTTAGTTTCGCATCCGGAGCATTCGGATTGGCTTTTCTCCATTCAGGTAGTTCAGGGCATGCGTCTATTTTACGGTCCTTTGCTCGTTGACTTATCCACTTTTTGAGTCTCTTTTGATACTGATATTCATCCCCATCATCCATCACCTCACTTGGTTTTGATTTAAATATTGTTGTATCATCAAGGTCTTGTATATCTATTGGCTCATTGCCATATGTTTCATCATCTGAAGATGCATTACTAGCATCATCCAATATGTAATCACTCTCTATATCAGAACTTTCTGACAGATCTTCCACCAATTGTTTAGTTGCTAACCCCTGGTTAGTTTTCGTATCTTCGTTCTCATTTTGGTTTATAGCTTGAATTTCTGGTTCAGAATTATCTTCGCCTTCCAAAGTAAAACCAGTCTTTGAACCAAATGCTGTAATCTTCCCTGTTCTAATTAGATAGTCTTTTTCAGTCTCATCTAGTCGTTTACCATCACTGCTCTCTACTGTTGTATTCTGACTACTGCTTGTATCTTGTAATTCCTGTAATCGACTTTCTATATCACTAATGTCAGTTCGCACATCTTTCAATTCATTGGCTTCCAATTTCTGAATCTGTTCCTTCAATTTCGATCTTACAGATATCCTGCTAGCGTTATTTATTCTTCTTTCCAAGTACCTTTTTTGCGATGTGAGTTTCTCCAACAGGTTATTTGCTCTTGTGAGACGATAGATCGGAAGAGC
>PPOD03000254.1:140886-152569 GCA_003708425.3 Jamesozyma rosinii
AGCCAGCAAGAAATCTGTTGGATGACTTTATGTAATGAAATGATTAATATGTAAGTATACAGCGTATGTATTTATGTGAAAAACTTTGCAATATTTTTTCTTGTCTTTTCCTTTTTCTCTTCTATAATTTTTTCAGTGTTTTCAATCTTTTGGTCTACAGCTTTATCGTTTTGGTTGTTTTCCTTGCACAGCTTGTAATCCTTTAATGCGTCTTCATACCTCTTTTGGACAAAATGAGCGTTTGCTCTTCTGTAGAATGCTTTTGCCTTGTCCAGGTCTGTCACATCGCTTCCCATATCCAAAGAATAGTCAGCATAATGTATGGATTCGTCGAACTTTCCCAGGTTATACATTACCAGGGATAAATTCAGATATAGCTTGATCTTTAGTTGTATAAACTTTGCGTTGTTTTCTTTGTCAACTTCCTGCTCTGGAATGAATTCGTTGACGTACTTCAATGCCTTCTTGTACTTAAACACGGCGTTTGCAAAATCCTTCTTTTTGAACAGCAATGAGCCCGAACCCTTGATGGTATCTGCGGCCTCGTAAGCCTTTTGGAAATCCTCCGATTCGAAGTGTGTGTCATCATCTGGGTTTTCATCGTACATGTCATTTCCAATAGGGTCGTTTGAAGCATTGTACAGTGGCAATGGCATAGATATGTCCCATCTCCCACAGTCTGTGATTCTGATACATGATTCTGGGAACCCATCGTCATCTACTTTTGTGTTCTCGATTGTGCGTACTACAGACTTACCCAGGAGTACTCTACCGAAGATCGAGTGCTTGTTGTTCAGGTGTGGCGATGGGTAAGTCACGATAAAGAATTGTGAGCTGTTGGTGTCTGGGGCGCCTGTGTTTGCCATTGCGAGGTAGAATGGTTCTGTGAACTCACCTAGGTTTTCATCCTTAAAGTTCCCGTAGCATGGGAGTCCTATGTCCTTGTTATCGAGTTCCTCTGGGGTTGCGTATATGGAGCAGCCGCCTCTGCCGATGTTGTCAGTCTTTTTGAAATCGTCTGAACCGTAGATGATATCACCGGCCTGGACCATGAAATTTTTGATTATGCGGTGGAAGTAGTTATCCTTGTATGTGAGGGTCTTTTGTGAGCCGTTGATTCCCTTTGTGATGTCGCCTATGCATAGGTGGTAGAAGTTGTTGGCGGCTTCTGGGGCCTTGTCAGCGAATAGCTGGAAGACTATTCTTCCGATCTTTTCATTGTTGATTTCTATGTCGAAGAAAACGAGAGGGTTTTCTGTTGGGGTTGTAGAGCTCATTCTGTGTTGTTGGGGTGGGGGGTGTGGGTGATTTGCTACTATTTTAAGTGAATATATATTTTCATGAATAAAATTTTTCAACTCCAAGAATTCCATATATTTGCGATGTGCTGATGGTGTGGGGGTTTTGCGAAGGCGAATTTGGAAGAGTTATATACAAGTGTGTGTGTGTGTGTGTGTGTGTGTAGAGTATTTACAAAAGAGGGGGGGTACCTAAAGTAGTGTCTTATCCTTCATTACTCTGAAGAAGGGGATTGCGTCCTTGACATTCTTAAGGCCGAACATGTATGCGATGAGTCTCTCGAGACCTATCCCACAGCCACCTCTTGGGCCGCCTCCGAGTTCTCTGAGTTGTACGTACCAGTCTAGTTCTGTTGTATCTGAAGTGATGGCTTGTTTTAGGGCGTGGATGTTGTCTTCACGGATGGAACCTCCTGCGACTTCTCCCATACCGCCTGGGAAGATGAGGTCGAAGCATTCGACGACTTGGTTGTTGTTGTTGGTTTCGTGAGGGGACAGACGTTTCATGTAGAATGGTTTGATGTCGCGTGGGTAGTTTGTGATGAATACGTATGCGTTGTTGAAGTGTGATTCGGCGATGTACTTTTCGTGCTCTGATGAGAGTGCCTCGCCCCATGTGATTTGTTTGCCTGCTGCTTGTAGGATATCTATTGCGTTGGTGTACGTTATGTTTTTCCAATTTTGTGTGTTTGCCATTTCTTGCCATCTGAGTTTGATGTCCTGGGGTCCCAATGTATCCATCGGTAGGTAGGTATCGTTTGGCAGGACGTCCTTTTTGGATGCGAGGAGAGACTCTGCTAGTTGTTGTAGGAGTTGTTGTACTGTTGCGGTGAGTTGTGGAGTAGTGTGTATGTTTGATGATTCTAGTTCTAGCATCCAGAACTCTGCGAGGTGTCTTCCTGTATCACTACGCTCTGCTCTGAAGCATGGGGTGATTGTGAAGACGTTTGATATTGCCTGTGCTAGGATCTCTAGGTGTAGTTGTGTGGATACTGTGAGGTTGAGTCCCTTTGGGGATGTTTTGAATGTTTCGTTGTTGCCCTCTGTGTCGTTTGTGGTTAGGATTGGTGGGTTACACATGACGAAATCGTTGGCTGTGAGGATGTCTGTTAGGGTTGTCTGTAAGTGAGATCTGAAGCGGAGGAGAGAAGCGAGGTAGTTTGTTCTGTACTTTGTGAGTGGTTGGGAGCGTAGTGTTGGGAGTGTTAGGGATTGTTTGGTCTGTAGAGGGTACTCTTGCATGGTTGAGTGTGTTTGTATATGTAGGGATGAGTTATCGCCTTGTGATTGTTTGAGTTCGAAGGGTTGTGGTCTGTTTGGTGTGAGTGCTACTTGGAAATGTTTCAGAGTGATTTGGTGGCCCATTTTGAGTGCGGTATTTTGTGTGGTGTTGTTGTTGTCCAGTACTATCTTCAATGGTGTTGAAGAGGTGCCATCAAAGAGGTCTATGAATGTTTTGTTCTTCATGTGTTTGATGGAGTGTATGAACCCGTTTATCTCTGGTAGGATGTGGTTGTTTGATATGGAGTTGTTCTTGACATTGTTGAAGAGGTGGTTGATGGTGGGGAGTGAAGTGAGGGTGTTAAACTTGAGCATCTGGGCGTGTACGTGTGCGTGTGCGTGTGATTGTGTCCTTGTATGGTTGTATGAGTGTGTGAGTGTTCTTGTCCAATTGTAGTGCCCCGATTATATAAGGATAAATTTTTCACGCATTCGAATTTTGCAGGGGCCATAAAACAAAGCAAAACTGCCCATAGTGAAACACACAAATCAATATATTAAAAATTATAGAGCTACAAAATAAAGGTATATTATATATAGAGTGGGGTGTGGGGGGGTAGCGATATGCAACAGTGCCAACGCAGAGAATAACTCTGCAGATCTGTAAATTCAAACACACACATTGAATAAAAAAATACAGAGACACAGCCGTAAATCACTAAAGTTTCTCTAGTAATGAGTTTAAAATCTTTTGAGTAAACAAAAAAAAAAAGAGACACCTGAGAATAAAAAAAAAAGTGGAAAAAAAAAGGCCATTATGCGAACCATCGTATATCTGAGGTTCATGAAAATTTTTAATATAAGCCGTAGGTTTAATGGGGGTTGGGTATGAATGGGGGGGGAGGAGTACAATGAAGTGAACATCGCCATGTCTTACACACTAAAACATGGGGATGAGGGGGGTAGTAACATTGGTGTATCCTATAAACCCGGCCATTGCTAGGGGTAAAAAATAAAAACCCTACGGACGCACATGAGAAAAATAAAAATAGAAAGGAAGGGGGTGTAAAATAAAAAATAAAATCAGTAGCAGCACACGAGACTAATGAATTAGTAATTAATAAATTTTTTTAAAATGATGGGGGTGGGGGGTTGGGTTAAAGAAAACGGGCAAAGCATGTGTAAGCACACAGCTTAGAACTTGTCTAGACCGTTTTGTCTTTCTTGCCATTTCTTGTAGCCGATGGTAGCAATGATGATGATTGCAGCGATACCGACTAGGACGAAGACGACAATAACACCACCTGGTAACGTAGTCATAGTAGTCATTGTTGTAGAGTGATTGATATGAGAGTGATTCTGTGTTGTGTAGTGTATATGAAATTAACCGTTGCAATTAATTCCTACAGATGGGGATGTGATTGATGAATATCGTATTGTGAGTATGTGTGTAGAGTAAGTGGATGCGAACAAAACACATAATATATAATTAATTTTTTCCCATGAGACGATGAAATAAAATGTTGATTATATATACAACGGGGGGTTTGTTTCGGATTCTGGAAGAGAAAAAAAACGGCAAAAGGGGCGGGCGAGTGGGAGTGTGCGGGATATTTATGCGGGCCTGTGCTATTTTATGCTTGTTTCGGGCGAAAACGAAAACAAAAAAGGGAGCGAGGGTGTTACCCGACGCGTGTGTCGGCGTGGGGTGTGGGTGGTGTGGTGATGCCGCTTCGGGACACAGCGAGTTTTTCCGAGGCGGCCGTGTCCCAGTCGGGCAATGTCCCGTTGGGGAAACACACAAACAACAACAACGACAACAGTCGCAGGCGGGAGGCAAAAGGGCACAGGAGCAATTGCCGGCAGTTCCCGTATCGGGTGGGAAAGTGGTTCGTATGTAGGTATGTGGTGTGTGTAGGGTATGTAGGGTGGGTGGTGGGTGGTGCGTAGGGTTAGCCCACGACGTCCTGCACCACGTCGTCCACGCTGTCCACGACGTCGTCCAGCAGCTGTTTGGTCTCGTCCATCACCTCATGGAGCAGGTCCATGCCGCCGTTGAGCAGGTCCTGCACACCGGGCACACCGGGCACATCTGCCATGCTATTGGTCGGAACTGCCGAGGCGCTTTCCACTGTGGCATCGCCGTCCTTATCGTCCTCGTCATTCGCTCCGCTATCTTCATTCTCGTCATTCGCTTCGCTCGCTTCGCTCGCCTCGCTCGCCTCTGCTTGTTCCGCGGTTGCCATGGCACTGGTGCCCTTGAGCATTCTGTAGTACGCACTATCGGTGCCAAACATCTGTGCAAACTGTTCTAGCAGGGTGGCGTTATCACCCTCCACGAACGGATGTTCCAGCACACCAGTGATCCCAAGACTGTCTCTGTTAGGGGTGCGGTCCTTCTCGCTCAGTCCACACAGGTCACTGAGCACGTCGTACACTGCGATATTATTGAACGGGCGGGCCATCCCTGAGTGTGAATGTGCATCCGTGCTACGGGAGAAGTACGGTCCTATACCGATGAACAGTGCACGCATCTGCAGTGCGGTGCTGTTGTTGTAGTCGTACCCGTCAAACGCGTGTGCGGCGTGTTGTTCATGGCCCTTGTGCAACTGCTTGTACTGCTTCGCACTCACGATGGCGTAGCCGCCCTGTGGCAGGAGGAGAATGTCGCCGATGCGCGCGTTGGTCGCGTGGTCCGTGCCGCCGAGCCTGAACTCGGGCGGAAGCTTCCCGTTGAGGTAGACGTGCACTTTGCCGCCATGGCCGCCTTGTTCGATGTTGTGTTTGATCTCGCTGTACACCTCGTTCTTGTACTGGGCCTTGATGTACAGCGAGGCCATGGAGCCGTCCAGCTGGAGGGCCTCCAGGAACCGCTTCTGCGTGTCCCGCTTGACCAGCGTGTCCACGTCGATGAGGTTGTCCACGGAGGCCACGTTGTTCAGCCCGTAGTCGCTCACCAGCACGATGTTGGTGAATGCCATCATGTTGCGGCGTTCCAGCTGGTACACCAGACTGCGCACCAGGTCGTCTACCCGGAACAGTTGCCGCTGCAGGTCCTTGTCCTCGGGCGACGGTGCACCGTCTCTCTCTCTGTGTGTGTATCCGTGGTCGCGCGCGTACGCCCCAAACTCTCTCAGTGTGTGCATCAGCAGCTGGGGTCTCTGTTCTATGCTGCGCACGTCCACCAGCCCCAGAATATCACGCAGCACCTGGTGGTCGCCGTCGGCGGCCTGTCCTTCGCCCATGTAGTAGTCCGGTGTGTGCTCTGTGTGTTCCCCGCGGCTGGGACACCACCCGGCGTCCAGGGCGACCTTGTACTGGCCACCCTCCGCCTGGGCAAACGCCTGCTGCAGTTGCGCCCACACGGGCGCACTCCTGTTACCCGCGGTGTCCCCTTCGTGCAGCACACCATGGCGGTACGGGTACAGCCCAGTCAGCATGCTCTGCGTGTTGGAGCCGCCCAGCAGCGGGAAGTTCGGCAGCATGTACGCCGCACTGGCCACGCCCAACTGTCCTGTCTGCCCGGCTCCCCCGAGCAGAACACTCCCGTTGCCCTCCTGCAGGTACAGCCTGTTGAGGAACGGCGTGTGGCGGCGGGAGACCAGGCCCGGGTGGAACCCTTCCAGTCGCAGCACAATCGTCACAGCGTTGAACTCGTGTGTCCCGTTGTGGTACCGCACCAGCGGATCAAAGCCATGGAGCCCGCCATCGTGCTTCAGCCCTCCCTGCGACAGAAACACCTGCACCACCAGGAACACCCCCGCACACCCGATAGCCGCCGCCACCAGAAGAGCAGGAAGGTGCACCCGCTCGTGCCACTTGCGCCGGTCCGCCCAGAACTCCCGGAAGTCATCGTGCATCTCTTCTTCCCCGTGCTCTTCCCCGTGTGTCCCGCTGTCGCGGTTCAGGTCGTACAGCGGGATCCCTGTGTCCGTGTTGTGTCCACGTGGCCGCATGTTGCGCAGCCACCAGAACTGGATCTGCTTCATGATCTGGCCGGTCCGTGTGTGGATCTGCCCGTCGCCCAGGAAGTCGTCGTTGAAGACGTCCGCTTCCATGTCCACCTCTTCTCCTTCAGATAGTATATCGCTCATAGTCCAGTTGCCTGTATGGGTGTGTCTTGTACGGTCTTTGTCCCCTCCATCTCGTAGGCTCTGACCCCCCTTTATATATCTGTATTCGTATTTTCATGCTCTACGTAATGCGCTTCCGGAGCCGCACATGGTTTCTTGTACACGCGAACATACTATATACATACTTCATCGAACACTCCGCTAGCACACCACACACGCACCATTGTTCAATGTGTCGTAATGGTTCAGCTGCATGTGCAACTGCTCGATAGACCGCAGCAGCTCTCCCATAGACTCGTATACACCAGTGTCGTCCTTCACACTGCACTCAGCAAACCCTATGGAAAACTTGCCTTCTCCACCAAATCTCTTGCTCAGGTCCTCCCGTATCCCCACGGCAAGTCTCTTCCCCTCCCCACTACTCACACTTGCATTCGCATTTGCATTTGCACTTGTCTTGTCCTGGTCCCCCTTCCTCTCCCTCTCCCCCTCCCTCTCCCTGTTTTTCTCTTTACCCGCCCTTAGGTCCACCTTGTTCCCAACAATCATCACCGGTGGAACCCAGGGGACGTCCCCTTCGTACCCGAGCAGATCCAGGAACTTCTCCCAGATAACACTCACAAGTTCAAAACTCTGTCGGTTACCTACACTATACATCAGCACCACCCCATCGAGATCCCGCAGCCGCAATGATTCTAACCGCAGCAGCTGCAATGAATCGTCATGGCCCTTCGTATCAAATATCTCAACTGTCACTTCCTCCCCAGCAGCTCCACCTGCACCACCTGGCCCGTGTCGTATACTCTTGGTGAATTGGTTCTCTAAAGTAGGGTAGTACGACTCCACAAACCGAGACTCAACATACCGCACACAAAACGCAGTCTTGCCAACATTACGCGCCCCAAACACAGCTACTTTGACCTGGTTGGGACTCCGTACAACGTCTCCGTTCTTGCTACTCGACAGTTTGTAGTCCATTGCCCGTTTCTATCCTTGTCTGTTGGTCTCTCCATGTGTAGGCTACGTTTTCTCCCCAGTTTTCTTGATCCTTTGCTTTGCTTTTTATAAATGTTCCACCTGCCTCCGCACCGCAACATGATTCATGCAACTGTGGGATGTATACACACATACACATGCGTCTGTTAAAATATGTATCTATGTATTAAAATATGCGTATATCTATTATATATATATGTGTGTGTGTGTGTGTATGCACCACACTTGCTATGAACTCCCAGATTTCATCTTCTCCAACCTCGACTTCATATCCTCCAGTGTCTCTAGCTTACGTTCGGGACTCATCGTCAGCTGCAGACGCTCCTCTGTATCAACAAGATTGAACAGCTCGCACATATCCTCACGCTGTTGTAGTAGCTCATACGCCGTCAGCGTCTTCAGCGTGATATTGTTCTGGTTCACATGGTTTACTTGAGGTATTTGGTTCATAGACATTTTTCTTTATTCACTTCGCTATACTATACTGTATTATACTATGCTACACTACACTACACTACACTACACCCTCTTATGCTTCACACTGCTCTCTCGTCGTATCCATGTATTTATTTTGTTGCCTCTTGTTGTCCCGCTCGACTTGAAAAATAATCACATCTCCAAAACTGCACAATACATACGCACCACACACAACACACAACACACAATACACACACGCACAACCCCCCTGCTCACATGGACTACAAGGACCTCGACCTCAGAGACCTCATAGGCTCAACTCTATACATATCCCTCGACAAAGACAGGTCCATCAAGGGCACTTTTGTAGCAATCGACGCACAATCAAACCTCTTACTAGATCACGTGCACGAAAGAACAACTTCCACTTCCACTTCCACTTCCACTTCCACTTCCAATGAGCAAGATAACAAGAGAGCACTGGGATTGGTCAGCGTCCCAAGAGACACAATACAGTCCATAAAGATACTCCGCACCCAAGCAACCCATCTCACAGCTTTCAAGAACGAGTTCATGAAAAGCATCATCTGATGCACAACTTCGCTAACAGTTTCCACAGAACCAATATACGCATCACCCTGTTTATTCCCTAACACACACATATATATATACATACATAGGACCTACTCTTTAATACTTCACATCTACTATATTAATCAAGTAGGTACCCGCCACCTATATCAACCTCTTATAAGCCCCCACCATGCCCTCAACTACAAATACCCTACTCTCAAAGTATGCAGACCATTACAAAGCAACAACACAACACAAGCTCACTGTGGAACTCTGTAAGGGAACCCTACCGGACCGCACCCTGTACATTTACCTCCTACAGGACCTGAACTTCTTCGAAACAAGTCTCAGACTCATCTGCAAAACCACAATGCTCTCCCCAGACTCAAACAGTCTCATAGTGCTCACAAAGAAAATCGGTTTCTTCGCTAACGACGAAAATACATACTTCAGAGACTGTCTAGACCTCCTCAAGGGTTCCATCCCAGACGCCTCCGAGAGGGAAAGATTCCAAAACCATACCATCCCAGGTGTGACCAACTACATCGACTTTTTGGAAAAATCAGTCAAGGACCAATCCCTCACATACGCCCAACTCATCACCATACTGTGGTGCTGCGAACAGGTGTACCTGAAATGGGCCCACGACCTTCCAAAAGCCACGAATTTGCACTGGAAACATCAGAAATGGATCGATCTCCACGACGGCCACCATTTCATCGCTTGGTGTGACTTCTTGAAACAAGAGGTGGACAAGTACCCAATACAGGAAGTTGAACCACTGTTCGCACAGGTCTTAAACTTCGAATTCTCCTTCTTCGATGGCTGCTACAACGCATGAACCATCAAGTTATGTATTCACATTTATAATCTAGCTTTCTAGTACACGCCCATATAAACATTCACACACGTGTGATATGTCGTACGGCAGTTTGTATAGTTCAATATAATACGCAAGCCTCTCTTTAAACGTTAGTCCGTTGCATACACCACTTGATGATTCGAATAGCGGGGATCCAATCTGTTCGATAATACAACTGGCCGCAATCGTACCACAGATATTGGATATCTCCAAGTCCCCAGTCAATATATACCCCATAGAAAACCCGCCCAGAAACGAATTACCACCGCCAGTTGGGTCAACAACTTTGTCAGGCGTCTCTTGATGGTATGCAGGTAAATAAGAAATGCTTCTTTCCAATCCAATATCCTTGGCATCGCTCAACACGATACTTCCCAGCTTTCCACATCTCAGAACACACACATTCTCTGAGTTCATAAACTTATCGAATTTCATAATTAACTCCATGCACCCTTCGATATCCAGTGGCTCATCTAGACCAAATAGACGTGCGGCCTCCTCCACATTAGGAGACACTATCACTTTCTCGTCTCGTTGAAGCACCTCCCTGATTTGACTCTGGAACTCTACATCTATAGCAAACGGAACGGGTTCCCACACAAATGTCGTATCTTTTACATTGTAGCAGGCAACCTCTTTTAGCCCATCAAAGATATCCAATGCTCTTTCTGCTGAGCAAACCAAATGGAAGCAATTGATCCGCCCAACATACTCCTCTCCAAACATCTCAACCCAATCAGCAACTCCGATCTGTCTTTTCGGTGTAAGATATTTGAAGTCTCTAAAATCATTATCGCCATAGTAATTGGCTCCTCTGGTGGTGAGTCGCTTCTCGGAATCCCTAAACTCCACCCCGGAATCCCATGACTCGATTGAATCACTAACCTCCTTAGGGAAATCTGTGCCCCTGTCTACAATCCACTTGCTCAACCCAGTCTTAATAATGCAAGATCCCAATATTGCATATGTTCCTCCACCACCTAGGATATTCGTATACACAGTATTCGAAGTAGTATGAACCTCATCAAGAATAAACATTCCATTGGTGGTTAAGAACTTCGTCTTTCCTGTTTCATTCATGGCCTTTTCGTTTTCACTCATTTTTGATAAACTAATTATGTAAACCTCTTTTTGTTCATGATAATTCACTCTTTGGCATTCCATTGTAGAGTGGAATGGCTGAATAATGGGATAAAATAGGATGGTTGAATCATGGGGATTGCAATGCCCTGTAAACAGGAATGTATAGTCTTCGCTTCGAAGCGGACAGACATAAAATAAAAGATCTGAAATTACGCAAGCGATGAATTCCAAAAAAAGAAAGTAGAAAAACTTAAAAACAACTAGCGCCGCTCGGTTTCGATCCGAGGACATCAGGGTTATGAGCCCTGCGCGCTTCCACTGCGCCACGGCGCTGCTAATTGTGTCAAAATTGTAACGTAGATAGAAAGTTAGCGGCTTCTAAAATCTACAACTTAATGAACTGGAGGTTCTAGAAGAGCTAAGGGTGACTAACGGAATAGGTCCTTATAGTCACATGCATCGTTAATGCATTTATAGTGTATACGTCGTAATTACGTAGCACTAGGGTATTAACCCGTAACAAGTGATAAGAGGGTCGCGGCCTCAAGAGTATCATAAGCAAGGCGCTAGCGCAATTCCGTTCAAAGCTATATAGTATAATTATTTGTATCCGCTCAGTCCTGGGAGAACGGCCGAGGACGGAGGGGCGGGAAGAGTACTTCGGTACCCGGAGTTCCAATAACTGATCACTGTTGGATACGGCCGTGGGCATGGTTCGAGTCCATGTACCAAGCAGGGGGTTGGCTGTAAGTTACACCTCCTCGAAACAGAGTAAGGCCCATACGTATATAATAACGTATGGCCACCTCTGATTGTTTAGTAATCTTTAATAACTCTTTGAGCACAAAGATAGACGAACAATAGTTGATATAATATAACATATTCATATTGACTACCTTACATTTAATATTAAAGACCAGTATAGAGACTACCCTCAAGTAGACTCCCATACTATTAGAAACTCCCTAACGCCCCTTTCCAAACAGCAAGTGCCTTACCTAAAGATGGCAAACATCTTACATGGTGGCGATGGAGTTAAAGATTCGAAGCATCATTCGAAGCATCATTCGAAGCATCATTCGAAACATGCTCGAAAGAATAAACATCACTCTAAAAAGAAATCTAAGGGACATAAAGAGAAATTACCTTTCAACCAGTTG
>PPOD03000255.1:5587-61379 GCA_003708425.3 Jamesozyma rosinii
CCGATCTATCGTCTACGAAAGAGAAAGAGAAATCAGACGCAGAATCGAGAAAGAAAGAGAGTCCAGAATCAGAACTTCTGGTGCGGTACAGAAACCCAAAGTCAAGGTCAACAAGAGCCTGGTCGACAAGTTATCTGTCAAGCGTGGTGATGCTGCTGCTGAAAAGGTGCTTACCGATGACCGTTTCGCAGAGATGTTCGAAGACGAGGACTTCCAAGTTAATGAAGATGATTATGATTACAAACAATTGAATCCAGTCAAGTCGGCTAAGGAGACAGACGAAGGTGCCGCCAAGCGTATCAGAGCACTGACAGCAGCCGAGGAATCCGACGAGGAGAGAATCACAATGAGAGAGAAACACAACAAGAACCACTACGACGAAGGGCAGTCCGACGAAGAATCATCAGACGACGATTCCGACAACAACGACAAGGAGGATGTCGAGCTGAACGAGAGAACAAAGAAACAAATACAGAAGCAATTAGTGTCTATTGAACGGAGAAAGAAAGAAAAGGAGCAAAGCGACCGTTTCATGAATGAAATGAGTGTTGGCAACAGTGCATCGGACTCTGTCACAACGACAGCAAAGGTCACCTTAGCCGACCAAGTCACCGAACTCAACAAAGAACGTGCCAAGAAGGACGATGGCACAATACTGCACCGTAACCACCGTGGTGAGGCAGAACTAACGTTTGTTCCAAAGAAGGCCGAAAAGAAACCCAGAGCAAAGAAGGTCGACTCGGACGACGAAGAGAACGAGCAGGACGCCCAGGATACCGGCAGAAGCAAACCTAGATTTAGTGGAAGAAGAAGCGCAAGTAAAAACACTTTCCGTGGTATGTAAGCCACAGCGACGACGACACAGACAACACACCGCCCAAGGCAACCAGGTAGATAGATGCATGTAATATACACAATCATAAATAAGCAACAGCAACACGCTTGACCATCAAACCAACAGAGAGTCCCTCTATACTCTTCATTCTCCATAGTAAATAATCGACATTACCCGGTTGCAGATTTTGCACTTCTCAAAAAAGGAATGCGGGAAACTGGAGGGGTTTCTCGCTGCGTTCTTGGCGAAGGTGGCATAAGGCTGTAAAAGTACAAGAGAAGTAGTTGACCTATGGGAGTTGGCAGGTTGTGATGTATTGCTGGCTGGTTTGGCTTGGCTTTAGGTGGACCAAGAGAGGATATATAACGCAGCTTCGTCATTTGCTTTTGCTAAGAACAGACTAGAGGCTAGTACATATCCGTTTGCTACAGATTTCAGATCAAAAAAAGGCACAGAAGAGCATACAACTACCTTCAGTGTTTATAAGCTATAATGGGACTAAAGAAGTATTTTAAGGAGAAGATTAAGCCTCCTGAGGAGGAGAGTATTGCCAAGAACAGGGAGACCCTGATGGAAATGGGTGTATCAGTCAAGACTCCCAACAAGCGGCAAGAGAAGTTCGCAGCGTATGGCCAGTTTGCGAGGGACAAGACACAGGACAAGTTCTATGCGCCTGCTGGATATGAGGATTATGCACCTCCACAGGATAACATGAGGCAGTCCGAAATGGACAAAGGGAAGACAAATGAAAACGAGTCTGACTCCAGTCCAAAGAAAGAGAAGAAGAAGAGGGGCTTGTTCGGTAGAAAGAAATCATCCGCAGAGAGGGAAGACGATGAAGGACTGAACACAGCCGCAAAGGATGAGTATGATCCCTACGGTGTAAATACAAATCCAGAAACATACAACTCTGATCCATATGGACTGAACAGCAGCCCGCTCGACAATCTCCGCAATGAGCCTGCTAACAAAACACCCGAACCGGGCTTTGCAAACAGAGCCTATAACAACAACAGAAATAACGAAGCAGCAAGACCACCAAGAGACCCTTACCAATCCATGGGCGATCCGTATGGTGGTGGCAGTGGTGGAGGTTATGATAATTCTTACAATGCTGCAGGCCCCGCTACTACTAATAAGAGCAGAGGAATGGGCTCTCAAGGTGATCCATATGGATCCTCATACGGAAACTCAAACGCAATGAGCGCAGGCCAAGGCAACTACAACAGAAATGACCTCAACGCTTCTAATATAGATGATTCATACGATAGTACTCCTTCCCAAAGATACTCGCGTAACGATACTCCTAACACTACTGTCCCAACTGCTACCTCAGCTAGAAAGGAAAACCCATATTCAAGAAGAAAAAACAACAATTACATGCCAGCAGTAGCAGCAGCAGCCGTGGCGACAGGAGCCGCAGTGGGAACGATAGCAGCATCGGCAGCTCCACATAGTTCGTCAGGTAGTAACCCATATGCATCGCTAAATAACGATTCGTATGGTGGAGGAGGAGCTTCCAACAGCAATCCATACGATTCATTCCAATCCAAATCCGCCGCACCAACTTCTGGCAATCCATATGATACAGGATACGACTCATCGTCTGCCTCTCCGTATGGCGTTGCCGCAGAAAGTAGCCCTTACAACGGTAGAATAGGTGCTGGTGCTAGCAACAGACAATTCCGTCGCCAAGACACAGACCTGACTGTAGACTTGAATACGACCATGACTGACAGAGGGCTTAATGCTGCTGCTCAAGCATCGAATTTAGCAGCATTATCTGAAAGTGGTAATGATGGCGGGTATGATCTGAATGAGCCTTTAGGTGGGGGTAGTGGGGATGTTGGTGACGATTTAAATGCAGATGTAGGTGAGCGTCGACAACAAATGCAACAGCTACAAAGACCACAAGACGGCAGTGAAGAGATCAATGCTTTTAGTTTCGAACAGGAGACCCAAGTGCAAAGCTACCAAGAGGAAACATACTACACCAACAATGTCAATGTAGATGAAGAAGCAGATAGGGGGTACAAGACATTTGAGGAAGTCCAACGGGAAGAAGAAGAGCGCCAACAAGAAGAGGAAGAAGAAGCCGTCGATGAATTGAAACAGCAAATTAGATTCACCAAACAAAGCTCTGTGGCGTCAACCAGAAACACATTGAAGATGGCTCAGGATGCTGAAATGGCTGGTATGAACACACTGGGTGTCTTAGGTCACCAAAGTGAACAGTTAAATTCTGTCGAGAGAAACCTAGATTTGATGAAAGTCCAGAATTCTCTCGCTGATGAAAAGGTCATAGAACTAAAGAAATTGAACCGTAATATCCTTGCCGTTCATGTCACAAACCCATTCAATTCGAAGAGAAGAAGAAGGGAACGTGAAGACAACATTAAAACTCAAAAGATGCAAGAAAAGATGATGCGGGAGGCAACAAACAATGGGGTGGTACAATCGACAAGGAGAATCGAAAATGCAATGAATGACAATGCTACTGGTATGCAATCTATCACCGAGAAATATAAAATGCAAGATGCATTACAGCGTGCTAAGAGGTATCAGTTTGAAAATGATGAGGAAGATGACGATATGGAACTCGAAATTGACAGGAATCTAGATAAGATCCAGCAGATCAGTGGCCGTTTGAAAAAACTGGCCGTGTCTACAGGTGATGAGATCGATGCACAACAGGAGCGTGTTAAGAATATCGAGGAGAGCACTGATGAGATGGACATCAAGATTCATATGAATACCACAAGATTAGCCACTATCAAATAAGCACAATAGCCACAGCAAAGACACATACATACATATACCTTTGGGAATAACAAGAAAGAGAGTGCAGAAATATATTATAATTGTTATCTTTTTAGAATTTAATAGTATCTATGTACAATATAAAATAAGCAAAAAAAAATGAAAAAATGTGATGAGAACTGCTGCTGTGGGGGGTTCATGAAAGAAGCAGGTGCTCATAAGAAATGCAAATGTGTTTTTATCGTAATGGGGACTTAATTGGTTTTAAGTCAATGTATTGTTCAACCATAGCTTATAGTTATTTTCAGCGATATGGTCGAGAGAACAATTTTCATAATTGGTTTTATTGTTCTTGCTGATGAACAGATTCTTTGGTATGTCTAGTAAGGGTTTGAAGTTGTAATGACTGTCCATGTCTATTCTATAACGATCAATGTCGTAATCCATGTCCATGTCCATGTCCATATCCATCTCCGTGTCGACTGGTAATAACAATGGTGAGGTTATTAAGTAGTCACTCTCATTTAATGTGGTCTTTGATGTGACTGCGTCCTCATCGGTCGATGTGGTGATCGTGACGAGTGGAACCTCTTCAGAGTTACCATTTAGGGCTGATGGATTGGATACTCCACTGAGTTCGTTCCTCACAGTATTCTCATGCCTGCCATTTTGGATGGCACTATCCTGTGGTAAGCCTTCTACATCGAGTGTGGTATCTACCAATGAAAATGGCTTGGGTGTGGCATCTATTTCCGTAGCCTGAATGTGGTTGTGGTTGTGGCTGTGGCTGTGAGTGGAGGGTTCACTTTCTTGTGCCGTAATGATGGTATTCTTGTTCAGGATAGTAGCATCGTTCTCTCTGCACGTATCAGAACAGTATAGTTTATTGCATGGCTTTTCATTCAACGACAGGGTTGAAGGGTTTGCAGAGTTTGAGATCAGTCTCTCACAAACGGTACAGTAACTGTTAAAGGCAAACATAATCTAGAGCTAATGGGAGGAATTGTTGAAGGAACGATGTAGCTGTATATGTATATCTATGCTATTTGTCAAGGTGTACTACTGGACAAGTCTACAACAAGAGCCCTCTCATCCCCATTCCCATTTATCCATAGATGCAGAGACACACATATATATAAATATGATTTCTGGAGCTTTAGCATATTCCCGTAACTAATGCATTTGGCAGATGACCTTTGTCAAATACCAAATTCACCTTGCACATCGAATACTGGATCAGGCCTTTGCTGAAAATAGAACTTCCATGGATCGCAGAAGAAGAAAGCGGAGACTACCAGGCGTTGAGTAATCACAGTGCCAGGTAGTGGGGGACGGCAATTCTAACAGTTCCGATTTGTGCAATAGGGGTATACATGGCAACGAGCCACTGTGCGGATAAAGCCCTAACAAGTAATTCGTAGTTCGTTTACCGTAGTGACAACAATGCACATGGTCTAGCTGCTGCAGGAATTGTTAAAACGGTGTGTGAAACGGTGAAGGACGCTCTGGAACCTCACGAATTCCCTAACCCCAGCAGTTGAAACAGAAACTCTTGCACGGTCCAGTGGCCCTTCATGCAGGAAATCCTGAGAGCTGAAAATTTTTTTCAGTTGTAAAAATAGGTGTGTCCATTCCGTTGTGGCTTGACATAAGGATATGTGTCCTGTTTGGGAAACGGCACCGCACGAAATGTGAAGGGCACAGCGCCGTCTTCTGTATGGTTCTTCTACTTTAAAGGTGTGTGTGGTTCTGGTAGAGCACACCCCAAGAAATAGGGTGCCGGGGTGCTTTGCGGCGGCAGGTGGATCACTGTTGGGGGGAGTGCACCATTGGGGAGAGTACACCATTAGTCTTGTGAAATGTATTGTATGGAGGCCACGGTGGGCCTGGTCTTGCTCTTCAGTAGAGACGGCAACGTTCAAGGTACCGTCATCAGGTGTCTTAGATGCATTGGGGGCTGCAGAGACTGCTAAAATTGGAGCAAGGGTTAGAGCCGTCCTTTCTTGTCGAGCCAGATGATAGTGTGTATTCTGTTGGCTATGCGGGAGTCGTATACAGCATCTTGGGGATCATCCCGTGGGTCAGGTAAGAGAGTCCGACTTAAAGTTTGGCTGTGTACTTGTTCCGACGAGCCTTGTTGAACTTGCTGGATCAACAGAGTTGCTTCCGGGGAAGGTGTCCTACTTGTTCCTAACGCCGAAGTATAACAGACCTACGAGCATGAGCCACCTTGTTCCTGAAATACACACACACACACACACAACTTGCCGATATTATTGTGTTCTGTATGAATATCTGCGTTGCTGATCAGTGTTGCGTCTACTAAAAGGAAGGGCAACTGCTAGCGTTCTGTTATAAAAACAAGGGTAAAATGAAACCACGTTATTATATTATCAATTGCTGTATACATATTATACTCTATCGAATCTTGTCTAATACTGTTTGTTTTATTAAAGAAAATTATATACATATACTGCTGCTGCGCGCTGCTTTAAAGGCCTAATCTGTTGGGAACTGTATTTGCAAACTTCTAATAGGCGGTAATGAACCTGCATTATCTTGTTGTTGCTGTTGTGTTGACGGAGGCGGAGGAGAGGAGAGGACCTGCAGCGGTTGTGGTTGCATCGGTGAACTGCCAGACACTCCTTGCTGTTGCTGGGGCAGCTGTTGGAATTGTGGATAGTTTGGATACTGTGGTGACAATACTGGCTGAGGGAAGACCTGCGGCGAGAGCAATGGGGTGGATATAGAGCTTGTTACTGGTTGTTTTTTGTTATTTGCATCGGGTTGCAGTTGCATTTGCAGTGGGACCTGCTGCTGCTGCTGCTGCATCATATACAGCTTATTGCTCAGTTCATCGGAGAAGCTTCGACTCATCGCTGGGTTGCCCTTTAGTTTACTGGTGCTGTCATCGTAATTATTGGTGGTATTGTTACAGTTGGTATTGATGAAGTTCCCATTGTTTAGTTGGGTGTTGCTTCCTGATCTGCTCAAAACGGAGACCGGGGTGCTGGTCTTTGATCTCTGCTTTGCGAGCTCTTGCAAATAGTCGTTGTTACTGGTGATATTTCCCGTGCTGGTGTTGTGTGCTGACAGATTCAAAGCGGATGCGTTCCTTGACGGGTCCCTTAGGCCACCAGCCGTTGAATCTGCATCGCTCTCGGAATCAGAATCCGAGCCTATGTTCTTCGATAGCAGGTTGTTCAGGCTGAGCACCGAGTTTGGTCTTACGATGTTGTTAGACAGCACACCGCTGCCCGAGGTATCGCTGCTGGTACCCATTCTGCTTATATCTGTCAAAGATATTGGTCTTCTTAAAATGGTGCCTGAGTTGTTTGTGTCGGTGTACCCGTGGGATACGGGTCCGTTGTTCTTCGAGCTTAGTGGGGTCATGAATTGCAACGACGACAGAGCATTCAAACGTGCTCTACTATTGCTGTTGCTGTTATTCAGGTGTGACAAGGATCCCGAGGACAGATTCGAAGTGATCGGTGGCTTGCTGACGAACTTGGGGGAGTTTGTGCTCAGTCTGTTGATTGCCGTCAGTGAGTTAGACGTATGCAGTGCCCCGTTTGTCGGAAGCTTATTCAGCACGGACGCCGATGTGATAGGCACGTACTGGGCGAGGCTTGCGGGGACTTGCACCTGTGGGGGAGATGCCGTTGCGTCTGCGTCACCTATTTCGAATTTCGCTCTTATGTTCGTGGTGGTTGCGGCAATGGCTTTGTCACTGGCATCGCCTGCACCGGGCTGGACCTTCTTCTTCCTGCCTCTTTTGCCCTTTGGCTGTGAGTTGGTGTGTATTCTCTTGTGTCTTGTGAGTTCGTCGCTTCTACTGAACTTCTTTGGGCAGCCGGGGAAGTCGCACACATGGGGCTTCTCACCGGTGTGTGTTCTCATATGCCTGGTCTGGTGCTCCAGTCTATGGAACGCCCGCTGGCAGATAGGACACACGTGCGGTCTTGGAGCGTCGTCGGTCTTCTTGGCCGGCTTTTGTTTGGTGTTGTTCTGGTCATTCTGGTCTTCTACGGTGACGTTGATGTCAATGCCATTCAACGCTGGGGGAGTGTTACTGCTATCGCTCTGCATTCCTCAAAACAGCTTGTTGCAGGATGTGGGAGTAGAAATGGAAGTGGAAGTGGATGGGAGGGTGCGTGCTGTCTGTTATCAACTGCGAGTGGTTGATATATGTGAGACTGGAGTAACTGCGTGTTGTGTTCTAGAAGATGTAGACCACCTGGGGGACGAAGTATCAAACCAGAGAGAGCGAGTGAGTGCGAGTTGTGCGGTGTGGGGGGGATTCGTGTACACCAGTTGCTTACAATATCGATCTGGATTACTTCAGCTCTCTGGAATTCCTTTTTTTAGTTCTTTTTATTTCTTTTTATTGCACCGTTTTTTCTTTTCGAGTTTCTGGTTTGAGTTTCTTCTTGTCCCGCACTTTTTGTCCCGCGGCGTTTCTGTGGCTGGGATTTCTACCCCGGTCCCGCATTTCAGCGTGGGGAGAACGTGGAGCTGCTTCGAGGGCCTAGAAGAGCAGGGCAGGTATGTCTTCAAGAGATGGGGACTCCGATGTGCTGTCCTGGTGGGGGTGGTCGCTCTCTGGCAAGTAGCAGAGACCCCGGGCTGTGGATATTGGTCTTGGACGTGTCCTGGTAGCGATGCATGAGTGCTGGTCGTGATGGCAAGTTGTTTGAACAAGCTTCTGCTGAGATGATCACAGTAAGAAGGGCAGTCATGGATTACATGAACACGCGGCAACCGTCACCGACAAAAAGAAGAGGCCACCACCGCTGTTGACACCAGGATACCCGCAATCCCGCATTAGAAGAAGACTTCATCCACATACAGACAAGTTGAAGATAAGAAACAGGTTAGACCTGTTAGGATAAAATCCCAAAAAGGTAATTATTGTTGGATAATCAGATAAAGATTGACCGTTCCCAATCTGAAATCTTGCATACTTTATATATTATATAAAAAGAGCAGGAACAGGACCAGTCTGACCGAGATCTGAATAAGAATATTGCATTATTACTAAACTCAAAACAATATCCATTACAGTATAGAGACAGACTAGTCGTACCCAGAGCAAATCGAAACAAAACAACACAAAACATAACAAAATGACCGAAGACAGCACCACTTCGAAACAACCAACCATGCCACAGAATCGTCCCTTGTCGATCATCGAGGTGATGACAACGAACCTACATGAGCATTACTTTGCTGCATTGGTGGCTATTCAGATCTGTTTGCTGGCAGGATTATATGCATACCTAAGTTTAGTGCATCCAACTGCTGGCAAATGCTTAACTACTCGACATACAGCCAGCAACCAGATGACGAACACGTATAGTGAGGCGCTGGTCAAAAGGTCATGGCAAGAACAAGTTGTCAATGCCGCGATAACTGCCTTCGTGAGCGTGGGCGCCACAGTAGGTGTTATATGGATGAACAAATGCGGTGGCACTGTTCTTGACACATTTAAAATAACCCACACAGGTTCGACGAAGGATGAAATTGTAGCCTGCTCCGTGTCAGGGGAAGTACTTTTATTCCTGGCGGTAGCCGCAGGTTTTATTGCATGGTGGGCCATTGGTGCGGGCTGGCATTATAGCCTTGGAAGTGCGTTTAAGACTAGGGGGACAAACTCTAGACCCTCTAATAACTAGCGACTATTCATTGTGGGCAGTGGGCTTTATGTTGAAGCCGTGAATGGCCACCATGAAGATGTATTAGCGGCGTACGCCATGCACAGGTCCAATCTGGGCGCTAGGGTAATCAACTCCTCTAAGCTATATACTCACAACAACGGCGTAATGGCACATGCGGGGTACTTAGCCTTAATAAACGCAAGTGATACCCAGAATGTGATGGAGTTAAACAATACGCTTGTCTTGCATACGGATTTCCCCAGGAGCAGGACAAGGAAGATGCAGAAGTAGGTGAAGTCTAGTATGAGGCTTACGGGGATTCGATAACGGGCGCATTCTGGGATAGTGAAGTAGTGGTAGAGACGTGGCAATGCTTGCTTATTTTACAGTATACAATATCAATGATATAGATAAATATAGACTTGACACATTCATACCGGATATATTATGGTATTGTTTCCCATGGAAGAGTGTTACTCTGTCTAGAGTATCACGTGACATAAACATGACCTATACTAGAGTTATTACACATATATCTCAGACATAAAACGTTGTAAGCTATATTACTGCTGCTCCTGTACCACATGCTCTCCATTAGACTGTCAAAACGACACATTAAAACTGGAAATATACTGGCAGTTACCACTCTCTTTCAAAACACTGAAATTCATAAAATAACAGCGGATTTAGCTCAGTTGGGAGAGCGCCAGACTGAAGATTTAACTTCGGTCAAACATTAAGATATCTGGAGGTCCTGTGTTCGATCCACAGAATTCGCATTATTTTTTAAAATAGTTTTTATTAGCAAACGTTGGCACGGTATATTTTTAGCATCTCACTAGGATTTCCCCCATCACACACACGTAAGAGAATTAGAATGATTCGATTAATACACAGATAAACAAATATACATATATATAAATGACAAACCAAATCTAACTTAAAAAATGACTCTCGATATTAGGTTCAGTAAAAATAGTAAAGTGAATAAAACACTACTATAATACTTAAGCTAAAGTGGTTAAGATATCAGAATCACCAGCATCTAAGATGGTGACGACACCAACTCTGAAAAGCTTACCGACGGCGGTACCTAATTCGTTGTTACCACCTTGGAAGTAGTAAACTCTGGTCTTAGATAACATAGCGTAGTATTCTAACTCAGACTTTCTCAAGACTGGGGTGTTAGCAGCAATGATAACTAGCTTAGACTTACCTTGTCTTAGAGACTTGATGGTGGACTTGTAACCTAAGGTGTACTTACCAGACTTGATAACTAAGGCTAGCTTTTGGTTGATAGATTCTTGAGCTTTAACTGGGGCCTGTAAAGATATACAAATATCGTATTGTATTGTATCGTATTATTGTTAGTAATTTTGGTTTCATAGCAATGCTAATAGCAATGGATCTTCCTAGGCATTATTCAGCACCGTACAGTTCGACGCACCGAATGATACAGAGGAAACCCATGTTCACTTTATACTGACCATCTCTGTGATTTGATTTTATGTGATTGTAGTATTAAAACACTCCGGTCTACTTTCTTGAAGCTCTTGTTAACAAGTAATAAATGAAAGTAGTGAACATAAATAGAACTGCCAGAAGATGAGTTACCACTAGAACTAAAAATATTCTATTAAAATAACCAAAGGACGTTTCCTCTCCATCTGGGATTTTCCAGAATTTTTTTGCTCGGATCCGCTTGGACTGGAAAAAAAGACACAGACTCTCTGAAAATATTCGCTGTGGAAGTCGCAGTCACACGGAAAACATCCGTACATTACTGAAGAAACAACCACACACCACTTAATGAACATACACAAATTCCTCGGTTTTCTTCAAACTCGCTTATTGTTTTTGAAATTTCCACCAGCGAGACAGTACACTGAGCTTCCGCCTGGACGTCTGCCGACGTTTCTGCCTGGAAACAAACAGTTTCAACAGGGGGTCCGTGTTCCCCCAGCTGGAGAGTCCTGGGAGACTCCATGGGAGTTCCTCCTGTGGATGCAACCCGGTTGCGCGTGGACTGCGTTACCCTTTCCACGCTGCGCTATGTTCATATTCTATTCTGGAGCCACCTAATGGAACATATATACAAAAGGGTGATCATAATCTATACTGTAGCCAATAGTCAATCCATAAAGAGAGAAGACAACAACTTGAAAGGTATGTGGATAAACACTATAGGAATAGCCTGTTGAAAAAACTGAATAGAACACTGGGTACCGATATGATCAATCCTGGAAATATGCACTTGTAAACCAAGACTAGAGACAATGAATATCACTATATGATGGGTGTATATCATCTGGACCAACGTTATGACCTGCCATGTGCCCATGAACTGAAAGTTAAAATGATTAAGCATTTATGATAGAGACTACAACGAAAATAATGGTCATTACAGTGGAGTAACTGAATATACTCACTGTCAACATACGGCAGTCGACCCAACATCCCCAATGCAGAGACAACCAAGATGAGAAATGATGCTTTTTTCAACATGAGCTATTAGCTAGTAGACAGAGTATACACTTTGAAATCTACTATACCAACTTTTAATAATTGCAATTACTAACAGTTTTACTCATATTTTTTTTACACAGTTAGACAGTATGAAGATTGAAATCGATTCCTTTTCAGGTGCCAAGATCTACCCAGGTAGAGGTACTCTATTTGTCCGTGGTGACTCCAAGATTTTCAGATTCCAAAACTCTAAATCTGCTTCTTTATTCAAACAAAGAAAGAACCCAAGAAGAATCGCTTGGACTGTCTTATACAGAAGACACCACAAGAAGGGTATCACTGAAGAAACCTCCAAGAAGAGAACCAGAAAGACTGTCAAGGCCCAAAGAGCTATTGTTGGTGCTTCTCTAGACTTAATCAAGGAAAGAAGATCCATGAAGCCAGAAGTCAGAAAGGCCAAGAGAGATGAAAAGAAGTCTGCTGACAAGGAAAAGAAGAAGGCTGACAAGGCTGCTAGAAAGGCTGACAAGGCTAAGCTAGCTGCTTCTCAAGGTTCCAAGGTCTCCAAGCAACAAGCTAAGGGCTCTTTCCAAAAGGTCGCTGCTACTTCTCGTTAAGATATATATGATTAATTTTACTAATTAGAATATTCTATATTTGCCATTTTGTTTAATTTTTTATACGTATACCTAAAACAATATTATCGATCACATTAGCATACAATGAATTGATCTGCCCTTTCCATTGGGAGTGGCTAGATCTGAGTAAACCATACTGACAAATTACAAAACAGACACAGTAAATCAGCATACTGTATTGGAAAATAGCGGGAATAGTGCAATGTGAGATGTCAGTGCCGCGAATATGTATCACAAATGCTTACAAGGAAATGCAAGTGGGTCAGACACCAGCCAGTAGCACAACACAGTCCAGCTGTTTTCTGTTGGTTTTGGGGTCCATCGCTGAAAATCTCGAAAAGAAGAAAAGAGAATTCAGGCTTGTGCTTAGAAAGTATCGCTTTCCGCTGCTATTGTCGCCAATGCGTGTAAATTTCCGAAACGGGAAATTACATGTTTTACATCTACACGCAGGAAGTGTCAATGATATGATATAATAGAATCTGCAAGTGAAGTTTTTTTTTGAGGTCATAGTTCTCAGTTGTGTTTTGAATAATATGCAATTCTGTTGGAATGTTTTGAGATACAACAACCATCGAACCAAATAGTAAGGACTTTCTTCCTCGTATTTGTATATAAATGAAGCAAACAAACATATATCAATGCTCGAGTAAAACCTGAGTTGAAAGTTCTTTCTAATATATTTTATAATGAATGAACTAAACCAATAAATCACAAACACATACACAAACATCCAAAGAAATGAAATTCGCCGCTATCGTTCTGCCATTGATCTCCCTCATCACTCCTGCTTTCTCCCAGAAAGTCACAACTATCTGTGACGAAATTCCAAGTGGTTCAGTAGAGGCAACACCATACTCAACTACCACAAGAAACATTATGCAGGGAGGATCCTCCGCTGTTGGTGTTTACGAGTACTACAAGAAGGTCACCTACGTTGAACATTGTGGTGACGAACCAATCTCGTCAAAGGTAATCCCAGTCTCTACTGATTCAATTATTGACTTTTAAGCATTCTAGGCAGAACTACTAGTAAATAAAATTCATACCCTTTAATTAGAACTATATAAAGATATCAGTTGGAAAATTCATGCTTTGAGGAAATCAATGAAATATGTAGATATATATAATAACTAAGAAACCACCACTTCTAAGACAAACTTTCATAACCAATCTCTTCCAGAAACTCATTCATGTTTTTTGGTCTTACTTGGTCTTTAATAATATCTAGCAAACTCTTCAAACATCTTTTCCGGCTAGAAATTTCTTTTATAACCATATCCTTTCTCTCTAAAATATCGTTAACTGCCTTCTCATGATCAGGGTTCCAATTATCCTTCATTTCTTCAATTTTCTTCGTCTTTATCATTATTTCATCTTGCATGGATTCCAACCTGGCAAACAATTCGTCATTAGATGGCAGCTTCAAAACATCTTCAATTGATCGTTTCACTGCACTCTTATCTCTCTCTATTTCCATCGCCTCTTCTCTTAACGCAATCAATTTATCATGGGAATAATCATCCGGGTTTACCGACCCTTCAAACTCTTTATCGAAATCAATAGCCTGATCCTTGCAGGAGTATATCACAATCTTACCAAATGTCTTACATGTGATCTTTTCTGCCTCAACTAAAGCATCCAGTGCCTTTAAAGCAACAGACTTACTCACTTTGTTGTGCAAATTTTGCACTATATCATTTATTGCAAATGGCTTGCACTGGGAATTCAAATACTGCTCAATAATATCCTCAGCTGTATAGAATATAGAAAAGAATACATCAACTAGGTTAGTATTTGTAATGATGTGACTTGAAATATGAAAAAGACAACATACCATCAGAGCCTTTAGCTTGAACAGCTTTCACAGAAGCAGTAGCCACCTTCTTCGAAGGCATACTGAAGCAATACAATTATAACACGGTGATTCTTTTATCATTTAACAATCGAACCAATACTCTATAATCTAAGTCTCTAAAAACTATGAAGTTGGTTTTTATCGCTGTGTTAAAAATCAGATATAGGCGGCTAATCCTGGTGTGTCAAAAATCACCCCTAATCAAAGAGGCTCTTAATAATAGGGAAACACACAAACAGAACCCAATTTAAAAATACAAACAGTTAGATTTAAACTTAAACTATCTCTCAGAGATATCAATATTAATGCTTGCGAATAGATAATTACAATGAATTTACATATAGATATACCGAAGTCCAAGGAAGCTTTTACTGTCTAACAAAAGGGTAATATACTTATAATTTAGCCCAGCCTAACTTGACAGCTTCATTATAGGTCGGATAATCGGTGTAACCTTCGTCACTCTTCTTATAGAATGTAGCAATGTTGTATTGGTTTAGTGGCAGACCCTTCTCTAGACGATCTGGAAGATCTGGGTTGGCGATGTACAATCTACCATAACCAAGCAGGGTCTTTTCCTTCTTCAATAATTCCTTTGCAGCTTCAGGTCTGAAACTCAAATCACCAGTTCTGATCAACACACCCTTCCAGATGGAGTATACAAACTCATTAGTGCCTGTAGGATGGTATACACTACCATCGTTGACTAGTGGATTTGATCTAGAAGGTTCTGTCATATGAACAAAGGCTAGACGCTTACCATCCATAGCTCTCTTTTCTAACTCGCCAATAACATAAGCATATTCAGCCATCAAAGATGGGTTAGCTTCCACACCAGACATGGAGCCATATAGATTGTATGGGGATAGTCTGATACCAACTTTATCAGCACCGATCGCCTCGATAAGGGCATCAACAACTTCCAGAGTGAATCTGGCCCTGTTCTCAATAGAACCACCGTATTCGTCAGTTCTCTTATTTGAATTTGGATCTAAAAATTGGTTTAACAGGTAACCATGCGCTGAGTGGATTTCAACACCGTCAGCACCTGCAGCAACAGAGTTCTTAGCAGCATGAACGTAGTCCTTGATATGCTGTTTGATTTCATCCTTGGTCAAACCATGTTGAGGGTTCTTGCAAGCTAAGGCTTTTTCCTTAGCACCATCGTTCATATAAACATCATCGGATGCAGAAATATAACGCAGACCGTCTCTGGCTAATGCTTCTGGGGATGCTTGTCTACCCAAGTTCCATAGTTGAACCCAGATAAAGGATTTGTTGGCATGGACTCTAGAGAAGATGTCCTTCCATTGGCTGACTTGCTCGTCAGACCAGATACCTGGGGCATTATCATAACCACCAGCTTGTGCAGATATGAAAGTACCTTCGGTCATGATCATAGTACCTGCTCTCTTGGAACGTTGGTCATAATAATCACCAGCCCATTCCTTATGAGGGATGTTACCAGGGTGGATGGCCCTCATTCTAGTCAATGGTGGCATGACTGCTCTTTGCAAGACCTCGGTGGTACCAACAGTGATTGGCTTGAATAGATTGGTGTCCTTGAAGGAAACTGGAGTGAAATCTTTGACGAATGACATTATTATGATTGGGGATTTAGAGAACTATTATAGTCTGTATTTGTATTTGGGTTGCTGCTATACACTATATGATATTACAAAACAAGACAACGAAAATACAATAGTGTACTAAGTCCATCTGATGCAGCTTTTATAGTATTGAAGAACCTGTGTATGCTCATTAGCCATCGATACTGCTTACCTAATTCCTACAGATACACATTGAATCAACCGTTCCACGGAACAGAATTATCCAGTCTCGAGAAATGCTCCGCTAAGAAGAAATAAACATGCAGCTTTCCTACGCGCAGATCCCGTCACTGCGGGGCAAATTGTTGAATGGGTGAAAAAAACAACCACAATGGGGAATTCTGCGGAACGGAACGGAACGTAGCCGGGTCCGGCATCTATACGGAACTTGGAATGTTCCGTTATAGGCTTCTGGGTCAGGGCCCATTGATTCGACCATATAGTGGGTGATATACTGTAGTGCCATCGCCAACAATAATGCCTCTTAATAATACCCCATTAGTATTAAATTGTTTTTATTTTGTTTTATAACTTATTATAAACATCTATTTATCTCTATATGCTGTACGTACGACCAATTAAGTTTCTTGAAACAGGTTAGCGGACTCTATTTCTTGTCCCAGCCCAACTTGACAGCTTCGCTGTAGGTTGGATAATCAAGGTACCCTTCAGTTGTCATGGCGTAGAAAGTGTCTCTGTTGTATTGGTTTAATGGCAAACCGTTTTCTAAACGGTCAACTAGATCTGGGTTAGAAATAAAAAATCTCCCGTAACCGATCAATGTTCTATCATCTGTTAGCATCTCCTTGGCAACCTCTGGATGCAAAGCCAGATTACCGGCTCTGATAATTGGACCCTTCCAGATGGAATAAACAAAATCGTTGGTACCTTCATCATAAACACCTTCACCTTCAGTCAAAAATGGGTTGGTGACACGAGGCTCAACAATGTGAATAAATGCTAAACGGTTACCAGCCTTGGCTCTCTTTTCTAGTTCACCAACGATATGAGCGTATTGAGCAACAATGTTGGTCTCGGAAGTACCTGACATGGTACCGAAAGTACCGTATGGTGAGAATCTAACACCAACCTTGTCGGCACCAATAGCCTCAACAAGTGCGTCGACGACTTCTAAAGTGAATCTAGATCTGTTTTCAATTGATCCACCGTATTCATCGGTTCTCTTGTTAGAAATAGGGTCTAGGAACTGGTTTAATAAGTAACCATTGGCACTGTGAATTTCAATACCATCAGCACCGGCAGCAATAGAGTTCTTGGCAGCTTGGACGTATTCCTTGATGTATTGCTTGATTTCCTCTTTAGTCAAACCGTGCTGTGGGTTGTTGGACTTTACAGCTCTGTCCTTTTGTTCCTCACTCATATACACACCGTCAGAAGCAGAATCGTAACGCAATCCATCTCTAGCTAAAACATCAGCGTATGATTGTCTACCCAAGGCCCATAGTTGGACCCAGACAAATGATTTGTTTTCATGGATCTTTGAGAAGATCTTTGTCCATTGTTCAACTTGCTCGTCGGACCAGATACCTGGAGCATGGTCGTAACCACCAGCTTGTGGAGAGATGAAAGCACCTTCTGTGATAATCATGGTACCTTCTCTCTTAGAACGTTGATCGTAATAGGTAGCAGCCCACTCCTTATTTGGAATGTTACCAGGATGGTGTGCTCTCATTCTAGTTAAAGGTGGCATAACAGCCCTGTTTTGCACCTCAGTGCTACCAACCTTCATTGGCTTGAATAAGTTTGTGTCCTTTAGGGCAACTGGTTTGAAATCTTTGACGAAAGGCATTGTTTGAATATGTTTGTGCGATGTTGTGTTGTTATTGTTGTGTTATTGTTGTTTCCCCAAGATACAAAGAGAGATCTAACCAACATCATCTAATCTCGAAACCTCCAAATCTCTGCATCTTATATACGTCCAAAGACTTGGGATGGTTGCATAATCAATATACTAAGCCCAACTAAGCACTGACCTAGGCCATTGCATGTGTCTAAATCCTCGAAGCAAATAAACGACAAAGTTTCCGTTTCTTAGCAAACGGAAACACGGAATAACCTTTTCGGAATCTTTCCGAGGGTTGTCTTAGTAATTTCGGAATGGCCGAACATGGAAATCCATCGGGCAGTTCCGTCCGGGATTTCTTACAAGACACGGGTGATCCCAATGTGGAAGTTCCGCTGAGCTATCTTCCGTGTTTCCGAGCTTCCGATGGTTACTTAATTCTGCCTGGTGGAGTATACAATATTCCAGATGGTTAATACCGGGATAACCTACAGTTGCAAGTTCCACGGATTGTTTTATATAGGCTTCTGTTTCAAGAACGATTCATGTATATAGTGCTTTATGTAGTGCCAACCAGAGAAGGCATAAGGAAATCAATACAAAAATAATAAAAAAACTTGAAAATAACTTAAAATAGTATATGCTTATGAATGATGAAAATAGTGTCTAGATATGGAATAGGAATAGATGGAATAATGATGTATCAATGTATTTATATGATGATGGTATCTGCTGCAGATTTCTTGAAATCTGGAAAGATAATAGAGAGTCGGTGCGACTGATCTATGGTAATAGATCTTCGATACCGAAGAACTGTTCAATGCCGTATGGACCTGGAGCCTTCCAGTAGTCGTCTCTGTATGTTAGAATAGTGACATCTTGGTTTAGTTCGTTTAGGATTTGCTGAACTGCAATCAGTTGGTTTTCTTTGCTTGGAATGTTACCACCGTTTTGACTACCACGAGAAGGATAACCTGTCTCTGTAATGAAAACATTAGGGGTGCCACATGCCTTCTGTGTTAATTCTAATTGGCCCTTTACGAATGAACCAGAACTTTCAGCACTGGAGTTTACATCGAATTAAGAGTGAGGGTTGATTCCAACAAAGTCAATCTCGGAAGAAGTACATAGTTCAGGGTGGTCTGAGTATGTCACTGGAGGTTCACTGGTGGTGATCTTACCATTGTAACCGGCAGCGTTTAATTGTCCCTTAACTTGGGAAATCTTTGAAATTAAATCAGAAACGGAACAGTAACCAGAAATGATAGCTTCGTTACCAACTGTAATGAAGTCAAAGACACCCCAACCATTGGTTTGAGCGTACGAAATCAAATCGGAGACGGATTGGTCAATGGAGTCTACACCAGCAGAGCTGATCCATAGACCTTGATTGATGGTGATACCTAGTTTGGCACAAGCAGGTTGGACTGTCTGCAATGAGTTACAATCAGTACCGTACATTCTGATCTTGGAAATACCCTTGGACTTGATATTGGATAGATCACTGTAAATAGAGTCGGCATTTCTACAGGAACCATCGTCGTTGTATGGGGAGTAGGCAATTGCAACAGGGACAGAAGTTAATTTAGAGCCAGAGTTTGGAGCAGGGGATGTGGATTGACCGTTTGAATTTTCAGAAGAGGTAGATGTAGTAGATGGAGCAAGCTCTTCATTGTTGATAATTGATGTTGATGTGATGACAGGAACTTCAATAGCTGATGATTGATGGTGGTTGTGTTGAGCTTCAGAAGTAACTGGAGAATTATCTTGGGATTGCGGTAGTAATTCATCTTCACCTAGAGCTGTTGGGTGTGCATTGGCAACAGCTGAAGTTGGAGACAATATAGTGGTAGTAGTACTTGGTGCTTCTGGGGTTTCCGGTGCTTCTGGGGAAGGAATGCTAGTAGATGAAGGAGAGACTGGTTCGATTGTGGATGTGAGTCTTTCTTCTGGTGTCTCTACGAATGAGGTAGGAAGCGGAGCAACCTGGGCGTTATCTTGTCTGATGGTGATGGTTGTGATTGGGGCGACAGTTGGATCAACGCCTTCTGGAATTAGTGTAGTTGTAAATGTTTGGTCTCCGTCAATAATGTATTCTACTGTTGGAGCGACAATAACTTCAGTTGTTGTCGAGTATACATCTGTTACGGTGTTTGTGAAACTGGCAGTGTGCATTCTTGTCACTACTCTTTTATTATGAAAAAGCGGCATAGCAGATACTGTTGTGGCTAAAAGGAGATAGCTGACTAGTACAGGTAGGGAGTTTGTCATCATTGTGGCTTTGAATGATTTTTGCATTAGTTTGTAAAATGTAGGTCGATTAATATTACTTGGCTAGGAAAGGATGAGCTGAATAATATTAGTCGAATAAAGGAATGTTTGGTGTTTGTTCTTCTATAGATGAACTAGAATAAGAACTAACATTGGGAAAGAGAGGATTGGAAGTAATTATCAATGATTTCATGTTACTTATATACTCGAATTAATCTCTACCCATGCATATGGTACATATTGCAAGCGAACCAGCTCAACCTAGAATATATGCATATTCCACTTCATGCAAGTCACCTATAACTGATACATCAACAACCCTCTAGCTGGACCTCCTCATCAACATAAACAAAGGAAAGTCTGTTATGGTTTATATGCAAGATGGCGTGTAAATAGTAAACACTGAACAAGCAATACTCTCCCAACAGAGGTAACACCAAGTAAAAAACGAGAACTTGTAAACATAAACAAACCCTTTCTCCACAAGATGCATAATTGCCACATGGCATGGGACCCCAGGGCCCATAGCACCCTACATATGCATCCTGCACTAGAGCCCTGCACTAGAACCCTGGTGACAGATTTCTTTCACTACATCGAGCACTATTATTTTTGTGCTGGTGAAACTTTCGGCCCCTTCGATGCCGCGATGCCGCGAAATGTAAACAAAAAATGAAAATGCTGGTGAAAAAAGGGTTCTGTCCGGAACACCCCCGGTCGGCAGAGACCCTGTCCGGACTAGCTTAAAACCACAACGTCGATCCCTTCCGTAAGCCATACGCCAGCATGTTAGACATGTGTGTACCTGATCGCTTGTGGAACAGTGTTGGTTCATATACAGTGGTGTTTACATTGTGATATCTAATTAGTACTTTACGTAAGCTTCCCTCTGATCGTAGGGCCCAGCTGTTAGCCACATTGTGCTTGTCACGAAGAACTAGTTCATAAAATATAGGTAAGTAAATATACAAATACGTCATAGATATGCTCAGCATTTATACAGTATTGCTAGGTAGCTCAGTATCGTGGTAAGCGAACCTGCATTTGTGAAAGAAAAATCCACGCTGGTAGCTGGCTAATTGAAAAAACTCAGGAAGATGATTAATTGCGTCCCAATAAGTTCACAATCAGGGATGTCCAGCCAGTAAATTGCTTAGAGCCACTTCCATGTCCATCGATCGGACTGTAGTTCTCGTACACATTACCAGTATCTTCCCAAACCTTAAATGTGTTGTTAATTAGGTTAGCCTTTAGGGTTTTGTATAGTTGCTTGGCACTCTCAACTGTTTTCTTATCCTTAATCATGCCCTTGGCTCTACCACCTTGCACTTCTGGGAAGTAGTGCTTTAAAGCATCCAGACAGAGATAATTGATGTTCATCCAGACATGGCCTCTCCAGTAGTTTTCATCCTTTCCAAAATACTCGTCACTCTTGGAGAGCGATAACAAACCGTAGTCGGAGAATAGTTTCTCAGGATCACTCATCAAGGAAATAATGTCTCCCAGCTTTTCAGAATCCTTTGGCATCAACTTCAAGGCAAATGGCAGTAGTGAAACGTAACCATCATGACAAACCATCTTAATATCATCGTCAACTTCCTCATCCAGAGTAATATCACAGTAGGATTTGGTCTTTTCATTCCAATGCAATCTGTCTAAATTCTCGATGACATTGTTTTCTATGACTTTGTATTCATTTTCATCATGTTCTAATCCCAAAACATGTGCAATCTTTTTCATCGAATTAGACATTACACCAACCCACGCTAATGCATCGACATTCAATTCCACAACATCAGGAGGCTGGGCCCTTGGGAAGTCATCCATTCCACTTGGCAAACAGTGCTTAAATGTACGTCCAAGCCATCTGTACACCTGGTTAGCATGGATTTTATCTAGAATGGAGCGACTGTCCAATATATCCAGGTACTCTTCAATCGAACCCTTTTGGGATGTGGTGAACCATTCAAAATGCTTTTGCAGCTTTGGGTATATCTTCTGGATGTACAGTGTAACCAGATCAATATTGTTTTCCATGTGAGAGGCGGCCCTAATAGGCTTACTCTTCCAACCACTATTCTTGGAGTTCGCATGTTCAATGATCTTATTCAACATCTCACTGAATGCAAGTAATAAGGTTGGTGGATTAGCAATTTGTGGACTTTGCACCACAAACTCAGCTGGAACCATGTTCCTTGCTTCTGGGCCCAGAATAATCTCTCTAGCAACCCACCCGTCTTCATCGATTAGGTCGTACCAGCTCATTATAATGTCGAATGCAAGATCAAAATCGTACTCCATAATTTGTAAAATATGAAATCCTTCATCCCAATAAAACCCACGAGGGAAGAATCCTCTGCTTGGTACACTTGTGAATAAACTGAATGGTCCTTCACTAACACCGCGCGACAGATTAATTTCATCAAACTGGTCCTCGTCCAAAACAGTTTGACGATCAATAATTTGGTCGCCATGGAAATAGCCAATACCACCTAGTAAGTTGGACATTGTTTCTAAAGCAAACTTGTATTTTTTGTCGTGATCAGGCTCTGATGAGTCAATGGAAAATTGCTTGTCAAATTTAATCTTGATTTCAGCCAATGCGTTTGTTATCATTCTCGATATATGCTTCTTTTCCCCGATAGGTTCGCTAGAGTTGAAAGAATTATAAGTAACATCAAACTCAAATCCTTCAGGAATACTATTATCGAAGGTTTTTTGGATGTACTGGAAATTACCAGGTGGGAAGTTGTGTAAGTTTCTAATAGTCAAGTAACTTGGGGTGTATGTGAAGTCAATCTCTTCACCAGATGATTCTAGGATATTTTCAATAGATTCTGAAACTAATGTCTGGAAAATTTCACCACATTTCCACATCTCATTGTCTGGGATTGTCAACGAGAAATGAGAAGTGATAGACGAATCACAGCCAGGAACTATTTCCATAGTCCTGACAGTCTTGTTCTTGAAGTAGGTTCCATAGTTATCAGTTATCGTAACATTGTATAGACCCAACTCTTCAGAGATACCCATGAACTTCATATCGTTTGCTCCGTTAGGAGTGGTCTTCACCATGCCTGAATTTACCTCAGGATCACCATTCTTCAAATCCTCTTCGAGGACGTTAATCTTCTGGTTCATGTAAAGAACCATCGAAGCCGTAGTTTGCAGTTCAGGGTCGAGAGGTTGGCCCGAGACTCTCACTGCCCAGTTTTGTCCATCATGACTCTTTGTGAGATATATGGTTAAATTGAGGTTTGCTTCCTTGTCAATGATGTTTTGTTTCCCACCGATTCTTGGGTCATAGACTTCCCAGCTAACTTTTTCTAAGTCATCTCTGGTGTCTACAAAGTGCCTTAACCTACTTAAGCCATCAGGCTTGGAACTGTCGAACCACATAAGACCCATTATAAAAGGCGACACATCTATGTCACGCGGTCTCATAGAGAAGTAGCAATTGGACCTGTATGGTGCCCATAACAGGGACTGTTTTGAACCATTTTCATAATCTGATAATTTATCTTGTTTTCCCTTAAAGGGCTTTTGTTTTGCAGCAATCAATGGTGCAAGTAAAAGCAACCATAGAAATTCTATTGTTAATAGCATGCTTTGATTCCTTACTATAGCTTCTGCACTGTGGTGACTATATATGGTATACTGTCTTAGTATACTTGGATAATTACCTAGTTATGTATTGCTGCTTTTCTATTCAGGTGTTTGTTCAGATCTCGGGAAGTCTGCCAGGTGTCAACTTTTCGAGGGACAAAACAGAAAACAGAGTAGACAGATTATTTAAGCTGGAGGGGAGTGGGGCACTAGTATACACTTGGCACGCATAGGTATCGGTATATAGCAGGTTATTACAACTTAGCGCTTGCCTTGCTACATATACATGGCCCGTCTTGGGTTCACGGAAGGTGTCACAGAAGGCACATTCTCTTTTAGGAGGTCATGTCTTTGTAACTGCCCTTCTCTTCTTGAACATAATAGTAGTATCACCATTGCCAGTGTCCTTTGTTTCATACAGCCTGTCAATCTCTGCTCGGAGTTCTGGTTCTATTGCAGACCCATCAAGCCAATACTCCTGTAAAAACCTCATGGACAATTGATTATAACATGCTTTGGTTATTGCCAAACAGCGTAGTTGCATTTCAAGCACTTTGCCCGATTTATAAAGGAGCTCGTGTATTAATGGGTTAGTTTTCAGGAAGGATTGTCTATTTATGATGCAAAACCAGTCCTTTAACGAAGAAGTCTGCTGACAATATATCAGGGATAATCTTAGAAGATCTTTAGTCTCACCTTTTACTTTGTCTTTGTGTTTTAGCAATATATCTAACGCCTTTGGCAGACTCTCTTCTATATGTGACAAGAAGATGACATATAAATCCAGATAGCCCTTGTTAAAGGCTAGGTTTGGCAGTTTCGCCATTATGAAATCAAAAATGATACTTCCCATAGTATGGAACAATCCTTGTGAGAGAAAGAATTTATAAGATAGTATATATACTTCTTCAGCAAATTCGATAAACCTTGCATCGTCCTGGTTTTCAACAAACACACTCACGACAATCTCACGAATCTTTCGAAGACCGTGTTCCAGCACATCGGTCCTCTTTTCATCTTGTAATCTGTGTAGAAGATTCTCTCTATCGTTTTGACTCCTTTGTAGCAAAGCCAATTGACTGTTATTGCCACCTGTTGACCTGCTTAGCAAGCCAACATCTAGAAGTGAATCATTGCGGATCTTATCAATACTTGATTGAGAAAATTTCTCTTTGCGTTTCTCCATTTCTACCTAGAGTACTTCCTGTTGGTATAATTCACCAAGGGCTTTTAATTGCTACTCTATATAATATATGCTCCTTGAGGTGCAATGTGTTTGTTTGCTTGTTTTGACCGATGCAAATTGATTTGCATCGAGATTTTCCTTAACATGTATATTGCCAATCTATTCTCTTCAGTAAATATGTTCTGAGGAGTTATACCGTGTATGCTTTAAAATATATATTCCTGTTGCAGGAATGGCAGCATTGCTGTTTTGTATACAATGTTACATATAAAAGCCCAATTATATACAAAAAGCTGTGATATTCTGCGTAAAATGGATGGCATTGTCCTCTCAAGTAATATAAATCATCATTCAAGCAAGAATTAATGATGCCCAGCTTTCTGTGCAATTCTCTTGATTGTTATCGACACTCAGTAATAATATCCCCTGTAAAATATCTCCTCTGAACATACCGTCCTTGATATCTCTTGGCACAGGAGTCCAAATCTCTACTCTGCTTCTTAAAATAAGGCTAAAGAGGTGGAAACCATTTATGCGTCTTTATATTTGTACTTCATACCACGTAGTTCATTTAGCTCTACTTCTAACTCATTAGTCCACCTTTTCATACATGCAGCAACTATATAAAGTAATAATGGTATTTGGAATAGCCCCTGCAATGCATAATGTCCTTCAAATTGAGTAAAACTTATCCATAGTATTAGAATTAGAATCACAAAATTCACTATATTAATTGTTGAATTGTTAATCTTTAATTTGAACTGTTTAACTATGGGATAATCACTCATTATGTCATATCTCAACGTAACGCAAGAGCATACCATCGACTGTAAGCCTGCTACTAGCATCGATGACACATATCTCGAAGATACCTTTGTGGCCATTACAAGGAAAATCCCAGCACAAAGCAGATACAGAACACTTAATGTGTTAACTATTCGTTGATGTCCCAAATAATTTGTAGATTCGAATTTCTGTATCAGCAGCTCTTGATCATGAGTGTCCATAGGAAAATCATCCACTAATTCGTTGGTGTCATCATCTTTGTATAGTCTGCTTCGTTCTAATCGTCTTAATCTTGGCATGTGGTTGACAGTTTTTGTAAGTGTCACTATTCCTCTTGGAGGCATATATTTAATTCTGTTGGTTTGTTGTTTTTAGTACATCAGATTAGGATAATCATCTAAAAAAAAAGGTGGCAAGCTTCTTTAAATTTTCATTAACCAAGAGATCGATAAATAAATTAGTCAAAGAAGGATACATCTTGTGATGGCAAGGTAACTAACGTACAATTCAGATACTCAACTCTATATGAGACATACAGTGCACTTCAGATCGGTTGTCGATTTGGCTTTTAGTCATATAAAGCCAGCCAAGGTGTCTACAAAATCTTCATGTAATAAACCGATCCTAATAAACTTACATGGGTTCCTTGGTTCACAGACAATGTTTCACTCATTAAATAGGCAACTGTCTAGATCCCTGGATACAGATATATACACATTGGATATGCGGAATCATGGGGATTCTCCACATGCTCAGCCAATGACGATCGATTCGATGACAAGAGATGTGTTTCATTTCATCTCGACTAAAATTCCCACACATGAAAGACATAGGCCTATCGACTTTGTAGGATACTCAATTGGAGCTAAAGTCGCATTTATGTGCGCATTAGACAATAACAATACAATATCTAGCAGGGTTAGGAAGATTGTATCCATTGATATGCCACCATATTTCACTCCATCTCTGCCAATGGAGATCGGTGAAAATGTCAATATTATTAACAAAATAGATAGCGGTGATTTGAGTATTATAGCAGGTACAGACACGTGGAAAAATAAGGTTATTGATTTATTAGGACTATATTTTGGTGCTGGTTTCTTGACAGTGGCAGAAAATCACATATACAAACATGGTAAGCACATAAAACATTATCTGCCATTAATGGAATTCCCAAATGTTTTGAGAGACTTGAAGGCATGGCCAAAGGGTAAGGATATGCAATGTACGAATGGGAATATTGAGGTGCTATATTTGAGAGGCATGAAATCTTGTCTTATCAATGACGATTATAAATTACTCAAGAAGGTATTTATGAATTCCAAAGTGGAAGAATTTAATGCAGGTCATAGTCTGTTATTCGAAGATTTCAACCGTGCATCAAAGACTATTGCAGATTTTCTGAAGGATTAACTTCTTGATTTGTGTGAACATTTGGAGTCGCTGTTTCGAATCCTTTTACGCATAACATTGAACAATTAGAACTGATTGATACCTTGTAATGTTGGGAGAAAGAACTTGTCATGAAGTGCATAGACAATGGGATCTGAGTAAAGTAGTGTAAAATAGTGCTCGTCTTTCCATTTGTTATGTAGCCCAAGATATATATAGAGATCCTTCGATAAATGGTATACATATACTATTCTAGTCGCAGATCAATTAGAAATTATTAAGAGCAAAAAAATTATAGATATTATTACAAACACTTGTATGAGTAAATATAAAAAGTACAATATACAAATAAAATACTAGCCTGTTAATGAAATACAGGCTAATTAAAAAAATAGAAATGGGTGTGCATTTCATACTTCGTTCCAACCTAGGGAATTCGAAGTTGCGATAGGTCTTGAGATTTTAGGTATCCTGCCTGATTTTTCACTATCACCGGTATGATTACCTTCTAGATCGGCTGTTGCAAAATGCGAATCGTTCATCCATTGGTTGATCTTTAAAGAAACAACATCTTCATTATCAGCACCCCTTCTGCCTGTCTTCTCATTATACTTCAAAGATGAGGAAGAATATGAAGATGGCGAAGAGTACGATGATGCATCATCGACTGGAAGCTGAATAATAGATTTATTCTTACGGTTAACGATATAGCGTCTGACTAGATAAGTCATTAGGCAAATGTATAATACTAAGCCAAAGAATATACCTAGGACAAGGCCAATGATTGTACTTTTGGATAGCGGTTTGTCGTTTGCCTTTGATAGACGGCCTGATGATTTCGAGTATGTGTACTCCAATGTTCCAATGTCGTCACTGAATGGGGCCAACTTGTCAGATGACTCGTTCTCATCAGAGGAAGACGAGTCGTCAGAGTCATCATTACCAGAAGAATTGTCCGAGTTGGAGTCGGAACCAGAGTCTGAGGAATCTGATGAGTCCCCTGATGATGACGATGATGAAGATGATGAGTTTAACAAGCCTGTAAGTGGAATCGTTGGATCGATCAAATTAGCCAATGAATCTTCTTCTCCGCTTTGAGATACATAAAGCGAGCTTGTTTGGTTTTTGATCAAAGCTTGTAACGTTGCAATTTGGTCTGTTGGGAAGTATACCTCAGCGACGGTGACATAGTAGCTAATTGAGTCATCTTGTAATGGTGCCAATTGTAGAACGGTGATGTTCTTATATATATTACCAAATGGTTGGTTCAATGTACCAGGCAAGAATGAAAAGATCTGTGCGGATGTCTTTGGAGAGGAAACAACAAACTTATAGTTCAAAGGTTTCTTGAACCCGATTGTGATCAGACTGTAGTTACCTACTGGTTCAACAGCTTCTGGAGCCATGATAGCCTGTGGGTAGCCACTAGCTAATGTTGGTTTTGGTCCTGTTGAGGTAGATGAAGTAGTCTGAGCTGATTCAGTGATTATCTGTGTTGGGATCCATAAATCTGGTTCGGACTTGCTTGTAGGTACAGCACTTGCAGCTGGGGGTTTGACAGAAGAAGCAGAAATTTCAGAGCTGTGTGGTGCGGAAGCTTTTGGTGCAGAAGATGCAGCATTAACTACCTTAGTATCAGTTGTGCTCTGTGCCTTGTCTGTAGTGGATTGTGGTTGCAAGACTGGTGTTGAAGCAGCATTGGAACTTTCCTTGTTTGTTTGAGCAGGACCAGATGTTGTTGGAGGTACAATTGTTGTGGTTGATGGAGAGTGAGCCGATTGTGACAACTGTGATATCGAGTTAGCAGGGGTTGTAGCTGATGCTTGGATATCGAGTGGTGATGATGATGATTGTTGTGCAGGAGGTGTGATTAGTGGAGAGTACACGGAGACCGACTCAGAGGTTGTTGCCTGAGAGACTTGTGGTGGTACGATATGTGAAGCAATAGATGAGGTATCCTGTTGGGGCTCGGCTGGGATGTCTGAGGAAACAGGTGGTTGAATAGTTACATGAGGAGTAGAGCTTGCATGGAATACTGGCATTGAGCTGGCAGTTAGAGGAAGTTCTGGTTCAGCTGACGATACTTGCTGAGATTGAACAGGTACTTCAGGGACAGAGGATGTAGCTACATCCTGTGTTGGGGACACTGCGATATCTGGTGCAGATGAGACAGCATCCACAGGAGTAGAAGATACAGCTACATCTGGTGCAGATGAAACTACATCCACAGGAGTAGAAGAAACAGCCATATCTAGAGTAGAAGATACAGCCACATCTGGTGCAGATGAAACTACATCCACAGGAGTCGAGGAAGCCATGATATCTGGTGCAGATGAAACTACATCCACAGGAGTCGAGGAAGTCATGATATCTGGAGCAGATGAAACTGCATCCACAGGAGTCGAGGAAGCCACAACATCTGGGGCAGATGAAATTATATCCACTGGTGTTGAAGAAGCAGGCATCTGGTCTGCTGAGGATAGTGCTAGGTCAGTCGTTGTGGAGACCGAAGACTCTGCTGGAGGTGAGATAGGCACATCAGGCATAGATGATATTGGGATCTCTGCTTCAGGAGTGGATGATGGTACAAAGATTGGTGTGGATGATACAGGTAGTTCTGGTTCCGAGGATATAGCGACATCTGGTGTGGATGATGCAATGACCTCAGGTGCAGAGGATGCAATAAAATCTATTGTGGATGATGGAATGATCTCTGGTGCTGAAGATGGTATGTATTCTGGTTCAGAAGAGAATATTATCTCTGGAGTGGAAGATGGGAGGATATCAGTGGTGGAAGACGCAGCTGGTTCCGGTGGAGGAGAAATAGGCACATCGGGCATGGAAGATGCAGGTAGTTCCGCAGGAGGGGTAGAAGAGACAGGTACATCAGTTAATGATGACATTGGCACTTCTATTTCGTATGTTGAAGAAGCAGGCACTTCTGGTTCTACTGGCTCTGGGATTGAGGATACAGGAATCTCAGGCTCTGGGATTGAAGAGGCAGGCACTTCTGGTTCTGGGATCGAGGATGCAGGCACTTCTGGTTCTACTGGCTCTGGGATTGAGGATACAGGCACCTCAGGCTCTGGGATTGAGGATACAGGCACTTCAGGTTCTGATTCTTGTGATGAAGAGACAGGCACTTCTGGAACAGGATCCGGTGATGAGGATTCAGGTTGCTCTGGTTCTCTTTCTGGGATTGACGATACCGGTACTTCTTGTTCTATAGAGGTTTCCGGATAATGGTTAGTGACCGTCGTCGACGATGAAGTGGTGTCACTCTCCAACTCTGGAATCGAGGAGACTGGAGCTACATCAGTAAGGGCAAAGCTCTTTGTGTGGGAGTCTTCTAGTGTGGTTTTGATTGAGTATGTGTTGTCGGTATCGTCTGTGTATGATGTGTTTGAGGAATTAGTGGTAGATTCCATGTATGTGCTGTTGTCTGAGGTGCTCGACCTGTCAAAATCGATAGGTGGTGTGATTAGTATTGGCCGTGACGTTGTTGTAGAATGCGAGTTTTCAATACTTGGGGTATCAGAGTATGTGTATATTGGGGTATCGATATATGTGTTTGTAAATGGATCGAAGGGGGACTCACGATGTGTGTCTGAGTCCTCTTGTTGGTATGAATTAGTGTCACGTATGGAACTAGAATCTCTGTTATTGTATGGACTATTATCTTGTATAGAACTAGAGTCTGCTTCGGTGATATTATAGTTGTTATCTAGGTTGTAGTGTGCAGCCTGTGCGAGAGTCGATGTGGAGCAGAGCAGTAGTAGACTCGTTATAATTTTATTAGGTATCATTGTTGAAATTGGTTAACGAGTGTAATGATATAATGTATATATATATATTTTTAGGAGTATGGAGATGCTTGGGGAATGCTTTATTTTCTTGTCACTAGTTCATAAATATAGAGATGGACTTGGATGTAAAAAGAAATGGGAAAGAAAGTGTAGGGAGTAATATGGTATAATATGGTGTAATATGGTGTAGAAATGGGTTGTTTGAATCGCAATAGTGGGTGGTTTACCTGTTTGTTATGCGTTGGATCAGTCGAGGGAGCATCAGTTATCTTGAACTGGTGTGTTTAGAAGTGGTGTTTACTGTTATATAACAATATGTAGTTGGGAATATGTACCAACCGAAAGTTTTGCTCATTGACGAGGGAACCACATATGTACAGCGATAATCATCGTCGAGAAAATCGCTCCGTGGCCGCGACTGGGCCGGCACCTCGAGACCGCACGAATTCGGCATGAAACACTTCCCGATCCGGGAATATTTCCCGATGCGGTGCGGATTGCTGTTTTGGGTGCGTTTTACTTTTTTTTTTCTGCATTCTCGAAGGAATTCGCGCCTGAACGTGGTGGATGGGTGCGTTACCCGGGCGGGCTTTGTTTGTGTTACCCGGTTTGTATATTTTTCAGTTATTGCTTTTCTGCTGATTATGTAACTGTCTGGAAAGCTTATGGTATAACATAGTGGGTTGTGTGATGATGAGCTGTGCTGGTGGTGGTGATTGTGAAGTGTTTCACAGCTCTACACTCCATACTATACTACACCAATGTCCACCTACAAGGATCTGGTCGTTCCGGAGATCCAGTCTCGCCAGTATCAGGCATCCACCTTCGCATCGTACATCAATGACAACCCTGCACTGGCCCCGGCTAATGTCTTCCTCCAGGGGTATGCAAGCACCGGCAAGTCGTACACCACTGAGCAGTTTTTCAGTGCAAACGCGCATCTGATCAGTGCGGTCCTTAAACCCATCGAACTGGTCTCGTGGAAGCCTTTGATCCAGGCGATGATACGGATCGTACAAAAGACACTCTCGGCAAGGTTCCCCGCTGTGGAATTCGACTACTTGGACCCGCTGCAAGTTGAAGACCCCTACCACCTGATCAATCACTTGAGCAGGATATTCAAGAGCTACGCCCTCGGCAACAACAACAAGAAGGTCGACTTCTACTTAGTCCTCGACGGGTTCGACTCGCTACAGGATCTGGATTCACAACTGATACTGAAATTTCTGAAACTGCATGAACTAGTAACTACAGGCAACCTACGGCTCATATACATAGTACAGGACATCACTTTTTTGAACAGATATGAAACATTCTCAGTGCCCACAATCATCTTTCCGAGGTACACCCAACAAGAAATCCTCGGGATCTTGAAATCAACGAGGTATGGGGACCTCTCCCAAGACACAGAGTTTATTGAATGCCAGGAACTCCTACAAGTCTCGCTCACCATTGAGCAATCCAAAAATATTATACACAACTTCATCCAGCTGATCGTGCAGTCGTTCCATTCATACACAGGAAATGACTTAGGGTCCTTGAACGACCTGATAGACCTGAAATGGTCGGCATACTTGAACTTCATCACTGCAGCAAACATATTTGACCCAGTTAAGCTGTACAAAAGCTCGATATCACTGTTTGCAGCAACCGATGACACATTCAGTGCAGACGCCAATGACAATGACGAGGAAACAAAGGAAGTAGCACAGACATACCAATTGTCCAACGTCTCAAAATACCTCCTGATATCAGCATACTTCTGCTCGTACCTCGAGCCAAGGTACGACTCAAGCATCTTCTCAAGAAGATCGCATGTAAGGAAGGGTAGATCCTCGTATGGCCGGAGAAAGAAACAGCTCACAAACCCAAGACACTTACAACCATCAGCGTTCCCTCTAGAAAGACTACTCGCCGTATTCCAATCGATATTCCCACTACACACCAAGGCTAATTCCGGATCACTCAGTTCCCTGCTGCAGGAAACCTTTGCCAAATCAAACATCGAAGTATGGCAGAACATCGCAGAACTGCACTCGTTGAAACTAATCACAACAACAGCAGTGAAAAACATAGACTACCTGAATTATAAGGTCAAATGGAAAGTCAACATCCCTTGGGAAATCATCGAAGAAATTTCAAAATCAATAGACTTTGACATCAGGCAATACTTCACGGGTGCCAACGATAACTAGAATTAAAATGCATAGGCTAGCGACATATATATATTTGTGTATGTGTGTGTTTATGTATGTATGTATATGTGTATACACATATGTATAGAGACGATTCTATGGCCTCATCACCTCCTCTAATGTAATATTACTATCAACATCCTTTGCCATTTTCCAGAACTTGCTTAAGTGCCTTGACCCGCTATCACATGCAATTATGACTATACGTGCACCCTCTATGCCCAGCTTCTCCGCCATCTGAACAGCAGCGACTGCATTTATCGCTGTGCTGCTCCCAACAAATAGACCATCGTTGACAGATAGGTACTTCGCCATCTTGATAGCCTGGCTATCTGTAACTCTAATAGACTCGTCGATATAATGCTCGCCATGCTTAAAGTTTTGTGTGACTCTATTTAGCCCAATTCCTTCTACAATAGTATCGACCTGATGTCTTCTTCTGGTTCCTTCCTTCTCGGCACTGTCATACATGACACCATAATTGATCCGATTGTAAAACCCAGAACCTTGCGGGTCACTCAACACAACATGGCAATCTGTCAACCCTCCGATATCCTTGAGGTATTTGGATACCCCAGTGATTGTGCCTCCTGTTCCACAGCCAGCAATGAACGAGTCAATCTTTCCGTCCATTTGTTTCATAATCTCAGGGCCAGTCGTCTCAAAGTGAACTTTCCAATTCGCCTCATTTTCGAATTGATCAGCGAACACACCTCTTACGCCCGTCTTCTTGATCATAGATTCGCAGGACTTCTTTGCTGCATTGACATATTGGTCTGGATCAACAATACTTGCCGGTCTGACCTTATTGACCACTGCACCTAGACTCTCCAGTAACGCCAACTTCTCATCAGAGGTGTCATCAGGCAACGAAATGTGGGACTTGTAGCCTAGTGCGTTACATATCATAGCAATAGATATCCCCGTGGAACCACTGGTCCCTTCAAACACCCACCCTGGTTCGCCTCTTACCAGCAGGCCTTGTGACTCCGCAGTACGGATGATATTGAGTGCTACCCTGTCCTTCGCCGACCCTGCTGGATTGCAGAGTTCTAATTTCGCATACAATGAGATATTCTTCGCCTTTGAGAGAGATCTAACTTTGACAAGCGGTGTGTTGCCTATCAGCTCTTCAATCCCGTCCTTAGGGCGTGGCGGCGCTTCTGTTCCTGATGCGCATCCACGGTGGAGTTTGTAAGTAGAATATGCGATAGTCAAGAGAGATGCAACTGCCAATGTTGAGAACCACACACTACGTGACTGTTCAGACATTCCTTCCTGACGTATTTGACTGCTTTCTGCCTGCAAAAATTGCAAAGTGAAAATGTCGTTACTTCACTGTATGGATATATATTTTTCAGCTTACATAAAATCCAGCGATGCGTTAAAATTAAATAGCTAGTATATTTGTTTGTATATAAGATCTTCTACAGAAGGTCCCAGCACAACCCAAATCAGGCTCTTTCCGGTTCGTTTCTTTCTACGCGCATGGCCTGTACATCCTTCTTTAATTGTTGGTTCAATTCGGGCATGAAACCCAATTTGAACAATAATTCGAATAGGATAAAGTACGGAGCCAACACCAGGCTTTGCACCAGGTTATCAAACACTGCGGGCTTTTTCTTCTCAAAGACTCCGTGGCCAATAAATTGGAATATCCAACCTGCAGCAAATAACAGGAAGCTTTTCCCAAGCGACATGTCTACCCATTTCCTGTCCAACGAGACATTTGCTAGCAGCAGTAAGAGACTAGCAAGTATGCCTGTAGGCAGGTACAAATAGCAGTAGAAAGCACCAAAACATGCGGTGAAGATATGTGTCACCGTAATTCCACGGTAGATAGGGACACGATGTAGGATGCAGCAGCTGCTGAACAGAATCGTTGGCACAAACACAGAGTGTATCAGGACATTTATGTCGTTGCTATGGTAATACTTGTAAAACTTCAACTGGGAACGCAGACTTGTCAACTTGTCAGAACTCATCTTGGCTATAACTCGGTGTATAGTGCACTCTTGAACCTCCACACCAGTAACAGACCCCCAACGACTACAACTATCCTTGTATCCCTTGAAGGATCTCCGGAGTTGCGTGAAGATCACTTCCAACGTTTTCTTATCCGGGTAAATCTTGATATATAGAAAATTGAAGGATTCCCATTCAGGCGAGAAACTGGAATAGTGCGATTTTTGCCACCTTAAAAGAGAAATAGTAGGTGAGAGATGATAAAGCTGGTTGGAATGAACACCCATTGTTAAGGAAACAACCATTAATAAGTGAACCAATCCAATTATGTCAGGTGCTGCTGCTGCGTCGGCCGCCGGTTACGATAGACACATCACCATCTTCTCGCCAGAAGGTCGTTTATTCCAAGTAGAATATGCTTTCAAAGCAACAAATCAAACAAATATAAACTCTCTCGCTGTCAGAGGTAAGGACTGTACAGTGGTGATAAATCAAAAGAAGGTGCCAGACAAATTGTTGGATCCGTCAACAGTCTCGTACATTTTTAAGATCTCGAACACAATCGGTATGGTTGCCAATGGGCCAATCCCAGATGCAAGAAATGCTGCGATCAGAGCAAAGTCTGAGGCCGCTGAGTTCCGTTATAAGTACGGCTACGACATGCCATGTGATGTCCTAACCAAGAGAATGGCTAACATTGCACAGATTTACACCCAGAGAGCATATATGAGACCACTGGGTGTCATACTAACGTTTGTTTCGGTCGATGAGGAGGTAGGTCCTTCCATTTACAAGACTGACCCGGCTGGCTATTATGTAGGCTACAAGGCTACCGCCACTGGTCCAAAACAACAAGAAATAACAACCTCCCTGGAGAACTATTTCAAAAAGGCAAAGGTAGACTATTTGAACGAGGAGTCGTGGAAGAAAGTCGTTGAATTCGCTATTACCCATTTGATTGACTCGTTAGGAACAGAGTTCACCAAGAATGATATAGAAGTGGGTGTAGCCGTAAAGGATAAGTTCTTCACTTTGACCCCAGACGAAATCGAGGAGAGACTAGTAACAATCGCTGAGCAAGATTAGTCTAGCCCCTCATGATCACCCGTAGCTCTATATGCACATACATATATTTGTATACGTGATAGAATCAAACGACCACTTTTGTACATTCATTATACTCAAATATATATTATTATATAAGCAGGCACAAGTGTAGCATAATAAACTGGAAATAGGAAACATAGTTATAAAAAGTCATATATTTACAGAAAAACATACATCATAAAAATACTCATAGAACGTAAGGAATAAATAAATATGGGCAATGCTTCACATATTCGTCCCAGTCCTTACCATACTTTCTCTTACACTTTGTTTGATCTCTGACTGTTCTGTGGATCAAAACTACAAAGAAGAATATTGGGAAGAACCATGGGAATGGTGAATTGAAACCACAAGACAGGGCCCAAATTAGTGACTGGGTCCAATCAGCAGTGTAATGGATCTTTCTTGCCCAGGTATACCACCCGTCGATTAGCAGGTAAGAGCCGTTTTCAGTCTTCATGTACTTTGGATTTTTCAAGACCTGGTATGGTAAGAATGGGAAGGTCTTTCTAACAGTCTTGTCACCAGATATTTGCTTTCTGAATGAGTTCTTTTGGCCATTGGTGGTATCGAAGAAGTAGTAGGCTGTTAACAGAATGACGTATAGTGACACGTTGTATCCTAGGGACCAGTTGTATTCAGATGGGTCGTGGTTGTACAGGTACAATGTGCAATGGCAATAGGTATATGGAACACCTGCGATGTTCCAGAAGATCAGCATGAAACCGAACTTTTCATAAGCCATATCCCAGGTTGGGACAATAAGCTCTTCACCCTTTGCACAGGCATTGGCGTATAGCCAGTGTGCAAGCATGACAACACCTAGTTGTGGTGTGACGTAGCCATATACCTCGTACTGCTTTAGGCAGGCACCTAGAGTGATAAAGAATAGTGTGAACCAAGGAAGTCTGACTTCGAAAAACATCTTCAAATCAAGAATACCCCAACGTGGGTTCAATGGGGCACCCATGAAGAAATCATACAGATGGTTACCGGTCATTCTATGGTAGTCACCGGTGACAAGCAGGGTCCAGATGTATAGCACGATCGAGAAGACGAACCCGGAAATGATAGCACATGTCATGATTTCCCCAAATAAGTCAATGATGGTGTACAATTTGAAAACACCGGTGAAATGTAGAATCAATACTAATGTTGTACTTGTGTACAAAGTCCACATAGCATTACAGTAGTAAGGCAATTGCTTGTTTTTCAAATGGGTTAGAGGCTGACCTTTGGTCCAGATACCAGGTAAAGTGTAGTAGAAGATAATTTGGGCGGTCCAGAAGGTCATGAAGACAGTCCAGGTGTATCTGGTTGGAATTGCGTTCTCTAGGAAGAGTTGGTACAGATGGTTGATAAACTCAGACCAAGTCTCGCCGCTGCTTGGAAGTGCGATCTGGCCGTCGTAGAATGTAGCACATATCCACATGTAGTACATCAGCAGTGGGAAACCAACAAGCATGCCAATGACACCTGCAGTGCCACCAAATTCATACTCGATCTCCTCAGGCTTCAGGTATTTACCTTGTGGTAAAAAGGACTTTTCCGATTTCTTCCCAGTTTTACCAGACATATTTTCTCGTTTTGCTCTGTCTGAGTCTTGACCTCTCTAATTGTGTTCAGCAGGAATGGGCTGTGTGATCACAGCTCTTCCAATACACAATACACATCCAGACTCGACAGTTGCTTATTATTCACTTGTTTATATGGATTTGTCGATCCAGGTGATTAACCCGCTCGTTCCTAAATCCTCGAGGCTCTCGTATACAGCGAAAAAGAAATTATACCGCCCGTGTCCCAATTCCGCGGAATCGAAAGAAGCCCTAATTTTGTGTCCGAAATTTCCATTTCGATTCTGCGGGTGTGGGGCCTGCAGCCCTATGCGGGCTCAGTTCTAACCCTAGGGCGAGAAATGGTGAAATAAGCAGAGAAGCCGTAGCTGAAATATTAGTCAGTTTTGTAATTTTAATTTGCAGTGCCGTCCATTAGACGATGGATTGGATAAGCGTTCGGACACAGTACTGGGTACGTCTGTTTGAGGGAATAGGTTACCACTACTACAGAGTATATTAGACTGTTACTTGTTATTGTGATCTGTAGAGCTCAAAAATATTCTCGAGCATACCAGCTAGAAGAGATCACGTAATTAGCACTGCCTAAGTGACATCAATTTTACACAGTTGGGAAAAAATGATGGGGCCAACAAGTACAAACGATAAGATCAAGAAGACAAGGGTGAAGGTCAGAAAGGCGTGCGATAACTGTAGGAAACGAAAACTAAAGTGCACAGGTCAGCAGCCATGCGCAACATGTATTGGATATTCGTGTTCGTGTATCTATTCCACCGATAACACAGCACTCAAAAGAGGTAGGCCAAGAAAGATAAATGACGCAGGTATCAGTTTGAATGTAAGTGATTCCTCTCCTGGTGCAACAACTTCTAAAGTTAGTCCAGCCAGAACTTTTGTAGATGGTATGACAAACGGCTCGGTCGATGTTGAACCGCAGAGGCCTTTCAAGTATGGGATTCCAAGTGGTAAACTGGATTTTAATGGTAAAGCTACTGATCAGCCTGACAATGATAAAGATGATAAGATACTTGAGATACCACCGCTCATTAAAGGTGATAACGGTATGTTCCACAGCGATGATGACTATCAGATCAAGCTGCATAACCTGCAAGCGGCACTGAACCAATTAAATGGCATACCCACACCAGATGACAGCATACGACCTCTTATTGAAAATATTAATAAACAAATTAAGCATCTCATAGATAATTGGAAATTAAAAGTTGATAAAAGGAAACTCTCGAAGATAAAGGAAACTGACCAATTGTCGGTAGAATCACGACTGCTACAAAACAAATACACCGACGTGGTGCATCTGGCAAGATTCTCGATCTGGTCAAACAGTGCAGCAATGAAACCAGATGCAGCACAACTGGCCTCTAAGGAGCCACTTATTGATGAAATATTCGGTTTGTATTCACCGTTCCAGATCTTCTCCTTTCAAGGAATAGGTTATTCGTGCCAGTACTATCTAAAGAAAAGTGGGGATGAAGAGATAGGAAAGGAGATCAAAAAGACCCTGTATCTGATCTTGAGATTTTTCGATATGTGTTTCGTCCACTTCCAAGAACGGAGTGTTTCTCTCGTCAACCCACTAGAACATTACCTCGTAAGAAGAAAAATTTCACATACACCACAGACGACTCCAATCCCAATTAATTCTCCTGTAGATGGTAGTGCTGCTCCTTCACAGGGTTCAAATACACAATCTCTGGTGACCCTACTTATAAACAGGCTGCCTAGTGTCTTTCTTGAAAAGGTGACTGGTGTGTCTGTGGAGCGTTTGCTGAACACAATGACTGATGATTATAATATGCTTCGTCTACTGGTAAAGATGGTACGTAAGCACAAGAGACCATTCGAAACATTCTTAACCGATATGTGTTTACAAGACTGTAACGAAAATGAGGCACCTTCATTTACAACTCAGGAAGTGCAAAGCCTGATTTCATTCTGTGAAGAGGAACAAATCTTGTTAACTCTGTGCAATAGCTATTACAACACATCTAGACATCTGCTTCTGGTTCCAGAAAAGAATTTAAATTATCTAGAATTACTTATCACCCTAATGGAAACTCAGTTGTGGACTTTAGATTACCAGGGTGCGTTTAGAGTACTGAATTCAGCTGTGACACATTCAATTAGAACAGGGCTTTCCCGTTGGGAATTCTACGTCGGCCTAGACGAATCGATAGCAGAGAGGAGAAGAAAGATATGGTGGAAACTATACTACTATGAAAAGCTAATCTCGATTGTGCATGGATCGGTGTCGATTATCAATGACAGCGCAGTGAACTGCCTCCTACCTAAATATTTCAGAGATGTCGGTTTCTTGGATAACAAATCCTTTTTGGAGGGTGTGACGTCTGTAAAAGAAGAAGCCAAGTTTAACAGCATGGATATTTCTACTTTAGTTCTCTATGGTGAATTGGCAATTACTCAGATCGCAAGTGAGTTTCAGATAAAGGTTATGTTCAACGAGCATTATACATCCCTAACAAATTCTGTGATGCCCTTATTGGCAAAGAGTAAGTTATTCGATGGACTACTACTGGAATACGATACTTTGAAAAGAAAGCTCGAGGCTGTGAGAAACCAAGTTTCTAAATTATTTGATGTAGCGCTTAATCAGACTGAAGCACTGGATGGATACACTACCGGATCTCTCTTCGGGTACAAATTTTCAAAAGAAGACATTGATTTGTGTGTGAACTTTTCCTTGTTCTATGAATTCAGCAGTATCACGTTGCTATCTACGATGGACAATTTAGAAGCTAGGTTTTCTGCTAGACCATATACAATTAGCCAGCATAGGAGTGTCCGAAATGCATTTGAAGACGTTTATTCGTCATGGAGGAGAATGAACCTCGTGCTGAATAAATGTAATAGCAACTATATCTTTGGTCGTATTTTCCTATATTATCGTGTCGCATGTGTCCTGATAATGACAAAGGCTGATTTTATAAGTGATTTGATTGCTATCGATGATGTTTGCTATATGGTGAGGGTACTTCATAAATTCAGGAGTCTGTGGATCTTAAATGTGAACGAAATTTACGAACAGGTAAGGGAAAGTGCTGTGTACAAAAATTACACAAGAAGTATCTCGTTTCTGGCTATAACTACTCGTATATTGATTCACAAATTCACACACACTATGGAGCTTGAAAAAATGCGAGAATGGTTTCAGTCCAATGCTCCTGATCTTTTCCAAGCATTTGATGACTGTATGAATACCGGTTCGCGCTCCTTTAAGTATTTACTATTGCCGGTTCAAACTTCAGGGTTCCATTTCCAGATTAGCAAAATGATTAGGAACAACTTCATGAGAAGCAAGAAAAATGGGTCTCTCCAAGGCGAAGATTCCAAAAAGTTGGATGGCAGTGAATGCCCTTTTGCTGATATAGCTAAAACAAACCACGCAAAAATTAGCGAAGAGGGGCATAATTCGATGGCGTCTGTTATTAACGGTACGATTAAGAAGGAAGATGGGTCGAGTCAATTTAGTAATGACACTTCAAATAATATCTCACTACCTGTGGGATACCCAGTTTCGACAACATCAGGTGAAAGCAGTTATGCGTCTCTCCCTGTGTTGAAGGATCTTGGCCATAACAACTCTAATATAATCACACCATATATTACGAATAATGAAACAATGACTAAGTCCAATTTTGGTGAAACCGTTACAAACAACGAATCTATACTTGTGAGCCCTTTGACTAATGCTGAAAATACCAGTACGGAATTGCCAGCTTTTAATTTAGGTACCTTGGACGAGTTTATCAACACTGATATAGGGGACATGTACAATATTCTATGGAGTGACCTATACCCTGAAGGAGCCCTTTTTTGATGAAGTATTTCATTATGTTGAATATTTTACATAAAGGTGGTACCAGTTCTCGAGAGGGGATACCTCAAAACATTATCTTCAAAAAAATCTCTATTATATTGTAAATAGGAGGATATAATATACAAAGGTACTATGTAGTTATAGTAAATATTTAGGTAAACAAAAAGCTGTAAAAAGGAAAATTAAAATGATTTAAGTAGTTCATTGTTCTTCAGTATGTAGCATACCAATGATTCTTTTACCATGTGGAGTGTTTCTGATAGGACCAACAAGTAATGGAGAAACTAAGCTAGAAAGCTTGCTGTAAATAACTTCATCTTGTTCATGAGATATATCCAATGCAGTTTGTAGTACGTAGTTACCGTAACTATCGTTTAGTAGCATTTGGATATCAGATTCACCTTTATCATTTAATAACTCCAAGATCATTGTTTCGGAGACAGTTGGGGTTCTGAGAAGCTTCTCCACAACATTGGATCCAAATTTGTGTAAAGAAAGTTCTACGATTCTTGTCTTTAGCAAATCAGCGATCTTTTGGGTATAGTCGGGTTGCTTACTCTCAGCTTCCTTGTTAATAATGTATTGGATAACATAATTACCAAATGGGTCCAAAGCTAGTCTGTTAACATAAGTTAATAGTTTATCACATAACTTTTTGCATTGTTCTTTAGTTCCGCGATCTAAGCAACGTTGTAAAACACAACAACCGTGTCTGTGTGTAGCAATACTTAGACATTCGTCACAGGTGGCATCGAAAATAAATTGAAAGTTTTGTGGTTTTAATTTTTGTAAGCATTTCTGGATGACATGGTTACCATTCAAATCTTTGCTTAATTCGACCACTGAGCCGGTTAATGAGTTAACTACGATTTGGGCTTCTTCGTCTGTGTCAATGCATTCGATTAGTTTTTGTAATGCTCTTGTACCATGTGGATTCAAGGCAATCTCGACAAATTTTGGAGCAGCAATGTTTGCTAGCTCGATTCTTTGTTCTAGCGTGATCCTCTCGATTAACTTTTGGATCAAATAATTACCAAAAGAATCGGTCATTAGCTCGATAGTGTGGAGTTTAGTCTCTTCGAATACAGTATCGGCAGCTTCTGAGCCAAGGACATCCAATTGTTTCTGTAGGAAACGGCAGCCGTGTTGATCCTTGCAGAGGGAATAAATATCACCAACAAACTGGTCTAAAGTGGCATCAGCATAACGAGATGCATCTTCCATCTTTCTTTGAGCTTCCTGGTGGTTATAGTTGTTGTTACGGTAATGGTAATTATTGTTGAAACCATTCTTGCCGTGCTTTCCCTTGCCGTTGTTTTTACCATTTGGTCTTGGACGGCCCTTGCCCATGTTGTTGTTGTTATTGCCACCAGCCACATTGACTGGCCCATGTGAGGATGGGACCATTCCGTTGAAAGGTGGAGTACCATACATCCAAGGTGGAGGGCTTCCACTTTGTTGTTGCATCATATGGAAAGGCTGAGGCATTGGCATTGGAACATTATCACTACCCTTACCCATTGCATTCATCCCCGGATTGATTGCAGATGGGTTTGAATTAGGATCCATTGCATTTGGTGAGATCATGTGGATCGGGGACCCAGGGATATGTGGATTTGGAGAACGACCTTGGATAGGTGGGGTAGGGCCACCTAGGACAGGTGAGAATGATTGGTATGGAGCTGCAAACTCATAAGCGCCTGGGAATGGGGAGTGCATACCATACGCTGGGTTACCATTTGGACCATGTCCGTCAGACATCACGTGCGTGTGCTGTAATAAAGGACCTCCGTATGGATATGCGGCAGCATATGTTTGGGGATTATTGATGTCCTTTATTTTCATATCGTTTCTTCCATCGATATCCTTTGTCTTGTTAGATAGTTCGGTGGTAGAGTCGGTTGAGAATAATGTATCACGGTCAGACTTCTGGATGGAAGTTGACTGTGTTCTGGTCTTAGAGCCAACAGACGACATAGTTCCTAAAGTGTTGGATGATGTTGATAGCGTGTCGTTTAACTCAATCGAGGTGTTCAGACCTTCAGAAGTAGAGATTGTGTGAAAAGTCTGTCTTCTTAATGAGGCTTGAAGGGAGTTTGCATCCTTTTCTGGAATACTATCTTCCACAGCAGAAGATTCCTCAATCGCAACAGTGCTTGATTGAGTTGTACCCTCCTGTGGCCACAATGGGTCCTTAAAGTTCATCATTCTGGTATTGTTATAAGGTGGAATGTTCATAACATTTCTGGCATCAGGGACAAAGTTTGGACCACCTGCCAAAGGCGATGGGATGTTAGGTGGGTTTGGAAACCCAGGCATGTCGCCATTGTTATTGAACATCATTGGGCCACCATGAGCGCCGAGTTGCATTGGCGAATCTTGGAATTCCGGGTGTGGATAGAAGTTTGGCTGGTGAGGCATCATTTGGGAATACGGAACAAAGCCCATACCCATCATATGTGGCTGTTGAGGAAACATGTGAGATGGAATATGATTAGGGTTGGCGCTGTTGATAACAGGAATGTCGTTTATTATAGCAGAAGCTTCTTTATCAGTCTCAGAGGAGCCAGAAGGGTCGTCGATGGCGTCCAGATTTAATTGCTCTAATGCTGCATTGATGGATTCGGCAACAACAGGGTCAACAGGAGGAGACTTTGGATCGTTAACCTTAACAGTAGGTTTGGTGGACATAGTGTTGGGAATTCAAATAAGTATGGTCTTAGGTGAGATGAGGTTCAAATAAAAAATGAAGAAATGTGAAAATAAAGCCTATCCAGGATGTTATAATATAATATACAGCCAATAATAAAACTTGGATATGATTAGTGTACAAAATAAACTACGGTCTTCGGTATGTCAAATAATTTACAATGAATATAGGAAAACAGCTTTATGACAAACGTTGGTAGTTGAAAACTAAAATACAGGTAATAATAATGTACAATAAGGTGATAAAAAGGAGTTGCTACTGTCTCTTTCGAAGTAACAATTAAACTGGAAGGTTATTCTTTATGATCTGGAATATGTGGACTCTAAATTAGATATTGTTTCATCTACTTTGCCCTCTGTCTTAACCGCAGACAGCATCTAGTTCACTTTAGAGCTGCGACTTTCAATGTCTTCAGAAAATCTTCACAAGAAACCGAAGACGCGATGAAAATTTGCTGAGAACAAGAACCGCTACAAAATAGTGGATTCGTCAAAGATGACTATATTTGGGGGGTACTAAATTTCAATACTAGTGTCTTGGTGAGTTTCCAGTATTGTATGGTGCCAAGTTCAGTCACAGTTGGATAAAAGTAGAGTAGAATAGATTAAAATTAAATGAATAAATTAGTGTGTGTGTGCGTAAAATATGTGCGAATTTATATAAAGATATATTAAAAATTAAAATGAAAATATGATGTGCAAATGGCCTTTTTTCTTTGTAATTTGTGATTTGTGTGTTATCAATATTGTTAAAGGAACAGTACAATCATAGTAGTCATAGAAATGTATCAGCAGATGGAACAACAAAATAGAAAAAGGATGCAATGAATGTATCTTGTAGATACCTTAAACCAGCGTGTGTGTGTGTGTGTGTGTGTTACCAGAATAAAGCAAAAACAAAAAACATCGCAAAACCTTTCAGAATTGAGCCGAACAATCTGTAGAACAGTTGTTCAATTACCATGAAAGCACCGTGAACTTGTACTCGGAATGTATTAGTTCCCATCGAGTATAGTAGAAAAAGAAATCAAATTAGAAATAAAAAAATGGTATTAGGATTGAATTGTAACAACTCAACAGAATTAGTTTTCTTTTTCGTGTTGAGTAGAGACTCTTTGCATAGCAGCAAGGAAATCTTCGACGGATCTGCCAGAGGTGCTCTTGTCCTTGATTGGCTTACCGTTCATGACTCTGTCGAAAGCTTCGGATTCAGACATCATGTAGTAAGCACCACCTAAGACACAGAAGATACCAACGGACCAGATGTAGACACGGACGACAGTGACAATGTCAGTCCAGTTTTGAGACCACCAGCCGAATAGAGTGAACATAGTGGCAATGATGTCGACGGCTAAGACGGCACCAGATAATTGCCAGGATGGGATGGAAGACCAGAATGGACCAACAGCTCTGGTGACGAAAATCAACCAGTTTTCAGTTAGGGAAATTTGTAAGAACATAATACCATCCATGGAACCGAAGTTTTGGACAATACCACCCTTTGGTAAGAACATAGTAGATAGAGTGATCCAGGAACCGATAGCTAGAAGGATACCTAGGATGATGGACATGGCCCATAATCTTGGTAGATCCCACTTGACTGGCTTTTGAGAGTAAGGAGCATTGTCGTAAGCAATGGCTAAGGTAGCAACATCAGCGAAAATGGCAATGAAAACAATTAAATCAATGTCTAGGGAGTTGTTTAAGATAGCAATCCATAAACCTAAGAAGATTTCCAAATGTAGGGATAGAGCGATACGGTAGACGATGTAAGCGTACATTCTGTGGAAAATCTGTCTGGAACATTTTAGAGCATCAATAATAGCGGATAAACCTGGGGCTAAGAAAACAATATCAGCGGCGGATCTGGCAGCATCGGTGGCACCTTCGACGGCAATACCGGTATCAGCCTTCTTCAAGGATGGGGCATCGTTGACACCGTCACCGGTCATGGCGACTAAGTAACCTCTTTGTTGTAGAATTTCGACGACTCTGTACTTGTGTTGTGGGAAGACTTCAGCGAAACCATCAGCGTTTTCAACGAAATCAGCTAATTCGGAACCTGGCATGTCACCACCACCACCTAGACCTAATCTTTCAGCGTTGTAAATGTTGGCACCTAGACCTAGTTGTCTACAGGTTTCCTTGGCAATACCGACGGCATCACCAGTTAACATCTTGACTCTTAGACCTAATCTCTTGGCTTCAGCGACAGTTTCAGCAGTATCGTCTCTTGGAGGATCCATACATGGCATAACACCTAGAATTTCCCAGTGACCTTCACCTCTCTTTCTGGCAACACCAAGGGCACGGAAACCTCTGGAGGCTAGTTCGGCGACCTTGTTTTCGTAGTTTTCATGGACATCTTCTGGGATTGGGTGGTCTTCTTCGACGGTCTTTAGGACGAATAATGGAGCACCCTTGACACAGACGATTCTTTCACCTTCTGGGGATTCAACAACGGCGGTGACCTTCTTGGAGACAGGGTCGAATGGGTGGAATTCAATGACCTTGTACTTGGTCAAGGCGTTCTTAGCGACAGGGTATTGGGCAAGGGACTTCAAGAAGGCCTTGTCGATAGCATCTAGACCCTTCTTCTTTCTGGAAGCGGCTAAACAGGCAGTCAACATTAGGTCGTCGGCACTGACACCTTCGACGGTGTATGGTTCGTGTAGGGATAACTTGTTCTTGGTCAAAGTACCGGTCTTGTCGGAACATAGGATTTCGACACCAGCTAGGGATTCGATAGCAGCTAACTTTTGGACAATGGCTTGCTTCTTGGCTAAGTAGGCGGCACCGACGGCCATGGTAGTGGTGACGACGGCTGGAAGACCGACTGGGACACCGATGATGGTGATACCTAGGGTGTATCTTAGGATTCTGACAATACGGTCAGTTCTGTAGAAACAAGCGGTCCAGACGACTAATAGGGTGATGATGACCAGGACTAATAAGATGATACCGATACCGTTGATGACTTCGGTGAAATGACCCTTACCACCGGAAGCCTTGTTGACTAGGGCAGCGGCTCTACCGACGTAGGTGTTGTCACCAATAGCGGTGACGACCATGAAGGCCTCACCTCTCTTGACAGTGGAGGAAGAGAAAGCTTGGTCACCGTAGTGCTTGTCAGCAGCTAGGGATTCACCAGTAATAGCAGATTGATCGATTTGGACGTAACAGTCTTCAGTGACGATTCTACCATCGGCAGGGATGATAACACCGTCTTCTAGTTGCAGGATGTCACCTGGGACGACTTCGTTAGCTGGGATTTCGATTAGTTCACCGTCTCTGATGACGATAGCGGAGTTAGCCAGGGTTTTCTTTAGTTCATCGACGATGGAACCGGCTTGGAATTCTTGGACGAAACCGACACCGGCGTTCAGCATTAGCAGACCACAAATGACACCGAAATCGACCCAATCGGATAGACCGGCGGCCAGGATAGCGGCGGCTTCCATGACGAATTGAATAGGACCGACGAAGAACATGATGAACTTGACGATTAGGGATTCGTTGTTTTCAGCCATTTGGTTAAGACCGTACTTCTTTCTTCTGTGGGCGACTTCAGAGGAGGTCAAACCTTGGGATGGGTCGGTTTGTAGCATCTCTTCTGGGATCATTCTTGCTTCACCGGCAGCGACACGGACGTTCTCCTCGGAGTCGTCGTCGTCTTCGTCACCGTGGTGAGATTGTAGTTCCTCGATCAAGGCGTCGATATCATCGTCGTCAGATTCTTCCTCTTCAGAGGAGGATTGAGGGACGTTCTTTGGTGGTTTTTCCTCAGAGACGGAGGAGTGCTCTGAAGCGTGTTGGGATGAACGTTCAGTAGAATGTTCAGACATTGTAGCTATGTGTGTTCAATAACAAAAGTATTAATGAGAATTCTTCACTTTAAAACGGGGGGGATGTTATAGCTTTATTTAAATTTTCTTTTCTTTTCTTTTCTTTTTCTTTAAAACAAATTAGGAATTAATTGATATTTAAGAAACAAATAGAATTGATTGTTGGGATGAGAATGAAAAGAAGAGGAAAAAAAGGATATAGTGTGTGTGTGTGTGTGAAAAAAAGGAAGAAAAAAGATTAATGTCTTAGTTTGATTGGTTTTTTTTTATCCAAGTGAGAAGTAAAAGAATATACGAGAGAAAGAGAGAGAGAAGTTGAAGAGAATTGAGAAACAGGAAATGTGATATACTTGGATAACGGGGGAAGAAATGTGAGTTTATATATTCTGAATCTTTTACCAGTGACTGAATTGGGTGAAAAGGGATGTTGACCAGAGAGGGAAAAAAAATTTTCAGCTAAAGTGTGTTTGTTAAGGGAAATAAGGAAGTGACAGAGAAGATAAGGTTGTGTGAGTGTGTGAAGAGCGAGAGAGAGCGAGGGCGAGAGAGCGACATAGATGGAGAAGGAAAAAGGACAACATCAAACGAGCAGGAGGTGGTGGATTGACGATATCGGTGCAGTGACGGAGAGAAAGAGAGGGAAAAACTGGTTATAATAGCATCCTAGGAGGGAAACGATGCGGACTGGCTTTGTTTTTGTTTTTGTTTTTGTTTTGCTTTGCTTTGCTTTGCTTTGTCTTGGAGAGTGTGCGAGCTTGTTTTGGGTGTTTCGAGATTCCTCGATTAGTGCACCGGTGCAGAAATGCTCGAAGGGAGAAACATGGAAAAGGAAAAAGGGAATGGAAAAGGAAAATGAAAACAAAAATATCTCATAATCCGAGTCTCGAAGGAAAGAACGAGTGGGCGAGTGGAAGCGAGTGGGAGCGGCAGGGCGGTGCTCTCCCAAACGGGTAACCAGGCGATAGAGGGAGATAAAGGAGTGCAGGGGCAGCCTCACCTCGCCTCGAGAGAGAGGGAGAGAGAGGAAGGGCAGTGTCCAAACGAGACGGAATGATAGTTTGCTGTTTTAATTCACGCACGTTTCCACAGAGACCCGCGCAGGACGGCCGCCGCCGCACCACCACCACCACCACAGCACAGGGTTTTTCCGGCCGCTGGGGGGGACTCGCACGTTGCGGCCCAAAGAGGAAACTCGCAAACAAAGGCCGACGGCAAGCACCGAGCGGCCGGCTTGTTTGGGTTTTGCCGCATTGGGACACGCCCGCCCTTGCGGATGCCCCAATGCGGGCAGCTAATAGGGCAGCGGGTAGGGCAGCAGGAGCGGCCGCACACACGCAGGCCCCTGCTCCGTTCTCCCGTGTGTACCGTTAACGCCTGGCGCCGCTGCACCACTGGGTGATGCTCCGATAGCGACCACACGGACCAATCAGCGGGCCGCACTCGCACAACCGCCCAAGTTCCGGTTTCCGCACTGCCTCGCCTTGTCATGCCTTGCTTTGTCATGCCATGCCATGAACTATTTTTTACTCTGTTCTATGGAAACAGTCCACGGAGAATTTAGCACACAGCTCGGAAGGGGTAGATCCACTAGCACAGTCTGCAGATACAATGCTTACGTACTCTCGTATATATTGTGTTCACGGCACCATACACAGTTCGGTTCTGGTTCTGGGCAGGGAAGGGAAAGGCCCGCGCTGATAGGCCCCAGTGGCCCCGGCAAACTCTAATGACGCATGTCCATCATATCCCAGCCATTGCAGTGATGCGATTATGATTCGATATGATGTGATGTGATGGGATGTGATAGCAAAAGCTCACGACATGCCCATTGGCACATCGGGATTCTTCCGGGCCGACGCTTCAGCCTCCAATGGCGATGCCTCTGGTAATGCCTTCGCATAAATTGCACACTTGCACGATTGCATCCCACTCTGGAGACTCCCACTCTATACAATCCCACTCTATACAATCCCCGTCGGGTCATCCCCTGTTTGGTCACCACCGCTGGGTTCTTTTTCCCTCTGTGTGACTTACCACGCTCTCCCGTCCGGAACCTCCAAAACGGGAAGTTCCGCTCTCGTTTGTTCCGTCGGCTAACCTTTTGTTCATTACATAAGAAACACTCAAATACGTAATAGCTTTGACATATACAGATGCAGCTGTGTGCAGTACAAGATAGTATACATGTTGTGTCACACTCTTACAACCACTCTCTACCATGTATATAAAGAATTCCCTCATATGTATATGTGCTAAACAGGTAACACGCCTGCCTCTTGCCTCTTGCCTCTTGCCTCTATGCATAGCCCTACACACCAAACAAGAAAATGCCTTCCACCACTGTCAACTATCCATCAGAGTTCAAAGGGTTCGCTATCACTGACCCGGAACAATGGGCTAACCCTAAACTCACCGCATACCAGCCAAAGGCATTCGGCACAAGAGATATAGACATCGAGATCGAGTGCTGCGGCATTTGCGCATCGGAACTGTTCAGCCTCAAGAACGAATGGTCTGATCAGCCGCTCGCATGTCTCTCCTCAGCGTACGGCCCAAAATCACAGGTCGTAGGCCACGAAATAGTAGGAAAAGTAGTAGCTGTAGGCAACGACGTCACTCTGCACAAAGTAGGTGACAGGGTAGGCCTCGGTGCACAGGCTTGCTCGTGCATGCAATGTCCTCGCTGCCTACAGGACAACGAACAGTACTGCCCAGAAGCAGTCACCACATACTGCCGCCGCTACAAGGACGGATACGTCAGCCAGGGCGGGTATGCCTCCCATGTAAGAGCACACGAACACTTCTGCTTCCCGATCCCAGAGAACCTCGACTCAGAAATAGTCGGACCCTTAATGTGCGGCGGCCTCACCGTATACTCCCCAATCAAGAGAAACATCAGCGGTATCGACAATCCAAGGGTCGCAATCATCGGTATCGGTGGTCTGGGCCACATGGCCATCATGATCGCTCACGCAATGGGCGCAGATGTCACCGCATTCTCCAGATCCTCCGCGAAGAAGCAAGACGCCCTCAAGATGGGCGCTCACCACTTCGTAGCCACCGCAGACGACCAGGATTGGGCCTCCCACTACTGGGACACCTTCGACTTGATCCTCAACTGCGCTTCCTCCACCAGCGCCCTCGACCTCAACAAGCTGCTACCGTGCCTCAAAGTCAACAAGAAATTCATCTCCGTCGGACTGCCACACAGGGACGAGATGCTCGATATTAAGCCAATCTCCTTCTTCTCGAACGGCTCTTGCATCGGCTCCTCAAACCTCGGAACAAGAAACGAGGCCCTCGAACTGCTACAATTAGCCTCTGTCCACAAGTTTCGCCCCTGGACAGAAAACATACAGATCAGCGAGGCTGGCGTCCATGAGGGGCTCACAAGACTAGACAAGGGCGATGTCAGGTACAGATTCGTCCTCACCGGGTTCCATGAGTTCTTCGGAACGGGTAAATAAGAAATACACTACACACACATGTATATACACTATATAATACAATGCCTCACTTTAGATGTATGTCTTATAACGTCTATTGAACCGTGCGGATGGGCCTACCCCTTTTTTTCATTGCTCTTGATGCCAATCTTAGCAACACATAGTATCAGATATTTGTTCATCAGGATTTACCACCCCGACAAGAACTTCCCATCTGCTATTTGTCCAGCATCCTACCACAATCACGTACATTAGTATTCCTTGTATACAGACGGACGGACCTTGTTCTTGCCACTTCCCTCTTCCCTCTTCCCTCTTCCCTCTTCCCATTTGCCACCTGCCACCTGTCTCTATACCCCCATGGTTCAAACACAACAATTCCACCAGCATCGGCGTGTGACCCACCACCACATCAGCCTCGTTATTGTCTGCTTCTGTCGCCAGGAAGCAAGCTGGCAATCGTGTCCTCGCTATCCCCTCCACAGAATCGCGACCGATGTAAGTCCAATATTTGCTCCCTCAAGGAATCCCGCGTATTCTCTGGCTGAGTTCTGGCACAGCGGAAAAAGAAAGAAAGCACTGGAAAACAAGGCTAAGGCAAAAAAAATATCGTCAAGGGACCCTATTATATTATATAAGCTGTGTGGTTCACATGGGCTCAAAAGCTATTGGCTCAACCCATAGCAAACACACAACCACTTCTCCCTTCGTATCAATTGACCTGATAACCCTCTCTCTCCACCTCCATTTCCACCTCTCTATACGTACGTACATACACTCTCGCACTCATATCCATCCACCACATCGTTACTCCAGCAGAAAATAGTATACCTCCCCACACATTATATCACGAGCACGGATGTCCCCCAATTCCAACTATAACAGTATAGTTGACCATAGGGGTAGCACCCGCTCGGTAGTAAGCCAGTACTCAGAATTCCCTATCACTCCAGACCAATTGGCCGAATTGCATAACCCAAAATCGATACTGGCATTCAATCACCTCTTCAACAACAGCGAAGATGTCCTATACAAAGACCTAAAGACAGACCCCCAGAGGGGCATATCACTCGGTGACAACACAGACTACCATGACACTCTCCGTTACAAAATATACAAGGATAATCAGATCCCAGACAGAGCAATCAAGAGCTTCCTGCAATTGATATGGGAAGCATTCAACGACAAAACTATGCTTCTATTGACCGGTGCAGCCATCGTCTCCTTCTTACTGGGACTATACGAATTGCTATACCAGCCCCCACAGTACGACCCGGAGGGAAACAAGATTAACGCAGTCGATTGGATTGAAGGTGTCGCAATCATGATTGCTGTGGTCGTAGTCGTCCTCGTCGGTGCAGTAAATGACTACCAGAAAGAACTGCAATTCGCAAAACTAAACAAAAAAAAGGAAAACAGAAAGATCATCGTGATCAGAAACGATAAGGAAGTACTCATCTCCATCCAGAACCTCCTCGTCGGTGATATCATCAACCTCCAAACAGGCGATGTCATTCCGGCAGACGCCATCCTAGTAAAGGGCAGCTGTGAAATCGACGAGTCGTCCATAACAGGCGAATCAGACACAATCAAAAAGGTCCCTCTGTCACAAACATTGGCAGTCTTTGACAAACTAAACGCGGAAAACCCAAAAGGTCGCAGATTGGATATCGGCTCGGTGACTCCAACCGACGACAAGACACCAGACTGTATGCTAATATCAGGTTCCAAGATTCTTTCAGGCCTCGGTAACGCAGTGGTCACCTCTGTAGGAACCAACTCCATCCACGGCAGAACAATGATGTCTCTAAAGGTAGACCCAGAACCAACCCCACTGCAGGAACGTCTAAGTCAGCTGTCAGATACCATATCCGTGTATGGCTGTGTTTCCGCAATGATCCTGTTCCTGGTTTTGTTCATCAGATTCCTAGTATATGTTATGGCTCCAAACGGTAGATTCCACGATTTAGACCCTGCCCAGAAGGGTACTAAGTTTATGAATATCATTATTACCTCCATCACGATTATTGTCGTTGCAGTGCCAGAGGGATTGCCCCTGGCCGTCACCCTAACACTGGCATTTGCTACTACAAGAATGACAAAGGACGGTAATTTGGTTAGAGTGCTGAGGGCATGTGAAACTATGGGCTCTGCAACCGCCATTTGCTCAGATAAGACAGGAACACTAACTGAAAATATCATGACAATTGTTAGAGGATTTATCGGCAGTTCCAAGTTCAATGATACTGAGACGGATAATAACAATAACGCAACGGTTAGTTCATACAATATTTTCCATGATCCAAAGAAGTACTGTTCAGAGAAACTTAGAGGTGATATTTTTACCAATATAGTTTTAAATTCCACCGCATTCGAAAACAAAGACTACGATCCAAACAACAAAGAACAATTAATAGATCCAACCACAAGCAAAAACAAAAGCAGCGAGGAACTGATTGAAGAGGCCGCAAAGGGCAGACAAGAGCCATACATTGGATCAAAAACAGAAACTGCATTATTAGGAATGGCAAGAACTTCAATGGGTTTGGATTTTGGGACTCTACAAGAACACCGTGAGAATTTGGAAGAAAACTTCAAAATTGAAAAGATTGTCCAAATCATTCCATTTGAAAGTACTCGTAAGTGGGGTGCCATTGTTGTCAAGTTCCAAGACTCCGGCCTTCACAGATTTTATATTAAAGGTGCAGCAGAAATTATCCTCGGCGAATGTAAATTTAAGAGAAACTCAAACGATGAGCTGGTCAAGATAGACGAGACCGTCTCCAGAAAACTCAATTCTGAAATTAAATCATTAGCAACCGATGCACTAAGAGCAATTTCTATGGCACACAGAGACTTCCCAAATTGCAAAGTTTGGCCACCAAAGGAATTCATTGAAGCAAATACCAAGGACTGTGATCAGAATAGGGCTTCCCCAGAATTACTATTTAGTAAGATATTGGATAATTCCACAGATAAGGATAACTCCTTAATTCTAGATGGTATTGTAGGTATACAGGATCCGCTGCGTAAAGGTGTCAGGGCATCTGTTCTGCAATGTCAGAAAGCCGGTGTCACTGTCCGTATGGTTACAGGTGATAACATTTTAACAGCAAGAGCTATCGCAAGAAACTGTAATATCCTGAACGAAAAAAGCTTCAAATCTCCTGATTGTGCCATGGAAGGACCAGTATTTCGCAAACTATCTAAACAAGAGCGTATTAAGATTCTTCCAAAGTTAAGAGTCCTTGCTAGATCTTCACCAGATGATAAAAAATTGCTGGTTGGTACACTCAAAGGTATGGGAGATGTTGTCGCTGTGACAGGAGATGGTACAAATGATGCTCCTGCCCTAAAGTTGGCGGACGTTGGTTTTTCAATGGGTATTTCCGGTACTGAAGTGGCCAGAGAAGCATCGGATATTATCTTAATGACTGATGATTTTTCTGCTATTGTGAATGCTATTAAATGGGGTAGATGTGTTTCAGTCTCTATAAAGAAGTTTATTCAGTTTCAACTGATTGTAAACATAACTGCTGTTATTCTAACATTTGTTACCTCGGTTTCTTCCGAAGATGAAACGTCAGTGTTGACTGCTGTTCAGTTGTTATGGATTAATCTAATTATGGATACATTGGCAGCTTTGGCACTGGCTACTGACAAGCCGGACCCAAATATCATGGATAGAAAGCCTAAGGGTCGTCGTACTCCACTAATTACACCATCTACATGGAAAATGATCTTGGGTCAATCAATGCTACAATTGACTGTTACATTTATTTTACATTTCCATGGAAAGTCATTCTTTTTCCCACATACCAAAGAGCTTACCGGGTTTCAACAACAACAATTAAATGCAATGACATTCAATACATTTGTTTGGTTACAATTTTTTACACTGATAGTTTCCAGAAAGTTAGACGAAGGTGATGATATTACCAATTGGAGAGATAGGATTACAGCATCTAACCTTGATTTCTTCCAGGACTTCTTTAGAAATTATTATTTCTTGGCGATTATGACTATTATTGGTAGCTTCCAAATTATCATTATGTTTTACGGTGGTGTGCCTTTTTCGATTGCCCCTCAGACAAAAGCAATGTGGATAACTGCGATCCTTTGCGGTACATTACCTCTGCCAATGGGTGCCCTTCTCAGAATTTGTCCAGATGCATTAGCATATAGATTCTTCCCACAAAAGCTCTTTAGTAAATTGAGTTACATTCTCGGCCTTCAATTTTTAAGGAAAGATCATAAGAGGAAGATCCATGAAGATGAAGAAAGTCTATTGTTGCCGGAAACTGCAACGACATGCTCATCAGGTTCTAGTGCCTATTATTAGAAAATAGGGTCCACGTCTACAAACACATAAATATATATATATTCCTTTCTCAATAAGATTATTAAATGTGCATTCTAA
>PPOD03000255.1:66818-84091 GCA_003708425.3 Jamesozyma rosinii
ATTTTCTAAAACAAAGACTTGTATATTAAAAAACAGGATACATCCCCGTTATCCAGAATGCAGCATCCACGAATATTATGACAGTTATCTTCTAGGTATATCTCACATATATTTCCTTATTAAAATATAAAAACAATACACTTCGTAACCTTTATTTTTTACGGAACACTTTAAAAATAATGAAATTAGTGTTTTTATTTTCTTTTTCAATTTCGGTTAGCGCGCACAACTATCAAATCAAAAATATTTCTAAAATTATTATATTTTTTTATATAATCACATGATCAATCATATATTAATTTATTATTATTCAACATAAAAATTGCTTGATAAAAGTAATATGATATAATATCCTTGGTTATTTTGAGACCAAGAAATATTAGATTTTCTTGGCATAAAACAATATATTATGTAAGAGTTTTGTTGTAGTTAGTTGACTTAATTATAGTTGCTTTATAATTTTATTTTGGAGATGAAGAATTTAAAATATTAACGTCAAGTTTATCTACTCTATATTAATTTGTTAATGTTATTATGAGATCATAATGAAATCGATAAATAAAAAGTGGAAAACTTAATAAAACCAATAGTTCAGATGGTAGTTATTACAATAGTTGTTAATGGAATAACATTTGTATTATTATTAGTTAATTTTAGTATTTGATGCATAAGATTTTAAAATAACAAATCTTTCGATATATATTTAGTGATAATATGAAAAGATACTGTCCAATATCATAGAGAAATATTTATATTTTGACTTAAGTCCTGATATTATAAGAATTTGAGGGTATGTATATCAGTTGCATATATATCCATACTTCAAGAATAATGCATTGTTTAGATTTTGATCATACTTGCATTTAGCCGAGTTATAATAACTTGTCATAAGTTGAATTCAGTCGTCAGAGTTCACATATTTTGACACTTGTTTCCTCTCGAATTGTGTAGTATGTATATATATATAGTTATTTAGCAGTCTGCTTTACCAATTGTTTTATATAAGAGTCGATTTTCGCATTGCGGTCTAATATTACACGAAAATTTTTTTTCGATCTCAGATGAACTTGAGATTTTCAATTCGACTGTTGTAATACAGTCCATAACTGACTAGATAGTTAATAAGCCTGTAGATCTCTTCAATATCGAGAAGAAGAAACTAATTACAAACTAGAATTACTTTTATAAATTCCAATATTCTAAAAATATGTCTAGTTCAGATTCTGACAATGAGCTAAGTTTATCTGCCAATGCCTTAGCAGCCTTAGCAGAGTTTAGACAAGAAGAGCAACAACACCAAGAACAGTTCGAAAAATTATACCAAGAAACAGATCAAGAATTTGAAAAAAAGAAGAAACTAGAAGGTATGAACTTGTTCAAAGAAGATTGGCAACTCTCCCAGTTCTGGTATAGTGATGCTACAGCAGACATGCTAGCTGATGCTTTATTAGACGGAGCTGACAAAGACACTGTTATTGCAGTTGTTAGCGCTCCATCAGTATATGCTGCCATCCAAAAGAAGCCTGCCAGTGAGATACCGACTGAACATATATATTTGTTTGAGTTTGATAAAAGGTTTGAGTTGATGGCGGGTAAAGAACACTTTTTGTTTTATGATTACAATAATCCGTTAGAATTTGATTCAAAGGTAAAGGGCAAGATAGATAGATTGCTAATCGATCCACCTTTCCTAAATGAAGATTGCCAAACTAAATCCTCCATCACGGCCAAAGCATTACTTGCACCAAAGGATGGTGCCAAGACAAGCAATGGTGTATTAAAGCACCGTTTGATGTCGTGCACAGGTGAAAGAATGGCCGAAGTTATCAGCACCGTGTACCCAGACACCCACATCACAACATTCTTACCAGAACACGGCAACGGGTTAAGCAATGAGTTTAGATGCTATGCTAACTTTGAATGGAAAGGCTGGAAATTCAGTGCTTGAAAATGGCAACTGTAGACTCTCATATATCTCTATAAAAATTAATCGCACAGCCCATTAGAATTTTTTTCGGTCCGCACTGGAAAGCTCGTTTACCAAAATTTTCCAGTTTTACGAAGGCTGTTATTTATCGCCAACGAAGAAGGCAGACAAGACAGGAAAAGAAGGATACTTTCACGCAGACATATATAGTTTTTATAGAAACAGATGTTAGAAACTTCGACCTATCACTGAACTTACGTAGCCAACCATTCTTCTAGTTGCTTATTAAAGTCAAGACTGCAAGAACACAACGACAAGGATATTACGAGTGCACATGTCAGACGAACAAATCAAATCAATTTTAATCATTGGTGGTGCAGGCTTTCTGGGTCTCCACCTAATCCAGCAATTCTATGACATGCCAAATAGACCAGAAATCTGTGTCTTTGACGTGAGACCACTGCCTGAAAAATTGTCTAAGCAATTCACTTTTGACTCAAAGGACATTAAGTTCTTCAAAGGTGATTTAACATCTCCAGAAAGCGTCGAAGAAGCTTTGAAATTTTGCGGTGCTAATGTTGTAGTGCATGCTGCATCCCCAATGCACGGTGGGCGTCAAGAGGTGTATGACTTGGTCAACGTTAAAGGTACCAGAAATGTAATTGACACGTGTAAAAAATTTGGTATCAAGGCCTTGGTGTACACCTCGTCTGCTGGTGTTATTTTCAATGGTCAGGATATCCATAATGCTGATGAGACTTGGCCAATTCCAGAGGTTCCAATGGACGCTTACAATGAAACCAAAGCCATTGCAGAAGATATGGTACTAAAGGCCAATGATCCAGAAAACAATTTCTACACAGTTGCATTGCGTCCAGCTGGTATATTTGGTCCCGGTGACAGACAATTAGTCCCAGGTTTAAGAGCTGTTGCCAAGCTAGGCCAGTCTAAATTCCAAATTGGTGATAATAACAATCTTTTCGATTGGACATATGCTGGTAATGTTGCTGATGCACATGTTCTTGCTGCTCAAAAGATCTTTGATCCAAAGACTTGCACAAGTGTTTCCGGTGAAACGTTTTTCATTACAAACGACACTCCAGCATACTTCTGGGCTTTGGCAAGAACTGTCTGGAAAGCCGATAACCATATCGACAAGAGTGTTATTGTATTGAAGAGACCAGTTGCAATCCTAGCGGGTTATCTATCAGAGTTTTTCTCCAAACTATTAGGCAAAGAACCTGGCTTAACACCTTTCCGTGTTAAAATTGTCTGTGCTTACCGTTACCATAACATTTCAAAGGCCAAAAGACTATTAGGCTACACACCAAGAGTTGGAATTGAACAAGGTATTATGAATACACTTGCATGGATGGACGAAGGTTTAGATAATTGAGATATTAACGATTGAATGATAAAGTTTAGCAATAATGAATATACAAATATAAACACACACATACATAAATATGTACTTTGCAATACGTCTGAAATATTCTACCCTGTAAAAAAGACAGAAACAGAAAAAATCAAACACGAATGAAAAAGCATTTAAATAATAATAATATTATTATTCTCTTTAGATTTAATTGAATTTACTTAATAACGTTATAAATTACATAAAAGACTGATAAATTCTGTTTTTATATTTATGTTAACCACCTATGATTGGAGAATGAAAAGAAAAGAACATGTATTAACAAGGTTCTTATAATTTTTGCATAGCAGCAATATCGGTAGATTGAACATGATCTTCATCATCTTCAATAGCTTGTTGTAAATCATCTAAAGAGACCTTGTCATCTTCAACAACACAGTTGACTTGCAACTTCTTGATACCGAAACCAATTGGGATAAATTGGTGAGCACCCCAACTTAAACCTTCCATTTCGATGGCCTTGACGTTGGCAACCATTTCTTCCAAGTCGGTTTCATCATCCCATGGCTTAACATCCATGGTGACAATGGACTTGGCAGCTGGCTTAGGTGGCTTAGCGGCCTTTCTAGCGGTGTATTCAGCAACTCTTTCAGCCTTTAACTTTTCAGCAGCTTCATCAACTTCGTCGTCGGAACCGAATAGATCGACGTCATCGTCATCTTCTTCTTCGACAGCGGCGGAAGCAGTAGCAGCTGGTAAGCTTTCGAATTCATCAGCTAGGGAAGCAGCGTGGTTGAACCATCTGGAGAATTCTGGGTAAGCCTTTTGGAAAGCTTGGAAAGCAGCAACATCAGCTTGAGAAGCAGCAGTACTATTTAAATAAACGTAAAACGTATTTGTTAGTAAAACATGAAAACTATTTTGAAAATGCTTTTTCAAACTGATCATATTGATAGTGGATCATAATGCTACCAGAAATAACAATACAAAGTAAATTTGAATATCATGCTTGTCAGTAATCGTGAAATTAATCACCTCTTCTGTCTCACTCATACCAGGGGTCTTACTTCCTGTCATAAACACGGACCAAAGAATAAGTTCATCATTCACATGGATATTAACAAAAGTTATTGCATATTGTTATTGTCATTAGTACTATTTCGATTCCAAACCATCAAAATATATCAACTTAGTTCCTGAATTCATTAGAAAATTCAGTTAATAAAAAATAAACATACCCTTCAATGTAGGACTTGTCAGCTAGGAAAGTGTTTAATTCCTTTAAGGTTTCAATTTTAGAGAAATCAGTGAAAGCCATTTTTTTATAATTGTTGAATTGGGGATTCCGACGATATTAGATTACAGTAAAACATAATACTGGAAGAAAGTAAAAATGCATTCGCATTAAATATGGTTCCAAATTAAAGAAGTTGTTGTAATAAATGTTGAAAACGTTGCTGAAAATTTTTTTCACTTAAATCAAGAAAAAATTTTCACCGCCAAATCGAAAATTTTTGTGTTGACCTAAAAAAAGCATTCATCTCCAGAGGTGGATGGGTGTATCATTTCACACGACAATTCAATATCCGGGTTACTGGTTTTATATAAATATTATGTATATATATATGTATTCATATATTGATGGATGTTCTTTACTTATATACACGTATGCAGAACAGTATTGTTCTGTGCTGTCCATGATCGTGTCATAGTATATGCAGCAGCTTACCTGAGTTTCAGCTAGTGATTGTCTTCTCTGCTTCTAGCTTGTCCAAGTGCTTCTTCAGGTCTACCAATATTACAATCTGTTTCAATAGGTCTTCGTGCTTCTGAACAACCTCAAACGAGGGCATGGCAGGCCTCACAGGTAGTTTCAATTCTTGCAAGGTAGCAACGACCCTATTCTGTAATGCTGGCTTGTAAGTCGAGATTTTTGATGATCTGAGGAATACACCTGGCGACAGTTTTTCCCCATGCGTTATGACTCCCAACGCTTTTCTTTCTTCTGCATTGAAGTCCATCAATAAATTTTCAGCATAGGCAATTTCTGTTTTCCGTTTGGTTGCAGTCTGTTGCTCTAGTTTCTGCTTTTTCGTTTTTCTTGGCGAGGCTGAATTTTCTGTTGTACCATGCAGTTGTGCTGACCCTTGTTTAGGCTCTGCTGTCGATGACTGTGGTGATGCCGAAGCGGTTCCTGATGGCTGAGCCGTAGACGATAGTCCTGCTTTCTTTTCATGCATTTGTTGCAGTTGTTGTTTTTGCTGTGCAAACTGGACTTGCTGCTTCATCCATGGGTTTTCCGGCACACTTGATTCATGCTTACGCTTCCTGCCTTTGTCTGATAAAAGACTGCTATATAACTGAGACATTCCTTGTGAGGTAAGGAACTGGGCCACAGTCTGATCTGAATTTGGCGAATCCAATAAACGAAGTAGTGATTCTCTTTCGCTCAAGGTCTTCTTAGCTGCCATTTCAAATTTTCTTGATTCGATGATCAGAGCTTCTTCTTCCGCAATCTCTGCTGCAGATCTAGACAACAATCTTTCGAGATACAGTTTTCTCTCTGTCTCTTTCTCTCTGGGGAAATCCAATGAAGCCAATAAGGGATCTGCTGCATTCTTTGATTGGAAGTATTTCTTTGAGACCTGATAAAATTTGGACTTTAGTTCTTCCATGCTTCTTTCTACTGGCCCAAATGAAAATCTATCATGAATAACGAACCATCTTAATTCATAGGTCTCACATAGTTTAAATAGGTGGTGAATTTCTTCAAAAGACCATTCATCATTATCAATATTTGGAGTTTTCTGTTCATCCTTTTGTTCCTTCTCAATATCAAGCCCGCTACTATTATCTTTTGATGATTCAGTATTTTTATTTTCGGTTTCCTTGTTTTCATCTTGATTGATTTCATTTTCGTTGTTTTCAGTTTCCTTGCTCTGATCATCTTTGTCTTCACCATCATTGCCTTTATCATCTTTATTTTCAGTTTCGTCACTTTCATCTTCTTTGCTTTCAGTTTCTTTACTTACGTTTCCCTCATTTTCATCTTTACCTCCATCTTCTTTACTTCCATCTTCTTTACTTTCAGCCTCTTTGTCATCAATTTCCATGCCAGAAGAGTCCTTAGAATTCTTCTCCTCTATATTCTTGGAACCATCCTTCTCATCTTTCTCGTTTCCGATAGAAGCTACATCTGTTGAATGTTCTTCACCAGAATTCTTGGAATCTTGCTTTTCTGATTGCTTCTCACTGCTGGTGACAGACGTCGTACTCTTTTCTTCCTTGTCTGCTGTAGCATCAGCTTTCTCTCCACCGCCAGCCTTATCTAATTTTTCATCTGATTCTTCTATCTTAGGCTTGCTATCATCTAATTTCTTTGTGGTGTCATCCAATCCAGAATCATTCTTGGTGTCTTTATCCTCAGCTCCTTTATCAGGAATCTTCATAAATGCTTCGTATTCTTCTTTGGTAAAATCCGGAAGCGACATATGCTGGTTAAATTTCGCATAAGCAGATTCTTGTACTTCTTCTCCTAACAGTTCCTTAGAACCTTTGTTCCAATGCTTTAGTTTCAGCTTGGGATTTGCCATAAACTCTACATGTGTCCATGGCGATGGTTTACCAAAACTGGTCAATTTTTCTTTAAATTTACTGGTAGGCTGTATCATTATGGGGGGTTGATTTTCACCCAATAGATTGTACAGTTCCCTTTGCATCCCTGTGACCTGTGGCTTTGATGGACGTGGAGCACTGGAGCCTGAAGATGTGACCTCATTCGGCGTCGAAGAGCCAGCATTAACTGGACTTTTCGACTTATGCTTTATGTTTAAAACTTCAAATATATCAGATGAGGACATTAGATACTCGATACAGATCTGCTTTAAAGCTGGTTGGTCTTAGTTGCTTCTTTTCGTGTGTTCTTTTGTGACATGTGCTTAGACTTCTATATTGTTTACTCATTTAAATTTCACAGCGGCGTGGATCGCTTCTTGGTGTAGAGGCTTTCTGGCACAGAGCGCAAAACGCAGGCCTGACTAGAATCCACACCCAATCAAAGAGTGTTTGCCTTGGGAAGCCCGTTGCATCCCCATTTAAACAGTGGTCTTGGGGAATAGTCTGGAGGCCAAAAGGGGGAGTATATACAAATCTTCAATAGCAGTGAAAGAGAAGAGACACAGAAAATATGATTAGTGCGAAGAGAACCAAGATCAGGGTTCCCAAAAAGGTGAGACTTACCGCTGAAAACTTTGAGGAGTCGTGGGATATCATCAAGGAGGTCATCGATAAGATATATGAAGGCAAGACCCATGATATTTCCTTCGAGAGGACCTATCGTATCATTTACGACCTCGTGGTTAATAAGAGAGCAAGTGATTTATATGCGGAACTGCAAAAGTATCTGACTAAAAAGCTTACACTGTTGAAATCGCAACAATTTGATAATGAATCCATAAGCTCATCAGACTTCTTAGATAAGCTGGCAAAGTTTTGGAAAGACCAGATGTTGTGCTTTAAATTGATAAGCAATTTGATGATATACCTGGATAAAGTTTATTGCAAGAACAACAGAATACCTGAAGTGATTGACGCAGGCTTGATAATATTCAAAGATGTCATACTGGTTCCATTAAAGGACCACATCAATGAATCACTAATTACAGATATAAATGAGATTCGTAAGAGGTCATCGTTAGATGATATACAGATTAATGTACTGCAACAGATCATTTCCATACTTGAAACGATATCAGAGGAGAACGAGAAAGACACCTTTTTTGAAATGTATTTTGAGGAAAATTTAATCAATGAAGCTAATATATTTTATTCAAAATTCATATATTCTTCCAACCTTGTGCCAATCGAATCATTCACTAAGATTAAGAAACTGATTAATTTTGAGTATTCGTTAGATACCCAATTCTTAAACATGGACACTTCAAATAGGATAAAAGCATCCTTGGAAAATGTCTTGGTTTGGGAAAATATTGATACTGTCATCTGTCCACTGGTTGAAAAATCACTTCATGACTTTGACGGCGGACTACTGGAGGAATTGTATGAACTGTCGAACGATAAAAAACTGAAGTTAAAGATATCTGACACTATAAAGGAGTCCATTTTCAACAACTTATCTTTGATTAAATTCGATGAATCGTCCAAAAAGAAGTCTTTAGTTGCAGCGAATTGGACAACCACAGTACAGGAGATCTTCGACAAATACGAAAGACTTCTAAGCACGATTCGACTTGAGAACGAAGGTGAGATCGAAACAGGGGAGGGTGAAAATGTGAATGATGATGATGCTGGTAATAACAATGAGAATAACAGGGCAGTTGGGTTACTGAATGAGATATTTTCAAAATATTTCAGCACTCTTGGTAAGCAATCGGCCCAATATATTAGTCTCTACCTGGACCATTGCCTAAAGGCAACGCATGAGAAAGATGAGATACCAATGGCAAGAAACAATTTAGAAAGGTGCACAAAGCTAATAAAGCTATTGTCAGAAAAAGATGAATTTGAAAACGCATATAAAAACCATTTATCGAAGAGATTGCTGCAGCAAAGGTCGTCGATCAGAATTGAAAGAAAGATGGTGAAAGACATTCGTACTGAATTGGGTTCATTTTTTACACACAAGTTAGAAACGATGCTAAGGGATAGCTCTATTTCAATGAGCCTGGCCCATAGCTTCAACACCAATAAAAACAAGCAGGAAGGATTTGAATTTGAATTTGAATTTGTCCCTAAAATATTAACCATGACTTCCTGGCCATTTCAAAATGTGGACACCTTATTCAACGAAGATGTAATCCTGCCAAAACAGTTGGAAAGTGTGAAACTTGGGTTTGAAGCGTTTTATAGTAAAAGATATAACGAAAGAACACTAAACTGGGTGCATAGTTTAGGCCTTCTTGAGATCGGATTCCAATTCAACAAGAGCTATCACGAGCTTGTCATGCCTGTGTATGCTGCTATGATTTTCCTGTCATTTGAAGAACATGACGAGCTAACTATCGACATGCTCTCTGAAATGACAAATATACCAGAACAAGAGCTGCATCGACAATTGCTGTCGTTGACTATATCTGCCAAATCCCGAATCCTGAAAAAGACGCCGAATTCCAGAACCATCTCCAACAACGACAAATTTTCTATAAACTATGCATTCAGCTCGCCCATGAGAAAAGTGAAGGTCCAAACCATCGTGGGAAACATCCCCTCCTCTAAATCCGAAAGCAACGGAGATGAAATAGTAGAAAGGCAAAGATCTATGGAGATCAATTCCGCCATCGTCAGGGTTATGAAGCAGAGCAGAACTTTGAACGCCAAGACACTGTTTGACAGTGTGGCGGAGTCGGTCAAAGATAGGTTCACCCTAGCAAACCCGATTTTTAAGAAGTGCCTAAACTATCTAATAGTGAAGGAGTACATACAGAGAGATCCAGACGATAGCAATCTATACCATTATATACCCTAATGCCTTCACAAACCGGGCCTTAGTATGCAGGACTACATACCGATATAGACAGTTAAGAAACAGAGACAGATTATTTTCTCTGGGCGTTTCGCGCGTCCGAGGAACCGGAACTCAAAATTCAAGCAAAACAAAGTAAATGATGGGCCGAAAAAGTTCCATGCTAGGAAGACTGCCACTGCACAAGAAATAATGAGATACACTTTGTTGTGCTCTGAAAAGCTACATAAAGACAACAGAAGAGCCAGAAGCTTCGGAAGTATTAGCCATTTACATACAAGAACAGACCGTATAGTTGTGTTAATTGGTGAACTCACACAGGAGCGATACTCGGAATAGTGCTTGAATTGAAGCGGCAGTGCTAATAATTATCGACCGATAAATTAAATGGAAATATGACATCCTATTCAATGATTAATGAATTAAAAATTACAAAACCAGACGGGACTGCTCAACCTACGCCTGTGAAATTAAAGAACCTGCGCAAGAATAGAGTTATTAAGAGTGCTTTGAAGAAGAAATACAGAAGGAAAGCTCCACCAAATCCATTTTATGGTGGAAACACAGATTACTACAGCGATCCTGCCATTGACTCATCCCCTCTACTGTCGTCGACTCCGCCAAACATATCGAGAGCCCTAATCAGACTGTATCCATATCTAATTGTGGCAGATAAGGCATTGGGCTTGCTGACTTGGTCAAACGATGAGACATGGCCAAACTATCTGGTTATATTTTCCATCATTACAGGAACAATATATTTCGAAACCATGGTCAAATACTTTGGCCATCTAATAATAATTGGACTGCTTTGCCTATACTCATTAATGGATAGGTCCGTATCAAAGACTGTGTCATCATACCCAACACTAGACGACATCGTCCATATGATGGGGAGAGTATCTAGGAAATCTGACATAGCTCTTGCCCCAATAAGCGTGCTAAGTCTACAAGATTTCAAAAGGTTATTATTCACAGTTTTATTTTTTTCACCTATATACATCGTGATAACATCGTTTCTATTAACTCCACAGAGGCTGGTACTGTTGGGCTGCGTGTACGCCTTCGCATACCACTCTCCATGGTGTAAGATGATAAGACGCTCGCTATGGAATTCCAAATTGATAAGGCTCTTTACCTTTTTTATGACAGGTCTCGACCTAGGCAGCATCCATAAACACCAAGGCATATTCGTCACTGTTTCTAGGCAAATGAGGGAGTCATCATATAGAAATCAGATTGACAATGGTAGCATATGTGGTGAGGAAGATAACAAGGATAAACACAAATCAATTCAATTCACCTACGTATTGTATGAGAACCAACGTCGCTGGCTAGGCATTGGCTGGACATCAGCAATGCTAAGTTATGAGAGAGCTGCATGGACCGACTCATATTTGAACTCTGCACCAGAGCCCGAATATTTCAAGTTACCGGATGATGACTCAAATCTGAAATGTAAATGGATAGATACGAATTGGAAGCTAGATATGACCAATGACGGTTCAATCCAACTGTCGAGTTTTGAAGAAAAGACAATGACATCCCCTGGAACCAATTCTGGCTTTATTTACTCTGACAATACTTGGAAAAATCCATCGACTGACGATTCATTCTCTAAATATACTAGAAGGAGAAGGTGGATACGGTCTGCCGAGCTGGTCAACACTTCGCTAATAGTTTCGTCTGCGCCACCTTCACCAATCCAAGATGAGGGGTTTTCTAAGGAAAATAATGACGAGAGCACATTGCCATCTAAGGTAGATGGCCAAGATGACGTACATTTAAAGGTATCTGATAATGACGACGAAACTATTCGGAACAGAACTCGAAAGGTGTCATTTAGTGGCGTGAATCGTATTCGAATAATACCTGATAATAACAACTATTTGCATGGTATATCGTATGCAAATCATAACTATTATGACAATGACCCTTATCAACATGGGAATGAAGAGGAGAGTGGTTTATCTTCTGAACTCAGCGAAAATATCGATATCGAAACTGTAGTAGATGAACCCAAAAAGGCTGAGAATAGTATTATAAATGAAGCTGAACAATGTAATAATAAAGATGAATAAAGATACTTTGCCGATGGCGTGATAGAGAGTGAAACGCACAAACAAGCATAATCCTATACCAGAATAGAAGCAAACTAATCAGCGTTTAAATTGCATATAATATATCTTAAACTGTTTAACCTTTATATATTTTGATTACGTATATTATTCATTTTAGATATAAGAAAGTTTAATAATGGTTTCAAACTATCGTAACCGAGTATCAAATCCGCTGTAAAACTATCGGATGGGGATAAACTGAGGTCCCCTGTATTCATACGATATCTTCCATTTCGATTTCTTCATCCATCTCATCGTTATCGTCGTTATCGAGATCATTGTTTTGTTGGTCCTCGTCTGGATTTTGATCATCTGCCAGTTCACCCAACGTTGCTTTTCTTTCTTCTTCCTTTAGTTTCTTATATTCAGGTCTCAGTGTGTATTTGAAAGCATAAGGCCCCTTTTTGACTAAAGATGCAACTTTATCAAGACATTCTTTCAAGTGAGCTTCTGGCTGCCTGGTACGTTCCTTTAGACCTTTCAAGGACCAGTAATCATATTCATCGAATAATTTGAACAAGTAGTCCAAAATTTCCTTCTTTGGCATTCTGATAGACTTGATGTTGTTCTTTGCCTTTTCACGACCAACCTTCAAGAAATTAGACGTGTCAGATTTCATCGACATACCGGTGTGGCTCATGGTAACACCAACAGTTTGATCCAAGGTTGTAATTCTTTCTTTATTGATCTTCTTGACAATATTTCTCCTTTGCTCAACAATTTTATGGTAATTAGGATCGTTCATGGATGGCATAACTTGACATTCGTGACAAACAGTACCAACGATTGATGTTTTCTTAGGAATGGTCTTGACATAGGGAATGTATCTATCTCTACCATCTCTATCTGTCATTACTCTATGGTTAAATTTTCTTCTGTTGTTTTTACGCTTTAACTGCTGCTGTTTTTTCTTTAATTCTTCTTCACGTTCTTGCTTCTTTATGTATGCTTGTCTTTGTTTCTCTGGGTCAGCAGCCAACTCCTTCTCACGTTGCTGGTACTTCTTCAGGTTTTGCTCGGTAAAGATGAATTCATTTTCGACAACCTTCTTTGTCAACTCCAAATCGTATTCGTGCGGTATAGCATCATTATCATTTTCATTCAGCACCAATTTAATCTTGCTACCATTTTTATTAATCTTAATCTTACCTAACTCTTGCCCATGCAAATTAGTTCTATCTCTCCACTTCTCTGCTAGGAACATAGGCAAACGAACTAACCAAATCTGTCTATTAGAACGGGACAAATCTAAATCCAATGACTCTTCATAGACCTTTGTCTCGTTGTTTTCAATATCGTTACCATCAAAAACTTCTTCTTCTTGGGATAGATATCCATCATCAGTTGGAATAGCACCATCTTTGGCTGGAGCAGGGCCAGCGGCTGCAACATTTTCAGACATTATAAGCGAGTATGCAAATAGTAGAATGCAATCTCTCGGTCTTTCTTTTCTTGTATCTTCAACCTTCAAAGGGACTGACTTAACACTCAGACTATCTGATATCTAATATTTTTCTACAGATTTGTCGTTTCCTTTTTTCCCATTTATTTCATTATAAAATATTAAAGAGGCAGGGTGATATGCTGAATCAACATTGAAAATTCCTAGCTGTTAAAAGAATTGAAGCGTTGTCGATGACCAAGTGCAGGTGTGAAATACTCAAGTACATGCCTCAAGGGACTCTGTGAGGAAAGATTAAGTATGGACTTGAGCAGTATTTTGCAACAGGAGATAGCTAAGAAGAAAAAACTGTTAGAATTGAGGCAGAAAGCAGCTGCTGAGATACCTGAACCATATGTGCCAACTACAAATATCGAAGTCAGGAAACAAGATGGAGGTGAAGGTGAGACTGAAAATTCAGAAGGTTTGAACTATGATGATAAGAATGATAATACGGATGAAGATAGAGTGATACAGGAAAAATTAAAGAGCCGGCCAGATAGAATAGAGAAATTACTTCAAGAAGAATCCAGCATACCCACGCAAATAGAATTAGAAGAAATTACTAGTGATGCAATAGATATTACCAGGCTGTCACTAAAATGTAATCTGTACATTCATAAGTTACTAGAGGACTGGTCGAGCCGTGCTTCAGAGTATGCTATTCCAAACACTGATAGCCCTATGAACCTATTCCTTGAAACAAAGAAGAGTTTATTTCCATTACTGTTGAAATTAAGGAAAGGTCAGCTTGCCGAAAAACTATTGATTTCAGTAAGCAGTATTATTTTTCATTTGCAAAAGGATAGTTTGAGTGAAATTGATTCTTGCTTGCAATTATATTTGAAATTGAGTATTGGTGATGTCGCGTGGCCAATTGGTGTCAGTAATGTCGGTATTCATTCGAGGAGTTCACAGTACAAGATCAGTCGGTTCGGCAATGCGGATGTTGCTAATATAATGGTAGACGAGATTACGAGACTGTGGATCATATGTATCAAGAGATTGATTAGTTTCAAGGAATGGCAACTGAAGAATCCTCACACTTTAGTATAGGATTATTCGAGAGTGAGAGTAGGAATGCAAGAGTTAGGGTATTATGTGGAATGTTTTCTCTGAAACGGTACTATCAGAGATAGTGGATACAGTCTAGTTTTGTATAACTACGGTTTTATTGGCACCTCCAACAAGAGAGATTGAATAATATGATATCTAAACCACATAATAATATTGCTTATTAAATGGGCATGCTGTTGTTAATAATGAATTGTTTATGATAGATTTACAATTCTACTAGAATCCATCTCTATTTGCTGTACAGCAAACAAACCCTGTTGTTCAGATTAATGGAATGTTTTTTATTAATATTGCATATATAGTTATAACAACATTCAATCAAATGTATACATATATAAATATGAAAGATATTTGGCGGATATGAGCATCTCATTAAAATATCCCTGAGTATAAAGTAGTTTATTGATGGATAATTGTTGGGATATGCAAGTGCAAGAGTCTTGTGATCTTGTGTTCTGTCAAATTAATAGTTTGAATGTATATGTGTGTTTGTTGTACAAAGACGTAATTATTTATTTATATTTGTTCGCCTGTGAAAAATGGCGTAAACAATGGCAAAACAAGCAGTGTTGAAATAAAACAGATACAAAGTAGCCATAAGTGTACCAAATACAAAGCCAACCAAGGAGAAAATGACTATAATGCAACAAGAGCTGGACGAGAATAGAGTATGGATTGACGGATGCTTTGATTTTACACATCACGGCCATGCCGGTGCAATCCTACAAGCTCGCCGTACAATTATACCGTCGTCAACCTCAGCTAGTAGTGGCGTTCTATGCTGTGGTGTGCATAATGACGCGGATATAACGTTTAACAAGGGACCGCCTGTGATGAATAATGCTGAGAGATACGAGCACACGCGTAGTAATAGATGGTGCAGTGTTGTTATCGAGGATGCTCCATATGTGACGATGCCTTCTGTGCTGGACGAGCACGGATGCATGTATGTGGTCCATGGTGATGACATAACCTTGGATGCAAACGGTGAGGATTGCTACCAGGAGATGAAAGATCTTGGAAGGTTCAAGGTTGTCAAGAGAACGTTTGGTGTCAGTACCACTGATATAATCCACCGTATTCTTACTGGGGATTACGATTACAAGAATGATCATTTCGCTATACCAGAAGTTGAAGTCCTGGAGCAATACTGCAGTGGCAGTGATGGGTATTCGAGGCATTGCTTTGTCTATGACGGGAACCTAGACAAAGTGCTTGTTGAAGGGCGCATCAGCAGCAACGATAAGGATGTCTTGGTTGTAGGCGACTTTGATTTATTCCATATGGGGCATATTGAACAGTTGGGCAAGATCAAGGAGAAACTGCACCCTGACTGTCGATTGATTGTTGGGCTAACTAAGAATGAACATAGTGGGGACAAGACAATCATGTCTATGAGGGAGAGGTGTCTGACCGTGCTAAGCTGTAAATATGTGGATGGTGTTATTATTGATCCCAAGACCTCGTTATCAAACGCAAACAGTAGTAATTTTATTAAACAGTACGACATTGACTGTGACGAGTTGAGCAGAGGCGGTGCCTTCAGTAGTTATTTGACCAAGGACTTGATAGTTAAACGTATCAATGACAACAGGGCGCTGTACATTAGTAGAAACACCAAGAAAGGTATGAACTACTAGGAAGCCAGTCATACAATGTCATAAAAAGATTCATAAATCATAAAACCGTTAAAAGTATGTATATGCATATATATCGTCTATATAATGTGTATATACGAGAGAACTGTGTGCACATGAAGCAGGATACTACACTAGATGTGGTAGTTCTGAATTTCCTCGAACTTTTTCTCGTTAATCTGGTTGTTAACATTGGAAGGTCTTCTCTTCTTGTTGAAGACTTCAGGAATCTCCCCCGCATCGATCAAGTCGTTAATCTCGTCACCGATCCGGCCCCAGTTGGCTTTTCCGGAGCCTTGCTTTTTAATGCTGTTTGGCGCCTCGCCGTAGTTACCATTGTGTGTAAAGTACTTTGGTTGGGCTCTGTCTTCGTGAATTGTCCATTTGTTAGTTCTTGTCATGATTGAGCGTGGGGTGTAATGTAGTTATGTAGTTAAGTAGTTATGTGGCTGTGTGTCTATATGATCTATCTGCTATTGCGTGAATGAATCAGATAGAACGATACAGATCTAGATATGGAGAACCCAAAACCCCCAAACTCCAGAACCCCATACTCCAAGCCACAATTTGCAAAATATCCCGAGTATTTATACTATTGCTCTGGCTCCCTCCCCTGGATCTTCCCCGCCTGTGACTTGCACCCTTTGACTTCTAGAACCGTCATCAGCATCACCAACCGCCCGCGGACAGCCGCACACCACACCCCAGAGTGCGGAGACGTACACTGCCGTGCGTGGTGTCATGGTTGCGGATCAACCCCTTAATGCCGGCCAATCAGCAACAGGGACCTTATCTTATCTTATCTTTCTTATCGGGACGTAGAAGTATACATATCTGTAGTGGATGGTGGATGATATATATATATTTGTATTCTATGTACGATATCTAGTCTTTGGCATTTAATATTGTATACAACTGTGTCTTTGCAGACACACACAGTTTCTACGGGGATGCCTTCCATCTCGTAGTGTGCCTCACTCCTTGTCCCAGCCCATCTTGATGGCTTCAATGTACGTCGGGTAGTCTGTGTAGCCCTCTGGGGTCTTGTCGTAGAAAGTGTTCATGTTGTACTTGTTCAATGGCAACCCCTTTTCCAGGCGGTCTGGCAAGTCTGGGTTGGCAACGAATAGTCTGCCATAGCCAAGAAGAACATTATCCTTTTTTAACACTTCCTTTGCAGCTTCAGGTCTAAAACTTAAATCACCTGTTCTAATG
>PPOD03000256.1:0-25802 GCA_003708425.3 Jamesozyma rosinii
TACTACGAAATTGGGTCTTTTGTGATTGTGGGATTAGGCAGTTTTCGATTTGATTTTGTTTTCAAACAACAATCATAATTCAATGTGTCATCTTCTTGTAAATCATTTGTAATTTGTAATTTGTAATGGTTCATGCAGTGGAGACCAGAGAAAGCTGCAGGAGCTGCTACTCTTGTTTCCGTTTCTTTCTTCATCGAGCAAAAAAAAAATAAAAAAATAAAAAAAAAATAGTGGGTGTCATTGTCGTAAAAGTCATTAATGGGATGGGGGAGAATAAGATTAAGTTAGTAACAAAAAAATGGGGTTGTGGATGTATACATACCGATACCTCTGGCTGCGACGTCTGTTGCGACCATGATTGGGGATCTGCCGTTTCTGAATTCTTCTAGGACCCAGTCACGCTCTCTCTGGTCCTTGTCACCGTGGATGGCGAGTGCTGGCCAGCCTTCTTCTCTTAGGTACTTTGTGATTTCGTCACAAGTTCTCTTTGTTGATGCGAAGACTAGGACCTTTGAGTCCTCGCTCTGTGCTGCGACCTCGATGTGCTTGGCGAGACGGTCTCTCTTTTCGAAGTTTGAGATGACCTCGACGAGTTGGGTGATGTTGTGGGAGGCGGCTAGTTCCAGGGACCCGATCTGGACCTGGATTGGGTCGTTCAAGTAGTCTGAGGCCAGTTGTTTGACTTCCTTTGGCCAGGTAGCGGACCACATCAGAGTCTGTCTGTCTGGTCTGATCTGGTCGACGATCTTTCTGATTTGTGGTTCGAAACCCATGTCCAGCATTCTGTCTGCTTCGTCGAGGACTAGGTAGGTGACTCTCTTTAGGTTAGTCTTGCCGATTTCGAGCATGTCGATTAATCTACCTGGGGTAGCAATGACGATCTCGGAACCTCTTTGGAGGTCTCTGATCTGTTGTCCCTTAGGGACACCACCGTAGACACAGGTGTTTCTGATTCTGGAGGACTGGCCGAACTTGGAGCATTCCTTTTGGATCTGGACAGCCAGTTCTCTTGTTGGAGCTAGGACCAGGACGATTGGACCATCGCCTGGGGCTAGAAGCGGCTGGGCGTTGATGTGGACGATACCTGGTAGACAGTAGGACAAAGTCTTACCGGAACCTGTAGCAGCGATACCGACCATGTCTCTACCTGAGAGGGCCATTGGCCAACCCTGGCATTGGATACCGGTAGGCTTGTCGAAGCCCTCGGCCTTGACTTCTTCTAGGACGTAGTCTGGGAAGCCAGCTTCGTCGAAGGTGGTGATTGGCTTTGGGATGTCGTGACCGGAAATGGTCATTTCGTTTTCAGTTCTGAACTGTGCGATCTCCTGTAGGGATCTGTTTCTGACGGTGTCGTGTTCGACGTAGAAGTTCTTTTCGAAGGATGGGAGGTTTGGCAGTTCGATGTCCCAGTTAGGTCTGACTAGTTCCTGTGGTTCTGAGCGTTGGAAGCCACCGCGCATGCCACCACGGCCGCCGTTGCCACCGTAGCCACCTTGGTTGTACGAGTTTCTGTCTGAGGATCTGCCGCCGCGGAAGTCACCGCCACGGGAGTTGAAGTTAGTCTTGTTGTACTGTTGGTCTCTGCCGCCGAAAGTCATCTGTAAGTGTGGGTATGAGTGTTGGGTATTTGAGGGGGAGAGTATAATATAAGTGTAGTATGGAAAGAGTATAAGTACAAAGAGGAGATGAGATGAGATGAGCTGAAAAATTTGCACTTATATATGTGAAATTCGGGGCGATGAGCTTTTTGGCGGGCGAAAAGAAAAAATTTTCACCGTCGGGGGTGACAAGTGGGGATGCCGGGTAGTCTAAGTGTAGTGTAGTCTAACATAGTGTAGTGTAGTGTAGTGTAGCATCGTATAGTATATCATCGTATATGTATGCCTGATGTGTATTGGTTGTTTAGAGTACATATGGTTTAAAAGAAGTAGTGTATATATTTTACATTTCCCTGATTCTTTGGGTGAAAGTACCTTCTACTACATCACATAGGTCCATGAGGTCAGCTAGCCCCTTCTTCAATGCGTCTACTGCAGTGATGTCTCCAAACGTCTGGATTCTGATATTCAGCAGGTTCTCTGATGGATGTGGGATGGAGTAACCGCAGAATTCCACCTGTGGGTTCTTCATGATGATGTAGCGGAGGGCGTTCCCTAGGGTGTGGTCTTCCTCTACGATCTGGAAGGAAGCACATGTGCCGTCCTCTGAGGTGGCCTGTGGGAGGATCTTGATCTTGTCGGTGTCTGGCTGGTCCTCTTCTTCTTCTTCTTCCAGTTTGGTTTCGATGTGCTTGTCGTTGATGAGAGCAGCGGTGTCTTCCTGTGTGGTCATTTCTGTGTCGATAGGGTTGGCAACGTCAGTCATTGTGCGGTGGGGGTATTTGTGGGGGGAGTGTGGGGAGTGTGTGTTGTCTTATACGTTGTTGTATGTTGTTGTAGTACCTCTCACTGGTGCATCTCTGTGTCTCTTGTAGCAGCTCTGCAAAATTCTGGCGATGCGTTTTTTCCGTTGTGGCAGAAAAGAAACGCTTGAAATTTCGGGCGAGTGAAAATTTTCACGAGCACGTGACTTTGAGATCACGTGGGGAAGTCACGTGACTTTGAGATCACGTGTTTCATGGTCACGTGTTTCATCATCACCATCCACGAACACATCACGTGCTCTGATCTCACGGTGTCACGTGCCCCGAAATCCAGACCCGCAGCGAAAAATAAACCGGCGATTCAAGGCTCCACCGATGATTCCTCCACTCTGCGTTTCACTCTGCGTTTCACTCTGCATCAACGACATGGCAACTGCGACATGGCAACTGGAACCACTGCGATCACTGCGATCACTGCGATCACGGCACCATGGGAACCACTGGCCCCGCACATAAGCAGCTGTCCCTTCTACCATCTCTTGTTATTGTACTTCTCTCTGTGTGTCTCCCTGCTCATATATATTTATACAAAACGGCCCACCTACGGTTATCTCCATCCTCAGTTGTCCCTCCTCATATTCTCTGACACCTCTACAATTGCACACCAGTATGTCCAGGAACAACAGCAATGCAATTGCTTCAAATAACAACAACAGTAATTCTGCTACTGCACTGAACAATTTCTTAGCAAACCCTACATTAAACTATATGCCATATCAAAAGACACAGCAACAGCAACAGCAGTCACTTCCCCCACAGCAGTCACTTCCACAGAGAAATGACTCTATAAGCATGTTCACTAACTTCAACATGGCACGCTTCTCAACCGACTCACAGATAGCACCATTCTTCAATATTCCAGATACAAACAATGCAAATACTGCAAGCACAAACACTACCAATGCAATCCCCACCACATCCATACAGACAGACAGCCTCATACAACAGGACCCCTCACAAAGACGCTCTCAAGATATAAGCCAGATAGCTAGAGGCTACTCTATAGTAAACAGCAACATATACACACAACCTTCCACTGCAACCACCTCCACCACCAGTGCAGACCCGCTAGACCCAAACGCACCTCCAAAGTTTAAACACTTGTCCTTCTCCTCAAACACATCTCAGACACAAAGATCAGACCACTACTCCATCCCACCTTCAGCAAGAAACTCACTGCTCTTTAACCAACAGGATACACAGGACCTAGAATTCTTGAACAACACCGCACAATCTTCTTCTTCTTCTTCACATCCAAACCGTACATCCCTCCCTTCCAACATGAAACCACCAGCTATCCTACCATTGAACACCTCCACCTCAAACACAAAACTACAAAACCTAGCAGTGCCCCCACCTTCGGCCTCTGCACCACCAATAGTCGTAACATCCACCATACCACAAGTATCCCTCGCAACAATACCACAACAGACATCTGCACTAGCATTGGACTCTTTCTTCGCTCCATCCTCAAGAAGAAACTCGGTAAAGTTCATAAATGAAGAATACGACTTTCATACAAAGAGACGTAACTCATCCATAAGAGCTATACTGGATAATACACATGTGTCCTCTGTATCTTCTGCTACTGTTAAGCCAGCATCATCTTCATCCACCACTAACCCCAATGCATCTGCATCTGCATCTGCAACCACCGCATCCGGCTTCCCAACTACACTGTCCCGTTTCTCATCACTAGTAAACCTAACAAACACAGATACCACCGCTGACCCTACAATGCACGAACAAAAGCACTCAGATATACCACCAACAGACACCACTCCACCACTCATACACACCAAGAAGGAACAATTGCACACAAACAACAACAACAACAACAACAACAACAACAACCAAACAACAGATACAAACCCACTCCCACACACCATAATAAAGGATGAAGACCTGTACAATGAAATACACACCATAGCTAACAACTATACAGAGGCCAGTAAGACATCCCCACAACAACAATCGGACAACACAAAGGACGCGCACACGCACACGCTCACGCACACGCACACGCACACACCCTCGAAGATCTCCAAAAGAACCCCCAGCAAGAAGCAAAAACCATCCAAGGCAACAAACAAAACATCGTTCGAGGATGTCATCAAGAAGTTCTCAAAGATCTCAGATATAAACATCGACAACGAACTCACAACTCTCACAGAGAACACAGACCTCCTCAAGGAAAACGAAAAGTCAAGAGACCTTCTCGGCGTGACAAAGATCGACCAGCTCATGCTCATGATCGACGCGAGAAAGAAGGGAGTCACTGAAAAGGTAGAAACAACAGAAAACGGAGAACTCCTCATCAACAAGAACTCAAGCATCCTCCCACCAACAAACGAAATAGTAGGCGGCGTCGAGAAGCCACGCGGATCAACAGGCATCAAGGAACACGAGTGCAAACTATGCCACAGATTCTTCACTCAACTCACACATCTAGAAGTGCATATCCGCTCGCATCTGGGATACAAGCCGTTCAAGTGCGACTACTGCGATAAGACCTTCACACAGGGCGGGAACCTCAGAACCCACCAGAGGTTACACACAGGTGAAAAGCCGTACGGGTGCAACTACTGCAACAAGAAGTTCTCCAGAAAGGGAAACCTCGCGGCACACCTGCTCACCCACAAGAACCTGAAACCATACATCTGCAAACTCGACGCATGCAACAAGAGCTTCACACAACTCGGAAACATGAAGTCCCACCAGAACAGGTTCCACCTCAAGACACTCTCAGAACTCACAGAACGACTAGCAAAACTAGACCCCAACGAAGTCATATCAACTGAAGAAAGAGAAATGCTAGACTACTTCGCATCACTCTACAAGTACTCTAACAAGGGCATCAAGGGCAGAGGCAAAAACGCAAACAGACCACATGTACCAGCAAACACATACATTCCAATGCAATCTCCACCTCAGCCACATCCACATCCACCCCAGCATCAACAACAGCAACAACTAGGTCTCGCATCAACATACGATATGTACCAAACAAACCCGCCAGATGACAAGATCATGCCCGGTAACGAACTCCAGAACCAATACCAAGATCAACTGCACATGCAACTCCAGCAACAGCAGCAGCAGCAGCAGCAACAACAACAACAGCAGCAGCAACAGCAACAGCAACAGCAACAGAACATCCAACTCCAGCAGCCACTGCACCTCCCAGAGGGCGAGTACCTCATCAACGAACACACCGACAGCCCAATGCTCACTGACGGCTCTGTCCAGTTCAAATTCGTCAACTACAAGAAGTAACAGCAACGCATATCACATGTTCCTATACACTGTACACTCTTATACACTATACACACTTATACACTTTTATACATACATTATACATTTATACACTCATTCATTTAACGTACCCATTTTTATTTTCCCCAGTATTAAAAAAAATGCAGGGCCCGTTCTGTTTTGCGATGAGAATTTCAAGGGACAGGGATGCACTCCAATACATCACTCCAATACATCACCAAAGTATAAGACATCACCAAAAGATAAGATAACAGTCCCCCCAGAGTGATGTCGAACCCCCCGCAGAGTGAAAATGGCCCCGTAAAGGCACAGCATGCAGATAACATCCTACAATCCAACAGAAACATCGGCGTGGCCCCTCCAGCAGACGATCAACAACCCCTCCTAGCAACAAACACAACCCCAGACTACCACACCTCCACAACTGCGGACGCATCACCACAACCGCCACCAGTGGACCCGGAGTATCTAGATGCAGAGTTTTATGCAGGCAGCGGAAGGTACCAGGCACATAAGGACTACATCATATTCCTGAACGATTGGAGAATAACACTCAGGATCATTCTGTTTATCAACTCCACATTGCTCGTCGTGATCTTCTTCTCGGATTTCTTCATAGAGATGCTCCCCACAAATAGAGCTGACACATTTGCCAACTTTATCCTAATCATCATCGCCCTCATCGGAAACCTATTCAACCTCTCGTTCAACAAAATAGGCCTTTTCTCCCCAACAGACCTCCATCTGAACGTCGCTCTCACGGTACTGCCTCTCTTCAATATCCTCCTGCTCTTTCTACAGGAGTACACTCGCCAACGACTCAGCCAGTTGACTATTGCAATACACGTGTGGACTTCCCTCACATTTTCCCTGGGAATATACCAGTTTTACAAACTTGAAAGGTACAGTAACACATTGACACCACCAACAACTAGAAACAAGCACAGTATAAGCGAATGGATAGACATCGCATTCAGGAATATCACAAAGTTTATAACACTCATCCTACTCACACTCATCCTGCTCACAACTACACTGTACACCATTGACATACATACCACTGTTAGCAATGCTGCTGGCGGATTCGTATGGAGCAATCCAGAACATACATCCAAGTTGCATATCTCCTGTTTTGGTATCGACGCAAAGGAGCAGTCACAGCAGCCCATTGTAGTTTACGAGCACGGCGGGGAAGACACCTCCTATGTCTCAGGCAAATGGATAGAAGAATTGTACAATCTCGGGAAACTGCATAGGTATTGTGTCTATGATAGACATGGTTATGGTCTGAGTGACTCCACTGGGGCACCTTCATCGCTACGGCAATCATCCGAGGCATTGCGGTTTGCATTGGTGGAAGAGATGGGCCTCAGGGGTCCATTCCTGTTAGTCGGATATGATTATGGTGCATTGGTCAGCAGGATTTTTGTTGGTGACAACAGGGAGATATGTTCTGGCCTGATGCTGGTCGAAGGGTGGAACGAGGAGCTGTTGTTAAAGGATTATTTGAGGAGGATGTTTCCCCCAGATGAAGGTAATGGAATCGACTGGGACAGCAATGGTAAGGTCGATTACCGGATACCTGAGAGAGAGATACATAAAAGATATGGCGTCCGGAGTTGGTTCCAAGGCGTGATGTCATGTTTTGGAATCAATCTGCAAAGTTCGTGGTTGATCCAGCACCATGGTTCGATGGATAGGATCTTCGGAAGGGATATGGTTCACCAGGGTAAGTTCTTAAGAAACAAAGTGCTCGAAAGTATTAGCAGTTCGTTGCTCAGTTACAACGAGGTCTTGGAGACAAACGTCAAGATTCAAAACGTCAAAATGAGTGTGGTGAGTTCGAAGGATATGATCAAGAAGTCGTCTGTATGGGGAAACTGGCAGCGGAAACTAGCCAAGCTGTCGTCTAATACAAAGGAATGGCGGATCATAGACGGTGAACATGACTTTTACAAAAACGGTGTCGGAGTTGAGCAGACCCAGGATGTCTTGTTGAGACTGATTAATGAATGAGTGTGTGTACATATATATGTGTCGCTGTCTATACATTCAATTTATATACTAATGTTTACATATATCAAAATTAGAAATATATCGAATAAGTTGGCTTAAATAATAGGTATGTGTATGTATATATGTGTGTGTTTATTATCTAGAGGCAACCGATCTCATTTATGCAATTATCCTGGTAGTCTCGTATGTGATCATGTTGTTGGCTGTAAAGGATGTGTTTGTGCTCTCAACTGTCACCAAGACTTCATCCTTCTTCAGGGAGGCTGTGTTGGTCTCTGGCATGATATCCAGATTATCCGTTCCGGCCTCCAAATCTGTGCATGCTCTGCAGTTTGGACATGCAAACTGTGGGTAGTTTAGTATAATCACTCTCTTTATACAGTTGAAATGCCAGGAATGGCCACATGGTGAGATGAACAGGCCCTGGTATGGGTGGAGTTCGTCAAGGCAGATTGAACAGTGGTCTAGGGGCTTTGACACGCTTAGCTTGTTCAGTTTCTCCATTGCTTGCTCTTCGAACTGCTTTGAGTTCAGTTTCCAGGACAAGTTTAGTTCTATTTTGCATTGCACTGATCTGAAAATTTCGTCGATACCACCGTTGAAGTCCTTGCCGAATTTGATAATGTCACCGTCGTTGATTTGGAAATCTTGAATTCCGCCAGACTTAGAGGCCTTCGAGGCAGGGCGTAATTTCTTGTGGTTTAGGAAGGTTCCACTCTTGGAGTTGAAATCCTTGATGTACCAATTTCCTTCGGCGTCGACTTTCAAAGCAGCGTGGATTCTGGAGATGACCTTTGATCTGAATGTGATTGGCTTGTGGTAGTCTTCTAGCAAGGTGTCGTTGTAGTGATTTTTGGTTGCGAAATCGTCGACAGATCTTGCGATGACTACCTGTGATTCAGGCCCAGCACATCTGATGATCGGATCGAAATACAGACCTTGAGACCGTATCTTTTTCTTGTCGTTGGTGTTTCTGGAAGGGTCGATGAATGGTGTTATGCGGATGCTGTAGAGGCCCTGACTTGTCTTGTGGTTGATGGACTTTTGGTTTGATTTGGTGTATTGTTTTGGTGATGGGTCAAGTTTAAACTCGGATGTGGTTAACATTGGATCATTACTGTTAACGAAATGGTAAGTCTTGAAGTTTTCTGTCTTGCTGTCATGGTCATTTGTTTGTGAGTTTTGGGAATCTGAAGCTACTTTTTCGTCCTGGGAAGAGAATGGGATGTATACTGGCAGCTTGTGTTGGGCTCCACCGGATGGAACTGTGTTGAAACTCTTTGTGATGTCGTAAGTCTCCATAGAGGTGTGATCGGTCTTAAATTGCGAGCATGAGCTTGAACTAGAGCATGATATGGAGTGTGTAGTGATGCAATGGTCGTCCTTTGATAGTGTAATATCTTCAGAGACTGTGCTGCTGTTGGATTGGTTTATATGTGCTTTCTTTGGTTTGTATGATGACCTGGTAGAAGACTCGGCGGTGTCTCTTCTATGCTTGTTAATGCTGTATACTTCGTTCTTCTGTTGGAATATGCCTAGTGAGTTCAAGAACGCACGGAACCCAGAACGTTTTTCTGTTCTGGTAGCACCAGAAAAATTCGTTGATCTGTTCATTGTTGATGGATGTGAGGGATGTGATTATTGATAGTTGTGATGGGTACCTGTTAACCAAGAATAGAAGGAAGGAAAGAGGACGTGGTAATGCAACAGAGGATAACCAAACCATGCACTCATATATATACATATCATAGATCAACAATATACGGGGGACAAGGCACCCCATGACATCGTTCTCCATGGGCAAAACTTTTTCATGCAGCAAGCACGCAGATATGCAGTCATAAGAGCTGTGCAAAATCTTTTCTATTTTAGTAGACCAGACTCGCATATCCACAAGCACAAAATGGCCGTGCATGATCTCTGGCCCGAATCGCCTAGCTGCATTCCATGGAGCATGCACTATCGTATCACCCCCACTGTCCACTGTCCACTGTCCTCCGGTTGCGATGCGAATCCAGTGCCACAAAGTTCTTCCATTGCCTCTGGAGGTTTCCTTCTCGGTACCCCGCAATTTTGCCTTGTGATTCCCGTGCACCGAGAAAAAAAGAAACTAGCCACCATTGCTTTTTTTTGTGCCCGGAGGAAGCGCCACGGGTGCAGCTAAAACCCGAGGAGCGTGCCGCAGAGAAACGCCGCAGGGAGGGGATATGGTGCCCCGCCGGCTGTTGCCCCAACGGTCGAGGGCCGGAGGACAGACAAACGGCCCAGAGAGTGCCGCAGCACCGACGTAGAGAAGAATATCATTCTGTCATATTTAAGTTACGAGGCTGTAAAAAGAAACAAAAAAAGAAATAGGACACAAAAAAGAAAAGAGGGCAGAGCATAGCAGAGCAAAATAGTTGCTGTTACAACTTGCCCTTGGCTGTTGGGACGTTGTCTATGTCTATTGTGAGGATCTCGTCGTAGAGCAGGGTCGTCAAGAAGTCGCTGCACTGTTTGCTAGTGATTTCCAGCAGCAGGTACTGGCCCACCAGTTTAAACTTATTTGGCTTTGCGTTCCCGCCTCTGCTGTCGATTAGTGCCTGCACCTGGTCCTTCAGAAGCTGTGTTGCTAAGCCCTCCGTCAGGGTCTCGCCCGTGTCTTCCAGTTTGACGTTATGCCTGACCCACTGGTTCAGCTGGCAACGTGACACTTCTGCGGTGGCCGCATCCTCCATCAGGTTGTTGATAGGCACACACCCGGATCCGTTGACCCATGCCTCCATGTACTGCAGACCAATATCCAAGTTTTGCTTCACGCCAGCACGGGTGATTCTGAATTCCGGGGTGCGCGTGTTTACCAGGTCGCCCGCGGTGATTGAGGGGCCCTCAGGGATCTTGTATATCTGGTTGGCTGTTCCCAGGTTGGCAAAGACTTGGTTACAGAACTTGGCCAGTGCTGGGTGGGCAATCCACGACCCATCGTGACCATTGTTGAGCTCCCTGTACTTGTCTGCTAGGACCTTCTCCATTGCGGCTTTGTTGGCGGCTTCGTCGTTCTTGATCGGGATGTGGGCGGCCATTCCGCCCATCGCATGGACACCACGCGAATGACATGTCTTGATCAGCAGCTTGACGTAGCTCGCCATGAAGGGAGAAGTCATAGTGACGAGGTCCCTGTCTGGCAGGATGTTGTCTGGCAGCTTCTTGATCGTGGAGAAGATGTAATCCCAACGGCCACAGTTCAATCCCGACGAGTGTTGTCTTAGCTGGTAGATGATCTCATCCATTTGGAACGCAGCAGGCAAGGTCTCAATCAATACCGTGGCACGTATGGTGCCTCTAGGGATATTGATGTAGTCTTGGGCGACATTGAAGATGTCATTCCACAACTTGGCTTCCAGGTGGTGCTCCATCTTTGGCAAATAGAAGTATGGGCCTTTGCCCAACTCGATCAGTTTGTGCGCATTATGGTAAAAGAACAGACCAAAATCAAAGATAGAGGCACTGATAGGTTCGTTGTCGATGTACAGATGCTTCTCTACCATGTGCCAGCCTCTTGGCCTGACAATAACAGTAGGTAAAGCATGGAATCTGCCCTTCAACTTGTATTCCTTCTTTGGTGTTCTGAAATCAATCTGGTCCCTAATGGCATCGTATAGATTGACCTGTCCGTAGATGATATTTAACCATGTGGGGGACAGCGAGTCCTCAAAGTCGGTCATGTATGTGTTGACATCTGAGTTCAACGCATTGATAAGCATGTTTCTCACCGGGGGACCTGTGATTTCTGTTTTACGGTTGATTAGGCCGGGTGCGAGGATGGGGCCCTGCCAAATCGGGTCATTTCTAATGTATTCAGTTTCCTGCAAGAATGAAAATTCGTACTCTTTGCGGTTTATCTTGTCTTGAATGACCTTCCTGTTCTCCAGAAGCTCTTTGCGTCTAGCATTGAACGTTCTATGCAACAGCACGATGAATTCCAACGCATCTTTTGTAAGTATATCGCCGGGGGTAGTTGTAGAGGGCGGGAACTGAGCTTCTGAGTCCAGCTTGACCCTCAACTTGACGTTCTCTAAATGTATAGCAGGCATATTTCTCGATCTATGAATGCGTGTATCCAGGTCTCTTGCACTAAATCCAGAACCCGTATATTCCAGTTCTAAAACCAGGGTATGCATTCTGCCCCCTTTATATACAAAATATCCAAACAACACGGAACGAAATATCGATGGGCGGCTATTTGGCTACCCCAATAATAGTATGCTTATCCCCGAACTTCCGACGTCCGGGCCGAATTTTCACCTCGTAGGTAGTGATAATCTTCCCGCTGTTGTTTAGTGTTCCGACAGGGTAAGTCTGTGTATAGTAATACTTAATATCCATGCACAGAGGGCCATGCACCTGTAGGAGCATAGGTATCTGTAGTGTTTGGCTCGCATCTATACCTATATATCAACCAGTGATTGCAGGAGACTCACCCCTCTGGAACACTGCCCCACAGAGAGAGGAATATCACACAGCACGGTATGCCACCACGCTGTCCTGAGGGCATCATCACTGGGAGGCTAGCGGTTTGTTTACATGGGAGCATGGGGATATGTCTGCTTGTTTCCCATAGATATATACAAACACATGCACAGATATATACATACATATACATATACATAGACTAGCTATATAAGCTTACGTTATTATAAGGAGTATGGTTGCCCGGGTAACACTCTTTCCTGTTCTAAAACGGACAGCGGTCGCCACCAGAAAAAGAAAGCACAGGAAAAAAAGTATAGTAGGCGAAATTAAAAGCACAACAAACTGAAGTAAGCAAGCTTTTGTTGAAGAGACTACCCTAAACTTTAGACACGCTACAGGCCGGTATAGACGAGCTAAAAACACATCACAAATATGTCCCTACCATTAAGGCACGGCCTAGAAAATATCACCTCAATTGATAGAGTCGTTGAAGATCTGCTAGTCAGGTTTATTATCAACTGTCCCCCGGAAGATTTGTCATCCGTCGAGAGGGAACTGTTCCATTTCGAAGAGGCTTCGTGGTTCTACACGGATTTCATTAAACTGATCAACCCCAATTTGCCCTCGCTCAAGATCAAGCAGCTGTCACAACTATTCATCAAGCTATGTCCGATAATCTGGAAATGGAAAAACATCAAAGTCGACGAGGCATTGTCGAAATTCTCAAAGTACAAGAAGACAATCCCTGTCAGGGGTGCCGCCATCTTCAACAAAAATCTGAACAAGATCCTGCTGGTGAAGGGCACAGAGTCCGACTCGTGGTCCTTCCCAAGAGGGAAGATCTCAAAGGACGAAAACGATATAGATTGTTGCATAAGAGAAGTCAAGGAAGAGATCGGGTTCGACCTGACAGATTATATCAACGAGGACCAATTCGTAGAAAGAAACATCACGGGCAAAAACTACAAGATTTTCCTCATCAAGGGTATCTCAGAGGACACCCTTTTCAAACCTCAGGTTAGAAACGAAATCGAAAAGATCCAATGGTTCGACTTCAAAAAAATGTCCAAGATGATCTTCAAAAATGGTAGCAACTCCTCAAATAGAAAATTCTATCTTATCAACTCGATGATGAGACCCCTCTCGATGTGGTTGAGACATCAAAAGCAAACTGAGAACGACGACCAACTTAAATACTACGCGGAAGAACAATTGAAACTGTTGCTGGGTATCACCAAGCAAGATCAGGTAGACCCTGGAAGAGATCTCTTGAACATGTTGCAATCTGCAGTTCATGCAGATAAGCACGATGAACCTTCGGCACCAAACTCAGAAACAGCTGCACCACCACCACCACCAAATCCAGCTGCAACAGCAAACAGTAACAATATGTTACCTCCCCCTGTTTATAATTCGCCAACTGTGGCTCATAACATTATGAATATTGCAAATTCGAACGCATACCCTCACCCTATGGCAATGGGACAGCCACAAAACAATAACGACATTAACAGCATGATGAGGTTCACAAAACAGCAAATGCAGAATACAGACCCTAATGGCTTTATCCAAAATGGATTCCATCCATTCACTCCATTCCCATTAGTTAACGGCGCTGTTCCATTCAACATGCCAATACCAATGCACCAACCCCAAATGCAACAACACCAGCCAATGCAGGGTCCTCAGGGTCCTCAGGGTCCTCAGGGTCCTCAGGGTCCTCAGGGTCCTCAGGGTCCTCAGGTTCCGCAGCCTCCACAACAGAACTTCGACAACCTTCCGATGCATATGCCTGTAAATACACGCACTGGTAACAATGAGTCTGATTCAAAGCAGTTGTTAAATATACTGCACACCGATAAATCGAACCAAGAAACTGAAAATAAGCCAAATGTCAAAATATTACAAAGAGGCGAAGATGTTAACGGTTCAAAAGCACTGTTAAATATCTTGCATAACAACAATGCAACGGCCAATAAAGATTTTATCGCTCCATATATTTCACCACCCAATGCTTCTCCGACTCCATCCTTACCATCCCCATCATTCACTCCATTACACAATGACCTCAACGATCACACTCAAACCCAACAACATATCAATGATGAAAGTAGCAGTATGACCAACTCCACCAATGAACAATACAGTGACTTTGAAGACAGTACAGATTCTGAACTGGAAGAAGAATTTGGAAACTTGGATATCGATAAGCGCAAGGACAACCCTAACGTAATTGAAGATGAGTATAAGAACAAAAATATCCTGAAAGAAAATAATTTCAAAGACGGGGAAGTTCCACATAGTGATATGATATCTGACTCAGTCAAGTCGATGCTAGACGAAAGCGTCAAGTCTGCTTCAACAAGCAATAGCATTTCAAACGGAAAGCCAAGAAAGGTTAAACTCTTGAAGAGAGGTGAGATATTGAATGCCAATAATGCAGAAAAACCTTTTGAAAAGGTAAATGAAACAAACAATGAACTACTGAATTTATTAAAGAAAAATTCAGCAGTCCAATCAGACACAAGTGGTTTCAATTCCCCTAACAATCTCGTAAGCCACTCAGATCCAATCTCACCACAGGCTGATATTAGTAATCTTCAATCACCAATTAGCCATGCTTCAACAAATGGTAACAATTTGTTGCATTTGTTGAAAAAACCATCAAATCAACAGCCACAGCAACCTCAAAATGAATTATTGAATATGATTAAGAACCCAACAAATGCATCGCCATATCAGACAAAGATCAATTCAGCAAATAATGAACTGCTTGACATGCTGAAAAGAAATTCAAGTAACAACCAACAGCAACAGTTGAAAGCTGATAGTCACGAACTGTTGAACACAATTAAAGGTGTCCAATCACCCTCTCCTTTAACAGTTAGTAGTGATGACCATGGTTTAAGCAAAACCGAAAGAACAAATAACGAGTTATTATCCATGCTACAGAAGAATTCCCAAAATAGTAATTGAAACAATAGCGTACATTCGCATTTGTTAAACTTATCATAAAAATAGCACAGTTTATACGTTTTGCAGATATTATGTAGATAAAGATTAACATATGTATATATGGGTATAACACTGTACTTATTAAAATTGTAGATAAGTACTATTCGAGGCTTTTTTATATTTTGTTTACTCTAGGTGTAAAAAAATTTCATTTCTTAGAAAACTAAAAGGTTAATTACAAACGAAATCAACCCTCTCCAGATATATATTTATACACTTATAATATATTATTCCATAGAACTAGAACTCTTCATCATCTGTTAATTGATATTCACCAAGCACCATTTCTAATTCTTCCTTATCATGCTTTGGCCATATAATATCCTTACTGTTTATACTATTTAAATTAACGATACACCCATAACACAACGGTGTGTCCTCACCATCTGCCCAAACTTTAGCTCTCAGTTTCAAATAACTATCTGCTTCAATTCCAACTGTTGAATTTTGCCATTGTTCAAACAATTCGTTCTCTTCTGAATTTTCTATTGGATGCCCCTTCGTTACAGCAATCGCACTCAGCCATTCAGATGGGTTGGTGTATATAGTATTGTAACACATTGAGCATTTCTCGACTTGTCTATGATCGTCCGCTATTGCAGGAGGCTTCAATTTATCACCAGTTCTTAAAACAGTAGCAATGATGTTTGAGTATTCAGTTTCAATATCGTCAAAATATTTTCTTGCTAATTCATTAATAGTCATATTCTTTGGCAATCTGATATTTGAATTTGATTTGTTGCCTTCAATATCACCATGCTCTGTTTTATTGAGTAAAAGATTACCCTTTAGGCTGTGATTAATCACAAACTTATCTAGGTTTCTAATAAAACAATATGCGTCCAGTTCGGAAAGGAATGCATCCTTCAAAGGAAACAAATTTTTAAATTTATTGCAATAATCTTCATCGAAGATTTCGGCATTCAATGATTTGGAAATCTGGGATCCTCTACCTTTTACAACCAGACCAATAATTTCATCAGCCAGTTTTGTCATAGAATGACTCCATAGGATGATTTCGATATTTTGCTGTTGGTATGTGAATTTCTTAACAAGATGCTTGATGATAAATGTCTGTAGATCATTTCTTGTATTTCTGTTAGGACAACTATCCAGCAAATCTTCAACAGAGTATTTCTTTTTATCATCGAGGGCTTTGAGACTGATTCCCATAGCATTGAAGTCTTCATTGTGCAGGACAATCTGATCTAGTTCGTTAGCATTGTTGAAAAATGCATTAACATCAATTAGGTTATACTTAAACTGCTTCCAAACTTCCTTGTCTAACCTATCAGACTTCTGGATCTCTAACCACATATTTTCAAAGGACTCCTTCTCAGATTTGTCTTTGTAAATAGACAACACCTCCACTCTAAAACCAACCTTTCCTCTATGCTGAATCCTCTGTTCCACGAGTAACCCACACAACACATCCAAGGCAACGAGACATGAAGATCCAAAATTAAATGGCAAAACAATTCTCGAGATACCCTCGTCTACTAGATCCTTGCCATACAGTACCTTGAAATGTTCACGATAGAATTCATCTGTCATCATTCTTTTTCTCTGTTTTAGACTAACGAACTTCACAAAACAGTCATTACAGAATGGTTCTTTACGGGATTTCACCGTGGCACAGCTAATCTTGCATCTCTTACAACTTATTTCCGTCTCCATAGCGTCTATATTCCTGATATAGCCTTCTCTATATGCAATATTGGCAACACACCCAGCTCCCATATATCAAGCTGTTCATTCAATTCTATTCTGCAAAATTTTTGCGATGAGTTCTTCATATTAGGGCTTGGTTTTGTTTAGGGTTACAATGCCTATATATTTTTAGGGTTGAGTTTTCACCATAGTTAAGAAAATCACAGTGCTTGAGAAAAACCAGAGCTGATATTTCCACTGGATTATCAAACAGAACAAATTTCGCAATCTGCAATTTCATGAATTTATTGCAGATACATGAAGTTGTGTTCTGAACTGGTCTACATAAAAAGAGGAACAACAGAATAAAACCCAGTGCTAACCACTATCATCACCGGTTACAACCATTCCATTGACACACAATGCCTATAACATCAATTTTCACACCGTTCTTGAGGACAACAACCTCCTTAATCGGACTACAATCACCATCCCGCATTATAATTAGGACGATGATGAAAACACATAAAGGTGCAGCAAAGAGATGGAGAAAGACAAGCAATGGCTTCAAAAGAGGAATAGCTGGCAGAAACCATGGTAACTGTGGCTGGTCACAGCGCTCCTTAAAGTGCCTAAGTGGTAGAAAGGAAGCAAACCCAAGCCAAATCAAGCGTTTGAGAAAGTTGTTACCATTCCAATAAGGAGGTACTGTCTGTACTTAGGTCCAAGCAAAATCATGTATATACCAATAATAGAGAGATATTGATAATTGACCATATTCTCCAAGACCATATAAAAATAAAAGTGTCTTTTTTATTAAATAATTAACAAAATATTATGTAAACAATTTATCTTCTTTGAACAATAATGTACAAGTCATGTAATATGCCCATCTCATAACTCTGTCTTTTTTTCTTCTGTTTTGTTGAACTCCTCTTCAACCCATTTACCTGTTACTTTATCCTTCTTTAACTCTGCAGTTGGGAAGTAATGGTAGTTGGTCTTTAACGAAATAGCAAATGGAACATTATCAAAGGACACCAATCTCATCTTACAATAACTATTGTCTGGGATCTCTTTTACAACCTTTAAAAATGTTTCAATGTCTGGAGTTGGTGTTTCATTTACGTGAGTGATGAAATTTGTAGCGGAGATTCCGTACTGCAAGGCTGGAGATGATTCACCTCTAAATGTACAATAAACACCCTTTGGAATATCAATCATTGCCTGGCAGACGGCATGTTGTGGTTCTTGGAGGATACTTCCGGAAAAGACAGCAAAACGATCCGTTTCATTAACATGAACAGTCTTGATATCAAGATCCAGAATCTTACCATCACGAACAATCTTAAACTTCAATGTTGGCGCTTCTGTCAATTCGTCAGATGCACTTGCCACTCCACTTAACTGGTCCATTTCTGTAACCAATTTATCATTGACAGATAAAATGACATCACCTGTTTCCAACTTAACCTTATCAGTGGTATAAGATACTCTTGAAACCGTCATGAACTGTAATCTATTTTTACATTCTGTTTCCATCCGCTGTATCCATTCTTCTGGAACACCTCTAATTCTAGCATTTAAAATGGATATCGAACCAAACCCAGCATCAACAATACTAACCACTGGTTTCTTACCCTCTTTTAGTATATTAATTACATTCTCACAATCAGTGATGTCCAAACCCATTAGATACACCTTTTCTTTGTTCTCTTGTGTCTCACCCAAGAATGACAACCAAAGCGCTCTGACAGTACCATCAGAATCGGTTATGATACCCGAGTTACATCTTGAACTGATATTACAGTCAATAGCAATAGCTTCCAAATTGGTGGCTCTGTATCTTGGAATAATATTACTTGGAATACTAACAGAGGAGATATCTGTAACAGTGGTTTCGGAAGTAACCAGTCTATTATTATGTGTGAAACCAACAAATTGTGCTTTGTCACCACGCTTCATTTTAATATCAGACAATTTCGCGGTTATAGTATCAGCCTCGACCAATTTTGGATCATATTTAACAATAGCATAGTTTTGGGTTGGATGCAAAAACTCAACTGTTGCAGGAACCATGATGGAGTCTGCAATTGTGACAAAACAATCTAGACAATCATGTGGCACTACCCTACGTGAAACAATAACATAACCCTTTTCAGCATCGATAATCAAACCTGAGCTCTTTACTGTCTCTGCAGGTAAGGAATCTAATGGAATAGCTGCCACTGTAGTAACCATACACAAGGAATGAGATAGCTTGGCCATCTTATCATTTTCACTTGGAATATCAATAAATCTAGCAGAGTGCGGTTGCAAAGGTTCTGCTGGTAATGGAGGACAAACGTTATGATAATCCCATAGACCAGTGACATCATTTCTCTTGTACATTCTAAATTCACTGCACCAATGGCGGTCAACATAAATAGAGGTAACGTGTGGGGAATGCTGGTCTGTTAGATGATGGTACCGTACAGAAACATGCTTACGGTCTGGAATCGTTTTCATAACTTCAATAAATGTATCTAAACATGGAGTATCAATATTATCAACTGCATCAATAACCCAACCGACCTTCTCCTTGGCATCAAAGTTAAATGACCCTGATGCACTGCATAAGAACACACCCTTAACAGGCAGAGCATAACATCTTGCCATTTGGTATGAAAGCTCGTTGAAAATAGCGCCACAGACATCCACATAACGATCTGGTGTTATCGAATGCAAATTTTCAATCTTACAAATAATTGTATGGTCAACTCCACCACGCTGAATCAGGAGCTCTACTTCTTGATCAACACTGGAATCAAAGATATCATCCACTTGGATGAATGATGCAATATCTTTACCATTTACAGAAATCAATGTATCACCTTCTTTTATCTTTCCATAACCTGGACCATCTTTCAAGACAGTTTCAGCTACCAATAATCCAATATTTTCAGGGAACAGTTCACGAGCCCTTGCTTCGCGGTCAGAGGTTAAACCCAATCTTCTACATTCATCAAAAGGCTTCAATAGCCATTGAACCTCAATAGTACCACGGGTAATCGGGCTTTCTGTCTGCAAGCATTGTAAAGCTCTTAGGATTCTATTCAATGGCAAAAAGAAATCAGTAGATGCCTCACTAGATCCACCAGCCTGTAATGCGACTGCATAACCATCAACATTAACAACAGGGGACCCACTTGAACCACCAGAAGCCGATGCAGCTGCTTGGATATATTCTGTATTAAAATCGTTATATGTCAAATCACCATAATCTGGAGCGTTTCTATCTGTTCTACTTATGAAACCTGCAAGGATACTAAGTTTTTCCCCAGCATCATTACCAACAACTCTAATTTCAGAACCGACTTTTGCCAAAGACGGTCTTAGTTCTAATGCTTGGATTTTAGTGTATTTAATCTTCTTTGGATCGAACTTCAAAAAACCAAAATCATGAACAGGATCTCTGTAGATTGGAATAACGTCACATTCTTCATGATTGTCAAAGACAACATAACCAACAAATGGGCCTGGACCGACAACATGTCTGTTTGTCAAAATGATACCAAGCTTTGCATCAACGACAAAACCCGAAGCTTCTGAGACTAAAGCTGGATCACAGTCAAATGGAGCAACTTGGGCGAAATGGATGGATACGACAGATTTCACCACATTAGAAATCGTATTTTGCCATTTTTGGTAGTTTGAGGAACCTCTAAAATTGTCTGTATCGTATGTTATCTCTTCGACCTCCTCAACCTCGTCTATTTCAAAATCGTCAGCAGATGCTGGTGGCAATTCCATCGCTTGGTGCTTAGCGGATTGCGAATTTAGTTCATCGGAGGCATTTGAAAGTTTCCTTTTTTTATTTAGTATGGTTGTGGTAGTCATTTAGAGACCGTATTCGAACTTATAGTATTTGTCTATCTTACTCCTTCTGTAACTCTTGTACTAAGGTGGATTTGAGGAATACACACACTGGCTCTTTTCTGCGATCCCATCGCGTCTTTAATTGGTTTCACCAAATCAGTCGGATTTCCAATTTTGAAATATTCTTGAAAATTATTTCAAAAAGTATCATTATAAACGATGTGACAGTGTATTGCTACGTGTATACATAAAAGAAATGCAGAAGGATGAATCTAGTCTCTAAGTGTCTATATATTTAGAAATCAATATGGTGTTTGGTTGTTCTGGTTTTGTTGGTTATTGGTGCCATCTTGGTTATCTTGGTTACCTTGGTTCTGTTGGCTTTGTTGCAATAATAATTGATGCAGTTGATAAACTTGGTCCATATTTGGATTTTGCTGTGGCTGAATGTGAGGAGGGCCAGAGAATTGGAAATTTGGATGCTGCATGCCATTGAATTGCTGACTAGGGTGTGGACCTGGTGGATACTGTCCCATGCCTTGCTGTGGTGGCATGCCAAATTGTGGTGGAGGTGGCATTGACATTGGCATTGGCATCTGGTTTCCATTGTATGGAGCACCGTAATTTTGAAATTGGTTGTTCATAGGTTGTGGTTGCGCATATTGATTATATGGCATATTTTGTTGATTATTGTAGAGAGGGAAAGGCATTGGCGGATTATACTGTTGGTTGTAAGAATCATTCGCTTGTTGCTGGGGGTTATACGACTGGTTTGAATTGTTTTGCTTGTATTGTTGATTGGAATGCTTCGATTGAGTGTTTGGACTATCCACTTGACGGTTGCTACGTGATTTATAGCCATGGTTTACCATTCCAGTAGGCGGTGTCATTGAAGGATACCTTGCATATTCTCTGTTATTGCTATTGGTATTCTTTGGGCCTTGACTCTTCACCTTCTTAGGGTTTTGTGCCTCATTATTGTTTTTATTCTTTTGGCTTGGTGGGTTCTTTCTCTTTTTCATGTCTTTCTTCATCTTCTTGAATAGTGCTTCCTTCTCATCGTCTGAAAATTCCTGTTCGTCTTCTGGTAGTTCTTCATCAAACCCATTCGAGGCGTCAGTGCCCTTTATGCGCTTCAACTCGAATGTGTCTACCCAATGGGCGTCTGGAACGACATAAAATGCCTTGGCACCTATATTTTGCTTGATAATATCCTTGATCTCTTGCTTGTCCTTTGGGAAGCAAATCCTGTAGAACGGCTTTTGCAACGGACCGAACACTTCATTCAATGTCCCAATGGCTTGACGATCCTCGAGACAGAAGATGGAACCATCCCTCAGGACCCTCCTTTCACCAGTCGTGTTAGCGGCAACGATGATATTATTTTCAAACAACGACTGAACGGTACCCACCTCTGATATGCTAGTGTCGGGTGTGATTTGGTAGTCTTCTGGAATTTCAATAATCGGCTCTTCTGCAATTTCATTTTTCGATCTGATAGGGTCAGTGGAAGAAGGCTCTTCTTCTTCTTCTTCTTCTTCTTCTTCTTCGTCCTCCCCAAATGCTTTGGCATCAGCATCATCATCTTCTTCTGCAGAAGAATCATCAGAGTCACTGGAATCCCCTGATGAGTTGCTAGAATCGCTCGAGTCTCCAGATTTCGATGCATTTTCATCAGCCACGGTATTTTCTGCTGACTCTACCGGCTCAACTACTGGCTCAGTCTCAGTGCCTGCGTCTGCCTGGGCAAATTCTTGATCCTCCTCCCTTTCATCCTCACTGCTGCTGACATTCGCAACATCCAAGACATCATCCGCAAACTTCAAGTCATCCTCAGTTGTTTTATTCTCCAACGCTTTTGTAAACAGACTATCTGACATACTGCACTATCCTCACTCGTTTATAGATGTCCCTATTGTTGCTGAACCGACCACCCTCTGAAACCACCATCCAGATGATAAAATTTCACTATCCCATGATTTATACAGAACCATAAAATTTTTGCGATGAGCTCTGTGCCGTCTTTTTCCTTTTTTTCAAAGTCACGTGGGCGCAATAACCAGGGCTTGTCTGTACCCTAACAGCATGCCCTAACTTTCGGCACCTGTTTCGGACCGAGCCGCACAGCCACACAGCCGCACATTCCGTGGGCTTCCCGATGATAACCGAGCCTGCTTTCCTCGAGAGTACATTAAGGGTACTGAAATTGGTGCTGTCAGCAAAGGACATACAGACTTGGGGTGTCACCTGCTGAGCCTACACCCCATTATTCTGGAGGCATCAAGAATACTGGTACTGGACTTAACCAGGCAAATACGGCCTGTGTTGCCTGAGCAGCCCTCGAGACCACAAATTTCCCCTTTGGGACATGCGCCGTGCTGTCTCCAGTTCGATGTCTGAAAATATTGGGGAACTGTGCTGTTTTGGGTTATTTAAGCTGGAAAATGACTAACATAAGATCCAAGGGAATACCAAGACCCGGGTGGTGTGTAAGAGGTGGGGGTTCCGTGGTGGACCCAGGTTTTGTATATAAATATGTGTCAATGGATGTATCTTGCTACAATATCGTATGTACTTTCCTTGTTGTCATTGGAAATGTGAAAAACTTTTGCCATACTTTGGAATATATTATACTAGAAAAAGTCTGTGTTATTAATAATTACTATTGCAAGTAATACTTACCCACTAGTAATCCTGCGTTACCATGAGCTCTCAAATATCATACCCCAGGTCTTCATCAGGTGATTCATCGGCGGAAATATATTCAATAGACTCGCTGGTGTCACATCCAAACAAACAACACCTTTCAAAGACACAACTGCATATTTCAAAGTTTAAAAGTGCCCCGGTCTTGCAACACCAACACACGCCGTTCGATGACCAGGCTTCGTTCCGCTCCCAGACGTCCCAGGTATCGAACCAGGCTTCACTCACTCTTTCTAGAGCATTCACAAACATCTGGGAAGCTGTCCATGATGATAACGAACAAACTAAGGAGAAAGAAAGCACTAATGACCTGAATAAAATACTAACGGCCCAGTTCGGCATAGGTGATGCTATCAGACTGCATTCAATCCGGGATCTGTCCACCGCCAGCGATGGATCAATCTCTCCAACTTCAGACTTGGAGAAACACACTACAAACACGCCGAAGGACGAAGATCACGACCAGAACGAAGATATCCTAAAGGAAGTCTTTGAAAATGAAGAATCGGGCAAGATCGAACTACCCCCAGATAAAGGATATGCATGGGTAGTCGTGATCTGCGTCTTTCTAGTCATGTTCAACACCTGGGGCTGCAACTCCGCATTTGGTGTTTTCCTATCCTTCTTCCTGTCAAATAAAACATTTCCTGGTGCTTCAAGATACGACTATGCTCTCATAGCAGGCATGCCTGTCGCCATATGCCAAGGGATATGCCCATTTGTGATGCTGCTTATGAAAATCATAGGCATAAGAAGCACAATGCTACTCGGAACTGCATGCATGTGCGCAGGCTTCTTATTAGCCTCGTTTGCAACAAAGTTATGGGAGCTATATATGACACAGGGAGTTCTTATAGGATTCTCAATATCCCTAATATTTGTTCCTGCAACAACACTATTGCCAGGCTGGTTCCTAAAGAGAAGGGCCGTCTCAATGGGGCTGTCATTGCTTGGAACAGGTGCAGGCGGTGTTACATTTGGCCTAGCATCAAACAAAATGATCTCAGATAACGGGAACACAAAATGGTGTTATAGAATGTTGGCAATAACATGCACCGTAGCAGTACTGATCGCTATCTCATTAGCAAAGGAAAGAAATCCAGTGAAACCAATTGGGTTTAAATCCTTGAAAGCAATAAAAATAGAATACAAAAAGATATTCACTCTCCGTGCAGCTAAACAGCCATTTGTGTTGCTAATTGCTATTTGGTTTATGTTGGCATTGTTTGCATACAACCTAATGATCTTCACTTTGTCATCATACGCCGTGGCAAGAGGAATGACACAGTATGATGGTAGTACACTGACTGCCATTCTGAACGGTACACAAGTCATCGGAAGACCACTGATGGGACTAGCAGGAGACAGGTACGGCAGGGCTAATGTCACAGTAATCCTAACTTTTCTACTAACAATCATAATCTTCACATTTTGGATCCCCGCACACACATTCTTGCAATTGATATTCTTTTCAATCATGGTCGGGTCTTGTGTGGGTGTAGCAAACGTTATGAATACTGTTCTAGTAGCCGATAATGTCAAACCGCATGAATTCTTGGCTGCTTGGTCTTTTGTCAATTACTTTGGCGCCCCGTTCCTATTGGTATGCGAAGTGATAGCTCAAGCTTTGACAGATAAGCATAACACAACCAACCCATACTTGCATACGCAAATTTTCACTGGCTGCTTGTTCTTTGCTGCATTAGTGATGATCTTCATTCTCCGAGAATATGCAGTCAGGCTAAAATTAGCCAAACGGCAGATCGAAACGAATAAGCTGCTAGAGGAGAAGGAGTTACCTGACGTCTCTGACAAAAATCATACTCTGGAATGTGCAAACTCTGCAAACTCTGCAAACTCCGCAACATCGGATAAATGGGAGATATTGGATAAGAGGAAGACCAAATATGATCTGCTTCTGGGCAGTGGAATAAAAAAGTATCTTCTAAGGATGCTATATCCAATAAAGGTCTAACAGTACTGCAAAAATATACAAAAGTAAAAAAAATAATGTTACAATTTGGTTTCTGCTTGTCCTTGTATTTAGGCTATACAACAAATATATATATGCAAATCTAACGCAAAAACCTACTAAACTTTCTTAACTCGTCATCACCGTCGTCTCTGAGGTCCATGATAAAAGTATATGATGCCTTTTGAAAATTCTTGTAACAATTCACCGTCTCTTGTGATTTATTATTAAACTTGTCAAGAAGTTCATCTAGCTCTTGGTTGTTCTGCAAATTAATCTGCAGGAAAATATTATATGCAATCTCATTCATTTGCGAATACATCTCAGCAAATTCGGTGATTTCCTCGAATATGAATATCAGTGAACGTGAGTATGGCTGTTTCGAGTATTTACCCATAGTGCTTGAAGAAAATAGCTTATGTGACAAGTTTAATA
>PPOD03000256.1:25822-41306 GCA_003708425.3 Jamesozyma rosinii
TCTCTTGGTTGTTCTGCAAATTAATCTGCAGGAAAATATTATATGCAATCTCATTCATTTGCGAATACATCTCAGCAAATTCGGTGATTTCCTCGAATATGAATATCAGTGAACGTGAGTATGGCTGTTTCGAGTATTTACCCATAGTGCTTGAAGAAAATAGCTTATGTGACAGTAACTTCCCCAAAAACTCGTTATGGACAGTATCTAACTCATCGATATTTGGCAGCTGCTGTCTTCTTTTTGAAGTATCCGAGATTCCAAATTTGTTGAGATTATTATGAGGTTTTAGTATACCACCAAGAACGATGGAACCTTTAGTTAATGCCGTTGTATCAACAATCTGTGAATTGATAGTAGATTCATTATCTAGTTGCAACTTATACTTCAAATCGATAAAGTTTTTCTCAATGATAAATTGTGAGTAATAATTTTCTACTTTGTAGCTGAATTGCTGTAATTGTGACCTTAATATCGATATCTTCGACAGCTTATTTGAAAGATCCCTTGACAATGGGCTGTACATGGTATTTTTCTTAAACGACCGGATTAATTCTTTGCTATTAATCATTTCTTCGGTACAGAAGAAATTGTTTCTTTTGAATTTCCAGAGGAAGTTAAAAATCTGCAGGTATTCCTTTTTGCCATCAGATCTATTGACGTTTAACACCAGTGACAAAGGTGGGTGGATTATATAATCCAATGTAAAGACGTCCCACCCTAAAAGATCGTGCCTCATATTTAGTAATCTGGCATCCAATTTGTTTATCAAATAGTTGTTGTCAGACTTGTTCACGTAGTTTCTGAAGGACGATTCTTGAATGGATTCTTGCAATATTCTTGTAAATGCATAATTTCTTAGAGATGTTATTGGCTGGCCTAGAATGTCTTTTGCGTTCAATATTACGGCGTCGATAAGATCATTCCTGCCCATCAATAAGATATTTCTCAGCATATAAACAACCTCTTTGAAATAGAACTTTGTTCTTAGAATACTATTGGAAAACTCTACTATCTCCAAATACTGTTCATGAATCAGATTAAACAGTGCTGCTGAAAACTCTGGCGAATCCAACAATAACTGCTCGTATTTTATTCTATACCTCTTTGCAAAATCATTTGCCCATAGTAATTCATCACAGAATGCTGTTACAAATATATATGTCTTTCCGATCATGAATATTTCAAAGGCTGTACTATGTGTTAAAAATTTGGGTATCTTGGCTTCTTCGAATTTAAATGGTATGCTTTGGCCGTGATTTCCACTGCTGTTGTCTCTTGCAATAAAAAATTCATCTACATAGATGTCTTCTAATTTCCCCAGAATCAGCCAGTTTTTCAAGTACTCAACGTACAATGAGATCAAACAATTGTAGAAACTTGCTGATATTCTTTCCACCGTCGTATCTCCATGTGACATATACGAATGGAACAGCGACAATAATTCATCTCCACGAAGACTATGAAACTCATTCATGAATTTATAGTAGACTCTGAGACTGATGATTGGAACGGTTAACTGCATGTATAATGCCTTCAATGTAGTGATTTTACGTGAACTCATTAGGGAGTTTATTAATTCAGAATACTCGTTTAGTGCTTTTTCCATCTCCACTATCAGCGTCTGTTTTAACGGTGATATAGTAGCATGCTTATAGTAGTCAACTCGCTGACTTAAATCTCTATATATCAATGCAGCTTCGAATAGCAGGTGTAGGTTACCACTAATAGAATTTGGGATATTATATGGTATTTGAATGGTATTATTTTTTATAGGAAACATATCAGAGGTGATACCAAGTAATGTGTAGGAAATGTACTTCAATATTTCTTCTTCAGGGATAGTGCTTGCATAGTACGGGTCTGCTAGAGTCTTCAAGGAAACCTTGTGAATATAATCATTTTGCGGATGATCATGATGTGATGACAGAATAGATCTTCTCTCTGAGAATTTGTCTGCAGTTTCGAATGACTCGGCGTATACACTACCTTGAGTCAACAAAGGCTCTTGGAAATTATTAAGATTTTCCACTGTCTCTCTATTTAAATGAAATGTGTTATGTGACTGAAGGTCTCTTTTCAAATATGGTAATGCCTCCTGCAGTTTTAAGTACGATGTGCTAAGATGATCTACCATTTCCTCGTAACTTTGCATCGTAAGAAGAGGAAACACGATATCCTCATACATTTTCCATATCGTCTCGTATTGTGCTGTTATATTCAGTTTGTATTTGATGTTATGGAGAAGTGATTCCAATTGAGAGGTTGTCTTCGAAGGAGATTGTAGGAGTTGCAATACCTCATTGGTGAAATTTTTCAGTATATATTCCGGTACTGATGGGGGTGTAATTGCTTCTGCAATCAAATTCAATTTCGATTCCACGTCCATATAATTTACTGGTTGATATTATCGACCTATCACGCTTGTTAATGTCGTCTATAACTGTATCTACTTAGTCTATTTATCCAGAGTCATGCACACATATACATACAAACACCAAGCTCTTCTTTGTGAATCGGCTAATTATTTTTCTTTGTTTACAAAATTTGGCGTTTTGTTTATTGATTATGAAAGCACGTGACGCACCTCTTAAGCACAACAAACTGCAGCACGACAACGCCTATGCGTGAAGATTGTGTAGTTTATAAACGTGTGAGCACTGCGAGGGGTCATACACCTGTGTATTCACAGCCCTTGTGCAATAGCTCCGAGTTGTTATTGTTCCGCTTGCTGTATCCTAGTTCTTCCATGGATGTTTCGTAGCGCTGGAAGTTGTAGAACTGTATTAACGCTCTTAGTGCAATTTCCTGGCCGCATGCATCTATTAGTTCGCCTGATATATCCTTTCCTGTGACCCAATTATCGATGAGTTCCAGTCTTTCGTATAGAAACACGCCCGAAATCAACTCCATATGTTCCGATTTCCATCTCTTATTTTTAAACGGTGTCAATTCTTTTATGATCCTCAGTATTGGGTGAATCATATCCAGATTAAACACACGGTAATAGCTCTTGAGCAATGGGCCAATCGATAACGGCAGACTCTTGAGTCTGTGGGTTTTATTGCCGGCGACCTTTCTGAGTACTCTCAGCATATATGCAAATGTCGACAGCACGTTAATATTGATATCCGGTTTATCCTTCGTCATGGAGTCTGTGGAGAACGATTTGTTATAGATGGAATTGTATGTTGAACATGTCTTCCAGAATGAATTTGGTGATAAAATAGTCTTGTTGAATATCCTATCTACGTATACCCCAGAATATTTGCTCAGCAAGGAGAAACATGTATTGATGTACCTCGAATCATACAACAATATGGCAAATTGCTCAAACTTCAGAATATGGTTTAGTTTGAACCATTTTAATAATAGATAGAATATACCAACAGATGACTTCATCGATAATTCCTTTGCTCGCATGATTTCTAATTGTGGAGTTAGGGTACTGACTGGGACATCTGCAGGGATATCGCTCTGCTTATAATCTATATTTGTCAGATTAGATTCCATTGTTTGCAAGAGCACAAACACTAAAGAATTGAAACATGGAAGACAGTCCTCGTAGTATTTATCAATACGTTTCATAATGTTAATTTCTTCAAGTCCATTGATATTTGCATCCTTTGAGTAATCATATGCGTCTTCAAAATCATCTGTTACCCACCCTCGTTCTGTTATCATGAAGTAACTTCTTTCATCCCACAGCTGTTTAGTGCTCAACTTTATTTCTAAATTTTCCTTTAAAATAGTAGCTGCCTCTTCGACACTGTAAGGGATATATACATCATTTTGCCTTTCAGCTTTATTAAATGTCGTAGAAACCTTTTCAGACAAATCATCATCTTCTTCGTCATCCGATGGGTATAAGTACGGATATGCCATATTTGTTTGGAACGATTTTCTTGTTCGCAAAGATTCATTGAAAGGAAGCAATGAAGGCGAAGAAGGCGGTGAAGGTGCAGGTGTGGCTAGATGTTTCTCCGGAACAGGTAGTGTCACATTAATGGAACTTCTTGATTTTGATCTTGGAATCTCTAAAAATTGGGATAGTGAGTTGCTGTTATCAACGGTCTCTGGAAATTCTGCCATTGGGATCGTGTAGTCTGGAAAACGAGACGTGAGATCCTCTTGGAATGCTTGGTACTGCAATGGGGAAACAGATAACTTTTGTGAAGACTTTTCTGATTTTGTGAGACCATGGTATTTGTATATCTGAGTCTTAGTTTTCTTGTACATGTCTTTGTCTCCAAACTGGAGAACCAACATTTTGAAAAGCAGAGAAACCATATTTCTAATTCTCATTGACAATCTACTATTCCACCGCCAGTGTTCAATATATCTTGTTAAGAACTGCAGTACTTCAGTTTTGTGAAATGCTTTGATTATGGAGTTAACCTCTTCAGGATGGTCATTCCTGCTTTCAATAGCCACGTTGGCAATGAAGAACAGTATTGTACTAGCATAAAATAGCATTATTGTTTGTTTTTGAAGATGCTTCTGATCATCTCTACAGGAAATAGCAATACTCTTGAAACAGTCAATAATTTCCTCCAAACAACTACTCATCAGTAAGTTATTACGCCGTATAAAATGTATTTGATCTGCCATACTCTCCACAAATTTAAAATTACCTAGTGAAACATAAGTCAAGGCTAAGAGATTTGCGGTAGTGTCACTAGACAGATTTTTACTTAGCGTTTGTATTGTTTTCCTCGCATATTCTGTATCAGAGAGAAATATATCTGGATTAGAAACCATTTTGACATAACCTGTGCGTGTCTGTGGCAATTGTGCATAGTCTGATGCACTAAACCAATCTGGCAGTTCATGCTCTAGTGTACTGAAATCCTGAAAAGTCCAATTGACCTTTAATTGGGCGCGTGCAGATGTGGGCACTCCACTTTCTAATTCAGCTACACGCTTATCCAAATCGTGCTGGAAATCTTCACTCACTGGCATGTTGTAATCTATGATATCCTGCTTGTCCAGATCAATATTCTTTTTATCAGACAAGTGGGCCGTAATGAGACCATCAATTTCGTCTACATTGGCAAACTCTTCACTATCGGGATCACCCCCACAGCTCCCATCATCATCTTCAGTCTCTTCCTCAGTCTGACGTTCCTCATTTTCTTCCTGCTCCCTGAACAGTTCCTCTTTTGTCTTTCCTCTAAGTTCTGGACTGGCGATTGTGGTGACATTCTCCGAAAGCCCAGCTTCTTTCAGAAACTGAGCATTCACAGGTGTCTCAATTGCATGGAAACTGTTCACGGGATTGTCTCTACTGATCACGGGGCTGGTAGGTCTCATATTTAACTTGTTCCTAAGGATATTATCCAAATCACGTAGCAGTGTGTTATCCTGATCAGGCTCACTATTATCGGAAAACCCAAGGCTGCTTTCACTCTTGGTTCCCCTATGTGTTACCGTATCATCTATAAATCCTGGAAGATGCTTGGTTTTGGATTGCTGCTTCAGATTCTCTAACGAAGACGATCTTCCAATAGGATAGTCGATCCTTGTCGTGTTGTTGTGATGGTTCATTTAGTTCTATCGGGCTTGGTTAACTCGGATCACAATGCACTTTCCTTTAATATATGTTCTAATATATATCCCGATACACACCCTAGATCCTTGACTTTGTATTGTGGAACCCTTAATATGTTCTCTTTGGTTTGTTGCTACAGCCAAGCCAGGCTTGTTTTTGTTACAACGGCTTAAACTCGATCTTTTGATATGGGACGAGATTCACAGTCCTGGCACTGAAAAATTAATTAGACAGATGCAAGAACAACAGTGACAAGTTCAGTGCTAGAAACAGCACTATTGGGCTAGGAGGTATCTAACATTTTACTGTACAACCCTGGACGATCAAAGAACGAATGAGTCTTAACTTAGAGCATGTCCTTGGATTCAAGGTGAGGATTACAAACCTGCTAGATGTGGTCACCGAGGGAAAGATATACTCTTTCAATTCGACCAATAACACCATAACTTTGCAAACCACTAAAAAGAACCAATCTCCAAGCACCTTCAAAGTGATAAAGTGCTCCTTCATCAAGAGTCTAGAGGTTCTTGGAGAAAAACCATCAACAAATTCATTCAAGAGACAATACGTGAAACCTTCCATGGTTAACATTAGCAGGGTCGAATCATTACTCAAGGAGAGGATTGCCGAAGCCAAATTGATGGATTTGAGGAAGGGCAAGGGTGTCAGTCCTGAGGGTCAGGCTATATTTGACTTGATTTTCAAGACCATCCCAGATACGAAGTGGGCCAATAAAAACATCGTCATTCTAGATGACGTGAAGATCGAGCCTCCTTATAAAGTCAAGAATATCATACCTATACACGATTCCCATACCCAATCGGTTTCATTGATTGAGAGAATAGTTGAAAAGGGCTGGAGCCAGATGAAGAAGAGTGCCATATCAGATGAGGACGATGGAAGAAAAGGCGGCTGAACCCTCTCTAACATATATACGAGTAAATACAATGCAAGCAGATATTTAAAATATAACAAACATGAGTATCAAGTATGGGTACATGTGCTCAATGGATCATGTACCATTGGCAAGTACCGTCGCGCTTACCATTGAACAACTTAGGATATGGAGTTTGACGCTTTCCAGACCCTGATCCCTCATGTATCATCGATTAAACCGATTCAATTAGTTCATTAATCCATCACAAAAACCGATAATCTCGTCGCACACCCATTCCAATGATTCTTCAATCGATGTGTGATCCCCATTCATAAAATCCCTTATATCTGAGGCTGTCTCAGGGTGTAACAGACCCTCCACATTGCCTCCAATAAACAATGGGGCATGAGAGTCCCTGTATGATCTATAGACAAACTCATCAAAGTAGTAGGGTGGGTCCACCCAAAAGGAATCCAATGTTTGGTACCCATTCCTGGCCTGTCTTCGATCTTTGAGCGTTTGATAAGGGGCACGAATAAATAGTTTCAAGTCAAATTCTGCTCTTATCTTTGGGTTATTGTATAGCATAAACCCATCCACAAAGACTAGTTTATACTTCTTATCAATACCATCGTACTTAGCAGCTAGCTTTTCTAAAAACGCTCCACTCAGGTTGAATTTCGCCAGATCATCAACGTTATCATTATGAATCAGTTCAGTAGATATTTCCCCAGTGCTCTTTATAGAGACTAGTTCCTTTTCAAATAGATCAAAGTCTAGTGCTTCAGATGAATCCCAGTCTCTGATATTGTAAGTGGGATGCATCGGCACCTCGTCATCATGCTTGTAGAAGTCATCCTCGTGAATTAACGTGGCTTCAGGTAATAGTTCCGAGGTCAGCTTAGCAAGCGTAGTCTTCCCAGTAGAAGAGCATCCACTTAGCCCAATCAGTATCACTTTCTTCTCAACCATTATCACCTCCTACAGACCTTTTCCCCTCGAGGACACAACGGTCCTGCCCACCTAAACGATTCCCTATTTACTCCATTTATGATTCTCGCTTATTTAATCTTGTGAATTTTTTTCCAATTTGATGGCCAAATTCTGTCATAAGAATGAACATTTAAATACACTTGATTAGATGCAAATTACTTGCCATTTGGTCCAATTTAACACCAATTCCAAATTAGAGGAACCATTATACAACATCTGCTATTTTGATCACAGACCACAATGGGATATTTTGTTCCTCAAAAGAGTTTGAGTAATTTGAAACTTTACAAGTATGTATAATCTGACGCGCCCGACCCTCTTCCATCGTTCAATGATCTAACTAACAAGTATTAATATAATTCAGGTACCAGAGTGATGATCGTTCAATCCTTTCCAACACCGTTCTTAGACCGTTCTGGAGAAAGTTTGCTACCATCTTCCCGCTGTGGATGGCTCCAAACCTAGTGACTCTGTTGGGACTTGGCTTTATTGTATTCAATGTGCTAACTGCGTTATACTATGACCCAAGTCTAAACCAAGAAACACCTCGTTGGACTTACTTTTCCTATGCGGTCGGTATCTTCCTGTATCAGACATTCGATGCATGTGACGGTCTGCATGCTCGTCGTACAGGCCAATCGGGCCCTCTAGGCGAATTGTTTGATCATTGCATCGATTCTATTAACACAACGTTGTCGCTCTTTCCAGTCTGCTCTACCACCGGGATGGGCTACACATACATGCTGATGTTGGTTCAATTTGCTGTGCTATGCAACTTCTACTTAAGCACATGGGAAGAGTACCATACCCACACGTTATTCTTGAGTGAATTCTGCGGTCCCGTCGAAGGAATATTCCTGCTTATCGGTGGATTTATTGCTACTGGTATATATGGCCCCCAAGTTGTCTCGCATACGATTGTGTTTAGCATTCCATTCAATGGCACAGTCTATAATGTCGAGAGTTGCCAATTGTTTTATGCATTCTCCACTGTAGCCGTGTTCTTCAACATATACACTGCTACCAAGAACGTATCTGACTACTACAGAGAAGAAAGTGCAAAGAGCAAGGATAAGGACGCCGAAAAGAAGGTCGATGCGCAGATTGCAGAGGCTTTGAATGGATTAACACCATTCTTCGTCTACTTCATCTCTGTTTTCATTCTAATCTTGGTACAGAAGAGTTTTATCTCCATGCCATTCATCTTATCTGTTGGCATGAGCATCGCGTTTGTTGTTGGCCGTATCATCATTGGACACTTGACTAAGCAACCTTTCCCTATGATCAACACGCCAATGTTCATCCCATTAGTCCAATTGGTACTATATATTGTTTTCTACCTATTGCACTACGATGTCTATGAGATCGTCCCTGCCTTAACCTGGTTGGGTCTGGGCTTAAGCATTGGAATCCATTTTATGTTCATTAATGACATTATCTACGAGCTTACTACCTATCTGGATGTCTACGCTTTAACTATCAAACACCCAAAGAAAGTATAGACCCTCGTAGATGCATATACGCACTTATTTATTTCTCTAGTTTTATAATTAAACCTTATTGCTATTATTATATACAGGATCATATATATTAGTTTAATATATTAAATAGTTGTAGGCTATCGTTTATACAAATGAACAAAAGAAACGGCAAATGTGGTAAATCAGCAATTAGTATCTTATGTATTAATATTTTTCAATTGATTTAGGCAGCAGGAGCAGGAACTGGCTCTGCTTGGCCCAATAGGTCAGCGGAATCCTTTTGCAAATCGAAGTTCTTTTCCATTTCAATCAATTGCTGTTCAGCCAGTATGGACAAGGATAGAGGAACACCTAACAACAAAGCAGAGGTAGTCAAGGCCCAGGTCAAACTACCACCCTTGGCGAATATACCCTTGAAGAATGAGGTGGTTGTGCTGAAGAAGGATGTAACTGTTTGTCTTTGTTTTGGGGAAATGATATCCTTCAAAGCAGAGATTCTTTCAGCAAAGGTTTCATTTTCATCAAAGTCATCATCAAAGTCACTGTCCTCATCGTCTTCGTCTTCGTCACTGTCGCTAGCTAAACTAGATGCGTTCTTTTCATTTAATGGTTCAGATGGAACAACGTTTGGGTTTGCGGTGGTGGAGGTGGCGGATTCGTCCTTAATTTCTGTTAATTCAACCATTGTAATCGATTATTCTGCAGTATGTTGTGTTGCTCTATTCTGGAGGAAACCCTAAAACAATATGTACCGTTATACACCTGCCTTTTACTCTTCAATGACAATGTCACAAGGAAAGAAACCAGATCGATCTTTGTTATTTCGTTGTCGTCTCTTTCCTCATTTTCTGTTTTGTCCCTTCGGGCTACAACAGACACACCTCGTGGGTCGTGATAATTCTGCGTGTAACAAAATAATTACAATTCTATGTAGATATAAATAGTATACAATAGTTGGGAATCCTGGAGATGGGAGTAACGCCAGTGTTGCTAGGGGTTCGAGGGGCACTTTCCTTACTTGGAGGATCTCTTTGATTTTTTGCTCTTCTTCATGACGTTCATCTCGTTGGTGTAGATGTCCTCGGCCTTCTCAGTGGACCTCTTCTTGCCGGTCTTGACACTAACGACACCGCTGCTCAATGCAGCCTTTTCCAGGCTCTTGCCGGACTCCTTCCAGTCCTCATTGTTGTCGTTGATAGCATATTTGTCTAGGTTCAGCGAATTGATTAGTTCTTTTTGCTTTTCTCTCATGGCTTTGACGGCCTCAGTACCTGCCTCTTCAAGGTCATCCTCGATTTGGTTCAATGTCTCAGCAGCATCAAGTCTTGTTATTTCCTCACCATTCATCTCAGCAATCTTTTCATCTTCCACAGTTGGTAGTGATTGCTCGATGGACTCACTTAGTACACTACGGAAGAACACAGAGAACTTTCTCATGATCTTGGAAAACATGGCAATAGTCTGGTTAGAAGGTAAGTTCAGTTCCTTTGTGATATCGTCAATGCTCTTACGCTGTAGACCAATAGCCAATAAAATAGCACTTTGAACGCTTGATAGGCCGACGGAATCGCCCATCTTGCCACCGAAGTATAGTAAAGAGAGCATTGGAAGCATGTCAACAATAACATGGTAATCCAATAAGTTATTGGCATAACTGTCTAGTCTCTTTAGATCGAATGGAGAGAAAATGTCATCCAGTTGCTCCTTGTCCAGAACCTTGATGTTTCTTGGATTACTGACATTGTCGTACAATGTGTTTACCTTCTCACTGCTCTCAATGATCGATAGAGCTTGGATAGCGGAGAATTTATGGAACTCATAGGACAACAGCGATAAGAATCTCTTGTGGAAATCATTAGCAAATTCGATCAACCAGTTTGGTTCTCTGCCTTCTAGAACGTTCAACATAACACAGGTGTGCTCACCAGTTAAGTCGTTAGCAGTTTGACGAAGGTAGACAGGAACGAATTTACAATTCTTCCAGAACTTATGCAATTGGGAAGTTAAACCATATGAAACACCCAAATAATGCAAGAAGTTTGGAGGTTGTTCAGAAAGTTTCAACAATAAAGGAGGCAATGTCTTAGCATCTCTTAACTTGACCTCATCCTTTAACAGGTTAGTCTTTGCTAGTTGACTGTCAGTGACCCTCTTGATAGAGTAGTCCTTTGGTGTAGCATCCTCTGACATGTCAGTGAACTTACCTTCGAAGTACTCTCTTAGTAGGTCAATGGCACGAGAACCATAACCCATAGAGGCGTATTCTGGGTTGGTGGCAATTCTGACAATACGAGCACCACTCAAACCAGCAAATTCTTCATCCTGGAATTGCTGTGAGATTAACCATGGGATCAAGTCACCACCGGCTCTTTGACCTCTTGATAGCGAGTTTCTCACACTTTGCTTTGAGATTTTACCTTCCAAGGCAATCTGGATAACACATAATGGGTCTGGGATTCTGCCACCGTCCTTTGGATCGATAGGTGGCAACAGAACGAACAGTTGATGTGCTGGTGCATCACTCATTAATTGCAGATCGTTTGGAGAGTTTTTATAATGCGAGGCGACATACAAGGCCATCATCTTTTCCAAGAAATTCTCTGAAACTGGATGATATGAGAATAGAGTGTCTCTGTTGACAACGAACAAATTACATTGGGAAGGATGAGGGGTACCTCTAGCGGCAAATCTTGGGTTTGCCTTTAGGGTTACATCTAGACACAGCAATTTGTTTAACCATTTTTCAACTGGGTCACCATCAGCATATCTGATTGGTTCGTCCAAGACAATTTCACGCAATTGACGAGCACCAACATTGGAGGAGAAGTCCTTTTGTTTCTTATCTCTTGAGATAACGGCAGTTTGAGAAGCGTCTCTGCCGCCTGAATTAGCTTGGGTACGCAGTTGTTGAATCAATTTTAGAGATAATGATCTACCTGTACCTTCGTAACCGTTGATTGTAGAGGCCATAAACACCAAGTATGGGCCTAACAAAGCCTTGACAATTGGCAAAGGAATGGCTGCGGCTTCATCAATCACGACTAATTCGGCTTGCCCTAGAACATGAGAGTCCTGTGGAACAATATATTGAATGGTTTGTCTGTGACCTCTCTTGATGTCGACTCTGACAATGGCGTTGTTAAAATCTGGGTTAGTGGATTGGATAATATCGTAGTCAATATGTTCTTGGTAGTCTAGTGCATCAAACCCTTTAAAGATGAATTCGAACAATGTCTTTAAATTTTCTGGAGATGGGGATGTGACAAAGATGTTGGAATAACCATGCGAGACGGCAGCCGCGATGGAAATACCCAAGGCTGCAGATTTACCTCTACCTCTCCCAGCTGTCAAAGTGACTGTAGAGTTTAGAGTCTTTTCTGAAATCGCATCGATAAAGGTCAAAATTGCATGTGCTTGGTTCACAGTCTTGGACAATGCAACTAATGAACCGGCTGGTTGGACATCCTCTAGCGATTCCTTCAGATCGTTTAATTCGACCTGTTTCTCTGACAAATCTTCGTCATCCTTTGGTGGCAATGCCTTGACATTCTTGGCACCGGAAATTGGCAAGACATTCAATTCATCGTCGACAACAAGACAGTTTTCGTTTGAGCCGAGGGATAGAATGAATCTTTCGTTGAATCTGGCCACGACATCGTCGTGAGCCTCTGTACGGTAACGAGAATGGATGTCCATAGTCATTGTGTACAGTTGCTTCAATGACGACATTGATTTCAATAAGATGACCACAATACCACCACCTTCGACTGTTTCAATAGTTCTAGCCAGTAAGTTTGGAGTGATCGCTTCAAAATCTTGCAGAATACACATACCATAGGTATTACCCAGGATATTTTCTGTCTCCTTATAGTAGACGTATCTGATATTTTGATTGGAGATGAAACTTTCGAAGGGGTCCTGGTCATTGGCTTCTCTTGTGCCTCTCTTGATGTCCTTTTTGATCTTTGCTTCTCTCTTCTTTCTGTGAGAGGTGAAACCGAGCAACTTCTTCTTGTAGGCCCATAGAACGGACTTGTTCATCTTCAGATCCGCACTCATCATCAAGTAGTGCAGGTTTGGAAGTTGATTACGTGCTCTGTCACCCACAATGACAAAGAAGGATCTCTGCTTTGTTTGAGCACCATTTCTGATTACCGCAGGGATACGGGAATCAATAGCTTTCTTTACCATTATTCGTGTCGGATAAGTAGTAGTGCTGTTTCTTGGTGAACTGCTTGCCCTTGTATACAACTTACAGTGAAACAGACCGTGGTTACTGACTAATAGTTCGATGCTCTCATATACAATACCAATATGCTCCTAGTGTAGCATCTCATCTCATCATCGAACTGAAAAAAAATAGAAAATTAAAAATTTTCAAATTCTGTGCGGGTAACAAATTTGGATAGTTCCGTCGGCGGCTACAATAATCGAGGGTAATACTGCGGTATTGCCAACTAGCAATGCGAGCTGTGAATGGGTGTAACGTGTGGATATATCAATAGATAGAACTGGAATTGGTCATGATTGATTAGAGTGGTTGATGAATTAGCTAACTCAGCTATATAATCTCTCTGGCGGGGATCGGGCCATTGTGAACAAAGAGCTGAATTTTGATTCAAATAATTATGTGTTGAAAATAACACATTGATAATTATCAGAGATATTAAACGGAAGAACAACAAAAGTTTGAAAAAAATTTGTAAAAAAGTAATGCGAATTCTGTGGATCGAACACAGGACCTCCAGATATCTTAATGTTTGACCGAAGTTAAATCTTCAGTCTGGCGCTCTCCCAACTGAGCTAAATCCGCTATTAACTGTGATAAATATGTAAATTTTGTCGCTAGAAGAAAGTCAGTCTAAACATTTTTAAAATGAGTTATATAGACAATTCAAGTACCTAGAATTGATGACAATCGTGTGTACTTTAAAATGTATTGATTTGAAACTGAAATTCTGACTACAAGAATTGAAAATCAAAAATCAAAAATTATCATGTAACTATTATGAGAGATGAATCTGATTAATAATTCTGCTGAATATAAGACATGCCCATATATTCCAGAGTCAATAACCAGAGATCTTTATTCAATGAGCAAAAGGTAGAAAACAACACTAAGTCATTTAGACAATAATATATTAGATATGTTTAACTAAATTATGCATCCACTGTATATTGAACAAGGTACTCAATATGGTAAATGGTTATTTATTAACACAATAACCAACCTTATATAGATATGTGTATATTTGCTGTATGTAATTTCCAAAATACCTGGTGTAACTATTATAGATGCAGAGATGGAGAAATATGCAACCCCATTACAAAATTTAGAGAAGGTAATTAACGAAAAATTCCCTTGAATTCCAAAAAATATATATTTATTAAAGATTTGTAACTATATATTAAAAAATAGTATATACTTCAACAATACAGCAATATTTTTCGAAGATAATAGATGAGATTATAATAAAAAGGTTCCAAACATCAAGTAAAAAGAAGTAAAAAAAAAGAAGATGCTTGTGGCTATCAATCCTAAATTAAGATACTGAACATACCAAGAATCATTACCGAAACCCAGTAATAACCAGACCTAATAACAGAACCAGCACCCGGAGACTCGACAACAGATCCAGCCGTTCTGATTTTGTCAGTCTCAGCTACACCTTTGACCTTAATATGTGATCTCTTAACTGGGGCTACAGAGGCATCTTTGTTAACATTTTCAGTATGCTCGTTGTCATTGTTAATTTCGTTATAGTTTTCCATAAAATTGGTCTTAATGGAGTTCCTCTGTTCATCCCAAGCACTTCCAAGACCATATTCATTGAAAAGCTTAGCAAGATCACCGGAAAAGTTACCCCAGAATTCATCGGAGTCCATCTCAGCAGGTACTATATCACGTTTATATTGCACGGCGCCATTACCTGAGCTTACAAAATTTTCAACGTCTGTTTCTGTAGGTGGAACACAAATCCATACACAACTGGAAGATGGTGCTTCTGTTGAAGAACTGGTTGGTCCATTGGAGTCTGTCTCAGCACCGGAGTGGGTTAGGGTGTTTCCATTGGAATCAGTCTCAGCACCTGAATGAGTAACAGTGTTACCGTTGGAATCAGTTTCAGCACCAGAGTTGGTTAGAGTGTTACCGTTGGAGTCTGTCTCAGCACCAGAGTTGGTTAGAGTGTTTCCATTGGAGTCTGTCTCAGCACCAGAGTTGGTTAGAGTGTTACCGTTGGAGTCTGTCTCAGCACCAGAGTTGGTTAGAGTGTTACCATTGGAATCAGTCTCAGCACCAGAGTTGGTTAGAGTGTTACCGTTGGAGTCTGTCTCAGCACCAGAGTTGGTTAGAGTGTTACCGTTGGAATCAGTCTCAGCACCAGAGTTGGTTAGAGTGTTACCGTTGGAGTCTGTCTCAGCACCGGAGTGGGTTAGGGTGTTTCCATTGGAATCAGTCTCAGCACCTGAATGAGTAACAGTGTTACCGTTGGAATCAGTCTCAGCACCTGAATGAGTAACAAGACGATAGATCGGAAGAGTCTCAGCACCAGAGTTGGTTAGAGTGTTACCGTTGGAGTC
>PPOD03000256.1:41326-108054 GCA_003708425.3 Jamesozyma rosinii
CCGTTGGAATCAGTCTCAGCACCAGAGTTGGTTAGAGTGTTACCGTTGGAGTCTGTCTCAGCATCAGAGTTGGTTAGAGTGTTACCGTTGGAGTCTGTCTCAGCACCAGAGTTGGTTAGAGTGTTACCGTTGGAATCAGTCTCAGCACCGGAGTGGGTTAGGGTGTTTCCATTGGAATCAGTCTCAGCACCTGAATGAGTAACAGTGTTACCGTTGGAATCAGTCTCAGCACCAGAGTTGGTTAGAGTGTTACCGTTGGAGTCTGTCTCAGCACCAGAGTTGGTTAGAGTGTTTCCGTTGGAATCAGTCTCAGCACCAGAGTTGGTTAGAGTGTTACCGTTGGAGTCTGTCTCAGCACCAGAGTTGGTTAGAGTGTTACCGTTGGAATCAGTCTCAGCACCAGAGTTGGTTAGAGTGTTACCGTTGGAATCAGTCTCAGCACCGGAGTGGGTTAGGGTGTTTCCATTGGAATCAGTCTCAGCACCTGAATGAGTAACAGTGTTACCGTTGGAATCAGTCTCAGCACCAGAGTTGGTTAGAGTGTTACCGTTGGAGTCTGTCTCAGCACCTGAATGAGTAACAGTGTTACCGTTGGAGTCTGTCTCAGCACCAGAGTGGGTTAGAGTGTTTCCATTGGAGTCGGTTTCAGCACCAGAGTTGGTTAGAGTGTTACCGTTGGAGTTTGTCTCAACGGTAGTGTCTTGACCTGGTAAAGAAGAGGAACCAGACTTGGAAATGGTTGATAACATCGAAGAAGATAGTAATGAACTACTCATGGAAGGCTTTTCTGGGCACTCCTCTGCTTGATCATCGAAATAAGTAACGTACTTTCCAAAATCAGAGAGCTTTTCACCATTTGGTGTGATCATCTCGAAATCTAATTTACCTGCACCACCTTGATTTGCAAAGACTATTCTAAGTGGATATACGTGGCCAGCCTTCATTTCAATCGAGGTAAACGTGATCTTCATTCTAGTTAGCGTAAACTGACTCATTGATATTCCATCCATATCTGGATTTGGCTCCTTGTCTGATTGACAACAATAAAATGCAGAAGAAGTACCAATCATGACTACGGCCCCATTATCAGTATCCTTTAATCTAAATTCATATGCACCAGAAACTGGAGCAGTGAAATAACCATCTAATTCCATAGTGAAATTCGAAACAGTAATAGGTACTCCAAAAACATTACCCATGATTACACCACTATTGTCGTTAGTCTGAGTGAACTTTGGAGTGGTTACACCTGAAGTTTCTGTAATATAATTTTCAGGGAAGTTATATTCAGAGTATAGATACTTCATGAAATTTGGGAACTTTGTCTTGTATTCTGGTAAGTAATGGAAAAACTTTACTCTGAAACCAGCACTAGAAATACCGCTTGGTGGATCACATGTGTATGGTGGATCATCAGTTGGATCAGTAGGCTCATTCGTAGGTTGAGGAGGGGAAGTGTCTGTCTTAGAAACATTGGTATCAGTTTCAGCACCAGAGTTGGTGTTGGTGTTAACATTAGAATCAGTTTCAGCACCTGAGTTGGTGTTGGTGTTACCGTTAGAGTTTGTTTCAGCACCTGAGTTGGTGTTAGTGTTAACGTTAGAATTAGTTTCAGCACCTGAGTTGGTGTTGGTGTTACCGTTAGAGTTTGTTTCAGCACCTGAATTGGTGTTGGTGTTAACATTGGAATCAGTCTCAGCACCAGAGTTGGTGTTGGTGTTAACATTAGAATCAGTTTCAGCACCTGAGTTGGTGTTGGTGTTACCGTTAGAGTTTGTTTCAGCACCTGAGTTGGTGTTAGTTTCAGCACCGGTGTTGGTTTCAACAACAGATGATGATTGGACCGAACTTCTTGGAGCTGGTGTTTTAACCATGTAGATAGTTTCAACTGTAACTACACTATCATCACCAGTGAATGTAATGATAGTAGTAGAATATGTCTCGGAAGATAATACAGTGTCCTCAACAAAGATAGTCGAGGCAGTATTAACAGTTGGCTTAGGGGCTGGAGTTTCAACAATAAAAATAGTTTCAGTTGTAACAGTGTTGTCGTCACCGGTAAAGGTGAACACTGTGGTTGAAAAGGTTCTTGTAGCTGTTTCGGTACCTGTAGCTTCAACATAGATTGTTGAACTGGTCTCAACACCTTGAACAGGTGTTTGAACAATATAAGTAGTCTCTGTTGTAACAACATTATCAGCACCGGTATATGTAGTATACTTGGTTGAGATTGTCTTAGTTTTAGTTCCACCTGGTGTGTAAGTAGTAGTCTTAGTGTGTGCTTGCTCTTGGCAATTGCTTGGTAACTGCGAGTGAAATACAACATAGCCCTTAACGTCCTTGTGAACTACACGTTTTGGATCTTTAAAGAAAAAGTCTAATCTACCAGTACCAGCTCTGTTCAAATACATCAATCTGATTGGGTATGAAAGACCCGCTTGTAAAACCATGCTATATGACTTTGTACCTGGCCTTTCCCATTGATTAATAGCAGTAATCTGAACCATATCGGAGTCTAGATACGGAGGAGCATCATCAGGCCTACAGCAGAAGAAGGCATCTGGATTAGCAACATAGAAGATAGCTGAGTCATCCGTGTTCTTAAGTGAGAATTTATATTTACCAGTGATCAATGGTCTGAAGTAGCCAGTGTATTCAGCTGTGAAGTTTGTGATTGTAATAGCAACACCATATAGATCTCTAGTAATTGGTACAGTTGGGTTTGGTGGTGCCTTGAAATAGAAGTTGATATCTTGCACACCAATAACCTCAGTAATGTAGTTTTCTGGGAAGTTATAGCGTCCCATTAAATACTGTACATCTATCCATTTGTTTGTGTATTCCGGATAAATGTAATGGAAAAATCTAACTCTAAAACCGTTGCTCGATGGGCCTGCAGGGGCACTACAGTGGTAATGGTCGGGATCAGGGTCCAAAGGACCTGATGCCCTAACTTGTGCGGCCAACAGTCCGAACAAGAAGGGGATGAATAGGAAACTCTTCACAAATGATGTCTCTGTAAGAATCATTTTTTTTAATACAGAATATGTTTCTGTTTGGTATGTGATACTGTTATAGATGCTGAAGCAAAAAATAAAATATAATATAATAATAAATTAAGAACTTGGAAAATATTATTTTGACTAATAAACGAATAAGACATCTTTTTATATGATATCAGTTCGAGTTTATGCCTAACGATTTGCCCAGATGTAAAATATCGAATAGGGAGAGGAACGACACTACAACTCCGGAGGCTCGTTATACAAACAGTCATCTGATGGAAAACTGAATTATCACAGCAGGGACAACGGGGAACAGGTAAATGTGATTCAGTTATGCAATATGTTTCTTTCGTAAAGCTTTCCTCGCAACATATTGTAAATCTCCTCCCTCTCAATTATAACCCAGATATATTCAGCATATACAACCGTTGGGTATCGCCTAAAAACACACGGAGTCTAGCTGTAATTTCCAGTAGTGAAGGGCTGGTAGAGTCCTCCATGACACTTATTGTCCACCTTTAACACCTAAGTAAATCCGTAGCACTCACGTTCTACATCATCTTCTGAACTACGAGATCTATTATTGATGAAAGTCTAAGTTTCAACTAATAATTTTCCAACAAGCAGACAATCATTAAATATACACTGTAGGAAAGAGTGCATGCTGATTCCCTGGACAATTGTCAGTATCTTCAAAAAGCACACATAATATCATTAGCCACAATTAAGAGCTGGGCTAATTTTCTTTGTTTTACCGGATGCAGAAGTGTTATTGAACATGCAAGGCCTTCTCGGGGTAGAAGCATGAAAATCATGAGATTTCACAGACTGGTAACGTCATTGAATGCTGGGCTCGTCACTATAGAGTATATGCCTTACACAGCTCGGCACGCTAATATATTTCTGTTCTCCACCTGTCTGGTCGTGTGATGTTCCTTTCGAGTAATGGCAAATCTATCTATTTTCATGTTTGAAGGAAAAACACCGGAGAACTTTTTAGGGTGGAAAATCATCAGCAAAATACTGGTGAAGATACACAGGTGAAGATACACAGGTGGAGGACTCTTTAAGCTGGAAAAAGAAAAGAAGACAAGACAAGAGAGGTGGATGGATGGTGTGGAAGTGCCAGTAACTACTGAAGGTGTTCTAATTTAGAAGCTTTCAAGACTTTCTGTTAGTTGTAGATTGTGATGTGTATAGAAGAAAATTCACCACGCGACTGCCTGCATACCCTGGCATGGCTGTTGCTTGGCTAACAAGAGTGCATACATACTTGCATGTGCACTAAATCTCCTATTTTTACGAGGGGTTGTTCTGGTTGCAGCCAAGAAGATATGTACATACGTTCGAGCATGTATATTCATTACTGGAATACTGCGCATGAATATGCCTAACACATACGGATCCAAGCAAAGCCAATGGAATTTACTGTAGTTTCTACAGTTGTTTCCTTAGATGTGATAGTGTGATACGAGCTTTTATCCATAGCTCGTAGCTGCCGATTTGTAAACATAGAGGGGAATTCACGCTGCGTACTTAATGGTGGTCAAATCTATAGTTATTAAGTGATAGCAAGTTGCTAAGGGGAGGAGGTTCAATGACCATTAAGAATTAGGCCAATGACTTAATCATTTCATTCCCTGCTGAAAATTCATACTACGATTTTCAAGCCCAGATGCAAAACTAACGGCAGCGACAAGATTAAGTACTATGCATTTATGCTAAAAATACAAGTATATTTTACACATGTTTCATATTTTCAGAATAAAAAGAAATGAATAAGTGTAGATGAGTGGGAACGAATGCTATTTGATCTTCCATACCTGTAATTCCAATGCCAAATGTATGCTCGTTTAGCCAAGGGATACAAGAAACCGTAGGATACCAGCCAATAGAATTCTTTGTTTAGACTTATTTTTGGGTGCAGTATACGTCGGAATGAGTAGTTTCCGTCAGTGCCAATGAATCCCTCTCTATGGCAGGATCTGCTTACTGAAATTGTTCCCCACTCAAGCTCTTTCAGAGGTAATGGGGCAGGGCCTTGGCGATTGATGCTGCAATGCAAATATATTCATGCTGGGCAACGCCTTGATTATGTTAACTTGACATGCTCTCATGGGGTTATTGTGCCATTATTCAGGAAATACTAAGGAGCACTTGGAAAGAATATTAGAGGGCGATAAATTGCAATGGTATCTCCAGCACACATTCCGGGATATGCACCATAATGCATTCTTGGAAGGGTTATATATAACCAATATTTGCAAATGCAGCTCGGAAGACAACACTTATTTCCGTGATTATCCAAGTCACCTTCAATGTTCGTATTCCTGGCTCCAATTGAAATGATATGATCTTTCTAATGCCGCTTGTGCAAATAAAAAAGAATATCCCCAAGGTCTAGACCTGTTTACCTCGATACTCCAATAGCTAATACGAGTAAAACTGCTCTGTTAACATCATTTTAAAAAATGAAAGCCAGTACAGACCTGCGTGGGAGTGTGTAGGAGAGTTTTATTGGGCTCTCTATGGAAATAATCGTTATTTACTTACTCCCTTTTTTGCATTTCAGATTATACATAAGTCCTAGGGTGGTTATTTATCAGGTAGGTAACTGGAAAAGTTCAGGAAACATAGCAAGAAAGATATTAGATCTTCCTGTCAGGTCAAAAAGTGTGTAAGCCACTGTAACATTCAAATCTGTCATTATAATGCTTAAAGATCAGACTCCATTGATGAAAATACTCAATGAAAAATAACCTATCACAAATAGACATATTTATTAGCAGACACGGGCTACCACAGTATTTCCCGTAATAAAAACAGCAGCATCGTATTCTAATGTCTGGTTCGTAATACCTGCTACGATCTCCACTAAACCAACCTTGAATAAAGCAGATACACCACTCTCTCACACACTCTGGCAATCGTGCCACAATATCCCAATGCATCGAAGTTGTGACACTTTCATCGTTTTCCTCAGATGCTGACGGAAAGTTGAGCGGACCCGCGACCACTGTTCCGTTCCGCTCGGATGTGTCAGCCGTTTCCGGAATTCAGAAAACCGGAACTGCGACATCCGCATCTGTGTGTGCCTTCAGACGTCGATGTTTCTCGAGGAACCGTATAGCAGATCTGCGGAACAGGGTCTGCTATATTGGTGATATGTATTTGGGAACTACTCATACCATGTGGGAAGTCGTTGTGCACTGGGATCGCGGTAGAAAAGGTATATAAACAGCTGCATGGTGGCGTAAACTTACCACAACATGTGCCATACTCTTGGATGCTTCCATTGCAGTATAAGTCAGAAGAACACCACCAAAAACTCAAATACAACGCATCGATGCCTTTTTTCAAAGAATTCAAACCATTCTCTTTCAAAGACACCGACCTCTTCAAGCCAATGAAGGTTGGTGGTACTGAAGTCCTGCGTAGAGCAGTGGTGCCACCTATGGCAATAACGAGAGCTATTTATCCGGGGAACATCCCTCGTGATGACTAGACTGGTGAATATTATGGCCAGCGTTCCAAGAGAGAAGGCAGCATGATTATCACAGGGGGTACTTTTGTCTCCGCAAGCGCCGGTGGTTACGACCATGCCCCGGGAATTTGGTCCCAGGAGCAAGTGGACAAGTGGAAAGCCATCATTTCAAGAGTTCACGAGAACAAATCCTTTATCTGGATGCAAATATGGGACTTGATAAGGCAATCGTCTCATGAAATCCTAGCAAGAGATGGGTTACCTTATGTTTCTGCCTCCGATGGTGTTTACATGAATGAAGAACAGAAAGTAAAAGCAATCAGATGCAACAATCCTCAACGAGGTTTGACCAAGGAAGAAATCAAGGAACATATCAAAGACTTTATTCAGGCTGCTAAGAACTCGATTGCTGCAGGTGCTGATGGTGTTGAGATACATGCTGCTAATGGGTAGTTACCTGCACAGTTCCTGGATCTAATCTCTAGCAAGAGAACTGATAAGCATGGTGGTTCTATTGAAAACAGGGCCAGATTCACTTTGGAAATCGTTGATGCGGTTGTCAAAGCTGTCGGTGCTGATAAAGCCGGTATCAGGCTAGCTCCCTACAACCTGTACGGGTCCGTATCTGGTGTCCAACCTAGCCCTGCTTTACTAGCCCAGTATGCATATGTCGTTGCTGAACTAGATGAAAAAGCTAAGAGTGGTGATCGTTTGGCTTATGTCCATACGGTTGAACCTACCTTATCAAACCCGCCATATAATGACAACAAGGTGTACCATCCAGAGGGCACCAATGAGTTTGTGCACTCCATCTGGAAATGTGTTGTTATCAGAACTGGAGATTTCAATTTCAGACCTGAAGCGGCGATGGAGCTGTTGAAGAAGGATAATGCTTTGCTGGGCTACGGGAGACTGTACATCTCAAACCCAGACTTACCAGACCGTCTAGAAAAAGGATTGCCATTGAGCAAGTATAACATGAATAATTTCTATATCAAGAGCACCGAGGGGGTTACTGATTATCCTACATACGACGAGGCTGTGAAACAGGGATGGGGTAAAGAGTAAGGTGTAATTTGAAGGGGGAGGGAGTTATTTGTTGTGCAGAGGATAAGATATGTAATAATATATTGATCTATATATAGAATGATTGCTTTTATACTTGACATTGCTTCTCTTCGACAACTGTGAATTGCACAGTTTCATCTAGGATCAATGTTACGGGTGTACATGACCTAGTATATTTGTACCTTACCATTACAATTAATAAGTCCCATCTGAGCTGAATTCCGTAGCATTATAGTTTATACTACGCCAACGCGGGGATCGTCATGGTATCATGGGTTTACAACATGCATTGCCAATTTCACCGTTTACCCTGTTTTTCTGGACAACCATATTTATCTTTGGCTCCACTCTTATCTAGTTCTGCTTGACAATCACTACAGGGCCGTCCATTTTCTGGTGATTTACTAGCTTCCTCCACTGCACGTATCTGATCAGGACCCTCACAATAGAAATGGTGTAGAATATCGAATACTAATATGATTAAACCGTCAAATAACATTTAGCCAGTGAAAGAGGTAAGTGGTATATATGGTTTGTTTAGAGTAGCTATAAATGAAGTGATGTTACCGTATTGATTAGATAAGATAATTCTTGGTATTGCTTTTACCAGGAAGTATACGTCCGTATTTATGCATTTGAAACCTTACATTAAATCAGATAGGTAACAAAGAGTTGTTGAATCTAGAAGAGACATATGTAGTCGTATGATTATATGCAGGCACACATGTTGCAAATAGCCTGGGGTACATATTTCCCAGCGTATCTACCACTATCACCATCTGCTTACGATAACAGTTACTGTTTCAAGATAACGAGGGCATGCCATTCAGTCACGTGCCGCAGATCGCACTCCACGCAACACGCTTTGATTGGTATGCAAGACATCGCACATGTGCTGATCTTGACCCCATGCTATTCCTTCTCCATATCTGGACCATGCATATTTAGTATCATCCATATCTCTGCAAACCCATCTCCAACACCAATATATCTTTGTATCTTGTAGTTCTATAGAGTTCCAATACACCATTATCTTCCAAACACAGCGACGGAACGGAACGGAGCGGCGGAACGGTGCGGCTCGGCATTCGGAACAGAAACCAGAGCCAGGCCCTGTTCCGCGGATCAGCATAACAAAGCGGCACACGGAAGACGGAACATATACCCAATATTCCGTGTTCCGTGTTCCGTGTCCCGTTTTCTCCAGACCGTTGGAAAATATCCCTTATGTAATGCTGAAATTTCACTCCAGGGCATCCCATCGACTATATAAGAGCACACGATCTGGTCCCATTTATTGCAATTATCATTCTGGTTCTTCTCTTAGTATATCTTACATTACAATAGAACAATATCAAACACAAACAAACTCTCAAAGCACTATCTAAAACACAAAAAATGTCCTCCCTACCAACTACCATGAAAGCTGTCGTCATCGAAGGCGACAAACCAGTCGTTAAGGCTGGTATTCCAGTTCCAGAACTAGAAGACGGCTTTGTCCTAGTCAAGCCAAAGGCTTTAGCTGGTAACCCAACCGATTGGAAGCACATCGCCTTCAAGATCGGCCCTCAAGGGTCCATTCTAGGTTGTGATGTGGCCGGTGAAATCGTCAAACTAGGTCCAAACGTCGACACTAAAAAATTCCACGTCGGCCAATACGTCTACGGGTTTGTCCACGGTGCTTCTGTCAGAAGACCAGGCAACGGTGCGTTTGCCGAGTACTGTGCTCTGGACAGTGTCCTGGCTTATACCCCACCAAGTGACTTGAAGTTGAGTGGTAAGGAACACATCCCAGAGGGTCCTATGAAAACCTTCGAAGCTGCCGCCTCTTTCCCAGTCTCTTTGACCACTGCTGGTGTCTTATTGACACACAACTTTGGTCTGAAGTTAGAATGGGAACCAAAGACCGTCCAGAAGGACCACCCAATCCTATTGTGGGGTGGTGCCACTGCTATCGGCCAACCTCTGATCCAACTGATCAAGAAGTTCAACGGTTACAACAAGATCATCGTCGTCGCTTCAAAGAAGCACGAAGCGCAATTGAAAGCATACGGTGCTGACGATCTCTTCGACTACCACGATGCCGATGTTATTGACCAAATCAAGGCAAAGTACAACAACATCCAGCACTTGGTCGACTGTGTCTCCAACCCAGAAACCATCCAACAAGTCTACAAGTGTGCCTCAGACACTCTTCCATCCACAGTCCTGCAACTAGTCGCATTCACCATCAACGACATCAAGCCAGAAGACAGAAGAGACAACGTCAGCATCACAGGCACCCTACTATACTGTGCCGGCGGTAACCCAGTCCCATTCATCGGCTTCACCCTCCCAGCCGACCCAGAGTACAGAGCCGCAACCCACAGATTCATCGAGTTCATCAATCCAAAGGTCAACGCCGGTGACATCCACCACATCCCAATCAAGGTCTACAACAACGGCCTGGACAGCGTCATCCAGATCACAGACGACATCAAGGAAAACAGAAACTCAGGTGAGAAGCTAGTCGCAGTCTTCCAGTAAGCCTCGCTCCCATTCTACATACCCAAGCCAATACATTCATATATACACATACACAACTACGTACCAAACGATATAGCATTATTATCATCACATCCCACGAACACGGATCCCTTTTTTCCCCACGTGATCCAAAAATCTCGTCGAGAAAAAGAAACAACCGGAAATTTTTCACAGAATAATACATTCTTCTTATATAAGAAACCTTCTACGGTTCCTGTTTATTTCACTTTCCACCTACTTTCCTTGTTTCCCCAGACTTATTATACTCATATAGAAAGAGCCCACACTCACACAACAGCACAATGTCCGAAGTAATTGAAGGTAACGTTAAGATCGACAGACTAACCCCAGGTAACGGCACCACCTACCCAAAGGTCGGTGATTTGGTTACCATCCACTACACCGGTACCCTAGAAAACGGTCAAAAGTTCGACTCCTCCCTAGACAGAGGCTCCCCATTCCAATGCAGCATTGGTGTCGGTCAAGTCATCAAGGGCTGGGACGTCGCTATCCCAAAGCTTTCCGTCGGTGAGAAGGCCAGAATCACCATCCCAGGTGCTTACGCCTACGGTGAACGTGGTTTCCCAGGTTTGATCCCTCCAATGGCCACCTTGGTCTTCGATGTCGAACTACTAAAGGTTAACTGATTTCACACATACATATATACTTTTTTCATATATATAGCTTATCTTTTAATGTTTCGTTGTTTCTACTTTTTATTCCGGAGCCTGCTCGACACCCTTAACTTCCGTTTCGTCGGCGTGCTCGATGCTTGTCGTTCGTACCTCCTCTTCTTCTTCTTCGGGGATGTATCAGGGGATGTATTGCTTGTCGTGGTTACAATTGACGAGTGCCTGGTACGGCGGGCCAAGGGTTCGTTGTCGATCTTGATCTTGGATTGTTTGGTTTGTGCACTAGAATCGTCGTTTTCATGGTCATCCTCGTCCCTTTCCTCCTCATCTTCCTCTGCCTCTGCCTCGTCCTCAGAACTAGATTCAGAGTCTTCATCGCCCTCTTCATCTCCCTCTCCCTCAGATTCTACATCTGGCTCATCGCCTTGAGCCTTCTTCCTAATGCGTACAGACTTCCGTATACGTGGTTCTCTCTCTTTTGTATCATCCTCCTCGCTTTCATCTTCCTCGGGCTTATCTTCCTCGGGCTTATCTTCCTCTTCAGGCTTCTCTTCCTCGGGCTTCTCTTCCCCTTCAGGCTCTTGCATTTCCTTATCTTGCACCTGCTCCTCTTGTTTCTCCTCATCTGACTTTTTAACAGTCGTATCACTCTCTACAGGTTCTTGAACATCTTCAGACTCTGCCGCTTCTTCAGACGGCTTCGTCTCAAGCTCTGGTTCAGAAGCAGGGGTATCTGGAGACACCGCATCCACTGTATCCACTTTAATATCTTCAGTAGTGTTGTCAACATCCTCATCCTCACTAGCACCCCACCTAGCATTCTCCAAAATCAACTCACCATACTCATCCCACGGCAGTGCGAAGTCCTTCCGCTCTCTAAGAAACTGATAATGGGTCAATTGCGGCAGTTTATCACCTCGCCCCTCGCCATCGTCACTCTCCTCCTCACTAACAGAAGACGGCGTCTGTAACACCTGGTACTCCAGCTTATCCGTCTCCTCTAGATCATAATACTGTCTCAGCTTCAGCCATATATCAGCCGCAGTGAACTGTTTGGGCGCACGCACAGTCTCCTTCTGCAACAACACCACAGGATACTTATCCGGATGGTTCATCCGCTCGACTATACAGATCATATGAAAGTGCTTGAGAATGCCGGAGGGCTTGAACTCTGTCACCCATCGTAGCAGCCGGATCTCATCAACGATGCTCCAATCAACGGCCATCGGTAACGTCTTCCTTTTATTATATCAGATAACTCAATTGTAGCAGCGTGCAGTACATACACACACTCGCAACCTCTTTTTCCACTGTCCATATCGCATCAAACACCATTCGATGTCAACAAACACAAGCAAGTCTGCTTTGTTATTTATTTTTTTTGCTTCTAATCCTGTGATCGTTTTGTTATTCAGTGCAAAACTGGGGTCGCCGAGAAAGTGAAAAAAAATACCATCAAAAGAGAAAGAAACAACGTTCAGGTTCACTACTTTCACCCAACAGAACAATCACTGTAAAGCCAACCCTCAGCATCCGCACTAGTAATTGTAATCATGCCAAAGAAGGCCATTCTGTTAAAGTCGCTTACACGAGGGAGAGTTCGTGCCTCGTTCAACAAGTACAACCTGTTCAACCTCTACAAGAAAGCGCAACCTGATTTCAAAACTAGATCCCTATACCAGCAGAAATGGAGTGCTAAGCAAGAGACCAGAGCATACCATGGTGAGTATCTGACCGAGGGCAGATGGAACACCATGTTCGAGTCCAAACTGGACTCCGTCGCCCAGTTGGATGCGTCGTTGCGTGGGGATGGGAAAGTCAAAGAGACCCCTTTCCTGCTGCAGACGTATGCCGCTTTGGAAAAGAGACTGGACTTTGCTGTGTTTAGAGCCATGTTTGCCTCAAGTGTGAGACAATCAAGACAATTCATTCTGCATGGTAACGTGACTGTCAATGGTTTGAAGATCCGCCATCCAGGTTATGTTTTGAAAGCCGGGGACCTATTCCAAGTGAGACAGGACAAAGTCCTGGAGGCCCTGGGTTCAAAGAAGCCAAGTTTGAAGGAGGCACTAAAGATCGATCAGAAACAGGTCGTGCTTTGGAACAAGTATGTTAAGAAGGCAAAGGAAAACCCAAGAAAGGTATGGGAAGAAAAGCTAATCAAATACAAAGACCTGCCAGACAGCAACCCAAAGAAGCAATACCTAATCAAATACATCCAAGCTTTCAACAAAAACCTGGAGAAGTTCGAGCATGACGAATTGAAAAATTGCACCCCAAGGAATATGCTGGTCAAAATGCTCACTGTCCAAAGTATGAAACCTAATGACACTATTACACTGGCTGCCAAGGATTTCGAGAACGTTACTGACAAGGATACAGGATTATCTCACGATGTCTACAAATGTTTCAACGAATTTGTAAAATCCCAAGAAGTCTCATGGGAAAAGCTTCACAAGAAGTCAGAGAAAGAGATCACTGAGATTGCTGAGAATTTGATGTCATTCACCCCAGAAATGAAAGAGAGGATCTCCGACAACTCCAAGGTGCTAATCAGAGCTGGTATAAAGCAATTGTCTGATGTAACAAAGAAATATTCTGATTCTATCAGAAGCCATTACGAAACTACAAGAGTCGATCCAAATTCCAATTATATTCCATACGATCCAAACTGGTCCAAGAATTTACAATATCACGAAAAGATTGATATCGAGAAGATTGAAGATGATAAGGCCGGTGCCGAAATAATTAACTTGCCATGGCAAAGCCATGTGTATGGCCGTGAAACACCAAGCAAGCCATTTTTCACACCTTGGAAGCCAAGACCATTTTTGGCCCCATTTGCTATCTTGCCACACCATCTCGAAATCTCATTCAAGACATGCCATGCTGTATACCTAAGAGACCCTGTGGCTCGTCCTGGCCACTCAGAGGTCATCTCTCCATTTGATGACACTGTTCATGAAAGAGCATACATGTATTATGTCAGAAATGGTAAATAAACGCCTCGCAGTGTCATGTATGTATCCCATATTTAAAATATATAAATCTTGTTTTGTAAATAGCCTTTTGAATATCACAACTCTACTAATTATTTCAAAATTTGCTTTTTTGAACTAAATATATGAATTTTTAATGTTTGGTGTTAATGATTGGAAATATATTTCATAATAGTAACTCTAGTCATATATATACATTAATATAAAAAACAATCCCACATTGTTGTATTATACTATGTTGTATTTATATCTACCCATTTGACTTGTCTAAATCCCAATACAGACTCTGGTATACCGGACCTTTCCAACAAGTTGTATGATTGTTGAATACAATAATATTTTATTCATTATATATTTATTTATACATAATTTCTAGGCATTAGAATAGATAATCACGGATGAACAGATGCTTAAGCAACGTGTTCAAAGACAGATGACTTGAACTTACCATCAGTGAATTTATGTTGTAGTTGTTCTGGAACAGGGAATTCAACGAAATCATCATCTTCGCCAACAGGCAAATTAACATTAATCGCAGTGGAACAAGAGGTGTAAATCTCAGTCTCTAATGATTCCTTAGACAAGTATATACTACCACCGTCTGACTTGTCGATTGAGATGATTGGGACGTAGTGTTCAACTTGGATACCAAACTTGTTTGATTTAATGATATCTAAACCTGAGATGGTAGAGTCTAGGACAATACTACATGATTCTGTGTCACTTAAAGAGATTGCATTGACCTTGCCCTTGATTTGGAATAAGACGTTGGAACATTTACCAATGAAGATAGATTCATCCTTCTGGGCTTCGATGACAATTGGATCATCTTGTGCTTCAAAGTTCTCGATAAACCATTTGTTACCGACTAGCTCTTGTCTTGGTGGTTTCTTGGTCTTCAAAGTAGATGGTTTCTTTGGCTTTGGTGGTGGACCACCGGAAGTAGCCGCTGGGGTGGCAGGTACAGCTGCAGTACCACGGAGAGATGGGTTTTTGTGGGTTTGCTGAGACTTGTCGACCTTCTTCAAGCCTTTGGTGATGTTTTCACCTTGATTCAATTCAGCAAACACTGCACTGATACCACCTTCTGAGGATTTCTTTGCACCATCATCTGACTTAGCCTCGAAGACCGAAGCTGGAGGAGGTGGGGGTGGAGGTGGAGCTCCCCCAGTTGCTGGAGGTGCTGGAGGTGCTGGAGCTGAGGCTGCTGCTGGAGTTGCAGCAGAATTTTGCTTGACAGCCTCATCAAAGTATACACCATTAGAATTCCAGGCCAAACCAGTGGTGTGGTACTGCTTGATATAGGCTTGTAGTTCAGTAAAGATGTTCAAGAAGGATTTAACCCAAACAGAGGAGTTTGGATCGGATTCCTTGAACTCTTTCAGGACTCTGTTGGTCCAGAACTGAGCAGCATCCTTGAAATCAGAGACTAAAGACACTGGTGTTGGGGAAACCATCCATGAGAACAGAGGAGACCCCTCGGTGATTGAATTCAAATAGGCGTAGAACTTACTTTGACGACTGTTGTCTTTCAAATCACTGATTTTCATGATAGCACTGTTGATTGGCTGTATGACGTCTATGAATACTTGAGAGGTGTAGTCCGGCTTTTGAGCCTTTGTTGCAATCTTGATCAAGTTCAATTGTGCCACAAAGGCATCCTTGAATGCTTTCATTGAGTCTCCAACTAAAGGATCGATAGTGTTGGACAAGGCAACGACGGGATCAACATGTTCACTGATGAACTTTTCGAAATCAACAACACTCTTTGGCTGCTCTTGTTCTAACTCGTGCTCTTGCTCCTCCTTAATAGGCGAAATCGAGGAAGCAGATGTAGCTGCTGGTGCTGATGAGTCACTCTTAGTAACAACTTTAGCGTCTGGTGCGACAGATCCACCTGTGATCTTTGATTCAATGTACCCCTCTTGGTAAATGGTAACGTCTTCCAATCTAGCGGTGGCATCCTCTAGCCTCTTTAACAGTTTCACAAGGTTGTAACCTTGGAAAGCAAACTTACCTGAATCTGGCATGTCGTGTAATTGTATACTTGGTCTTATGAGTGTGTGTATCTAACCAGTATTCCCCTATCTGGATCTGATCCAACCACTATAAAATTATGTAAGTTAAATAAATTTCGATCTTGTTGTTTCGTGGTTCAAAGTGCGAAATTCCCCTATCATTTTGTGTGTGGTGGCTGGGTGCGTTGAAGATAATACAGGCAGAAGTTGCAATATATTGTAGCGATCAGTCGCTGATGGAGCTGTATAGTGCTATATAATGTGCATGTATACATCGTGGGCGCACTTGGCACTTGCCACATGGGAGGCTGTCTCTTTTTGGTGCACGAGCGGTAGTTCTTTCTGGAACGAGAACGCATCAGACAGCATAACCCACTCACTCATCGTCTGAGTACCTAGTTTGTTTCCTTCTCCGTATCCTCGAGACGTCTTTTGGGAGCCTCTGCCATCTTGCGAAGTAGTGCAACCTTCATGCTCTGTTTGCTCTCCATATCCTCACTTGCCAGTGTCAAATACTCTAGCATCGCCGAATGGCCCTGAAGACTGTTGTACGTGTCTCTTTTAACGTTCGAGACCCACTCCTCCTCCTCTGTACTCTCATTCCCTATCCCAACATACTTCTGCTTGAGTACCTGGTATAGTTGCTTCTGTCTTTGCTTGTCAGACTATATAAATATCCCATCGTTAGTAACAACAGTGAACAAAACACTAAAAACGGGGCCACCCACATGGATGCCACACCCCAAAACCAACACCACACATACCATAACAGCAATACACACACTCTCCTCTAGATGCTTTCCTGTGCACTGCCCCAAACACTCACAACCCATTCAACTGTTCCACCAGCAGAACTGGCAACTTTTTTTGCACTGAAATTGTAGCACCGAAATCGAACAGCGAAAAATTTGTGGAGTGCCAGGAATTTTCAATTGAATACAACTGTTGATGCCTGTGCAAACGTTCGTACTAGTCGATATCACCCACTTGGCACAGGATATATCAAAATTACAACGTCCAGATTTAACCCATTTGCACACTACTCTGCGAGATTATCCATATACGCTCCAATCTGATCTTTATCGCAACATTTGTGATTGATTATATAGATCCAACCCAAATTTTAAGAGAGCAACACAAGACAGGACCAAGAAGGAGACCTGCAAGAGATGGCCGAATCACTAATTAGTAGACTGAATCGCCTCTCAATCAAGAGGCAACAAGTGACTCCAAGTACCAAGCTGCAGTTTGAAACAAAACTGTTCACGCAAGACGCAATCGGCAACTGGCCAGAACTTATCCAACATTTATGCAGCGACTTCAGCAACATCGAAAGCGATGAAGAGAGAGCACAATGGTTGAAATCAATGTTTATTGAGTTGTTCCAATTGATTTTCATTGCTGACAACAAGGAAGAAACTTCAAAGGTTCCCCTAGAAGAGGTCTCTAAATTGATCAACGAACTGACAAAAACGAGAGCATCGAGAAACAACGTGCAACCAAAATCTGTTGTATCCAAGATGTTCATTGCTGTTTCAAACACCATCCCGGAAACTTCCAAAAATGAATCTGCCCTGATAACAATCGTCAAGGGAGCAACCAGAATCCATTCAGACGTCTTCAAGTTCAGCTGGATCTCAAGCAAATTGTCATCCCGCCAGGAAACTTTGCTGCTAAGACACCTCCTAAAGAAATCAAAGTATGAGCTCAAGAAATTCAACCTGTTCTCAGAGAACACAGTTGGGTTTTCTCAACTAGCCATGCTGTTTGTAGCAGCTTACAACGATCTAGACAACAATTTAAAGATAGAATACTACTCCAGCGAAATGTACCACATATGTGGTAAGTACTCGCTAGACCCTATGAGATCCCTGGACTTGTTTCTACTTATATCTGCCGAGTACATTACAGATGGTTATGTATTCTTGGTCAAGTTTATACAAACATTCAGTTTCACCAAGGAAATCAGCATCAGCAACAGAAACATAACACTGTCAAATATTGTCGCTTACAACCTGAACAACTTTGAAATCCTAAACAACAATTACCTGGACATGTGCTCAATTCTAGTCAAATTTAAGCTTCTGGATCCAAAACTGGTCTGGAACAACATTGGCCCCGCTGCAGATGCATTGAACGAATTCATCGAAAAACTTGAAAAGGATCTCGAGGAAGAGTCTATGAAGGGTATTGAAAACCCATTAGCCATGGCAGCCGCATTAACTATGGATGAAGACGACGATGTTGACATGGAAAGAAACAAAAATTCAAAGGCGAAAGATGCAGCGGAGGAATCAGAGAACATGGAAGAGAGAGAAAGAGAAAAGAAGGAGAAAGAAAGTCTCGAAAGACAAGAGATAATCAACAAAGGGAAGATCCCTTTCTTAAAGAGTCTTCTAACCCATGGTTGTATGACAGCTGCATCGGATATTCTCAAATCCAACCCTAAGATTGTCATAACCGATCAGCAGATCCCAAAACTCTTTACTAGAATGGTTGAGCATAGTATCGACCCTCTATTTCAAAGGTCAACATTTAAAACATCAAAGAAAATTAAGGATTCGTTACTGGTAGCTACTTTGGATAATGCATTATTAAGCCACAAACCAAGATTATTGAATGAAAGCAAAACACATGATCCATACTGCTCTATAGAATTAAATGTTGAATATTCTTTCTATTTCCCTCAGTGGACAGTTGATCTGGATCATATAAATACTGTCGATGAACTATTTGCTCAATTTCATGTTTTTGATATGCTTATTGGACCATACCTAGCAGCAAATCCAAAATTGATCTCTAAATTATGTCGTATTGCTATTTTTGACATCAAAGAACAAAACGAAAGCGCTATTGTTATTGAAAAATGGATCGACTATTTCAGAAAGTTCATATTTCCAACAATTCCATTGATGGAGATAAATCCTGTAACTACAAATGAAATATACAATCTGATGAGAATGTTCCCTCTTGAGAAAAGATATTTCATGTACAACGAGATGTTAACAAAATTGTCACAGGACTCCTTCGCACTCAGAGTGGCATGCAACAATACTGAAAGAGATGCCAGAACCATTCTGAAAGCTTTGAGCACAGACACCCTAAGCAAGGAATCTAGAAGGCTCTCTGAATTAATCTCTTCAAATCCTTTGGCTACATTAATTCCAATCGTAAAACAAATTGAAAATTACGATAAGGTTTCTGAACTAGTTGTCTACACTACAAGATATTTCAATGACTTTGCCTATGATGTCCTTCAATACGTGATATTACTTAGATTGACACTACCAAGGGCGGCCGTCCAATCTGATGGTATTAACCAAGCTATGTGGGTCCAAAGATTGTCTATTTTTATCGCTGGTCTTGCTAAAAGTTGTCCAAAAATGGACTTATCAAATATCATTGTATTTATTATCAAGACTCTGCATCAAGGTAATATCATAGCTATATCTATTTTAAAGGAACTCCTAGTATCTGTTGCCGGTATTAGAGATCTGAACGAGGTTAATATGAAGAGCTTGATAATGTTGAATTCAGGAGAACCTCTAAAACAATCTGCGAGGAAATTGATATTTGATACAAGGGATGCAAACGCTGAACTAGCTTCAAAATTAATTGGATTATTTGCAAAAGAAAACTCCGTTTCCGAGATCTTGTTACTGCTATACAATCTAAATTTGAAAGCGAACACTGAGGAGGCTCATTACAAGATCTTATCCACAAGATGCGACGAATTTAATACCCTGCTGTGGTCATTTGTAGAGCTGGTTAAATTTTGTTTTAAGTCTGACGACTTTACAAATAATGTCTTACCATTTGAAGTGCTATCAAATAAATACCATATGTCAACACCATGGATATTCCACATATGGAGAGATTATATGGATCAGAAGAACAGGGAACTCGAAGAGAATGGACCTGGAACCGAGGATATGCTTGATCAGTTTGATGAGATGATGAGCAGGGCAAGTTTCGAAGACATAGATTTTAGCAAACTGTCTAGAGATCTTTTCACAGAGTTCTGGAAACTATCATTGTACGACATCCATTTTGATAAATCGCTGTACGATGAATACAAAGCTAAGTTAGAAACCGAAGAATCAAGTTCTTCAACTTCTCTCAGAAGAAAACACACTATATCCAATGAGATTAAAGACATATTGGTGACTTGTATCTCACACCAAAGGATATTTAACAAGACGAAATCTCAACTAACTAAAAACTCAGAGAAGTGGTGTGAGAATTTCATTGATGAGAATATCGAAGGTCTTCTACAATACTGCATAATCCCAAGAGTATTATTTTCTCCATCTGATGCTATCTATGCTTCTTACTTTATTTTACAGGCATTCCCTATGGAATATGTGATGAAAATTTACGAATTCCTAATCAGCTCCAATATTCTGGGCGCGTTGCTGTTCAGTTGTACCATATCTGAAGCTGGGAATCTCGGTACATTTTTCACCACGTTCTTAGATTCTTTTGAAGAGATGAGAAAGGATGAGACGTTCCCAGGTAATCATAAGCGTCAATTATACGAGTGGCATTATATGATTTCTAACCAAGTTATTGATTTACTGAGTGAAACCAACTATATGTCTATTAGAAACGGTATCGAATTTATGAAGCATGTTTCTGGTGTCTTCCCGGTTATCGATGTTCAAATCAAGCTTCTCTGTAAAGTATTGGAACATAACCTGGAGGGCGAGGGAAGAGAGGATATTAGACTACCTACCAGTGCATTGATTGGACACTTAAAGGCCCGTTTAAGGAAAGAGGCAGTTGTACAAGCTGACTTCTGTGAATTGAATGAACAAGAAACCAACATCAAGCTGAAGTTTGATGCCGAGTTGCAAGAAATTAAAGAGTACGAGACGCATATTGAGAATGAAAAGAAGCAGGCAGAGTTGAGGAAGAAGCTAGAATTAAATAAACTTAAAAGAGAGCAAGAATCAGAAAACAAAGAACCTGAAGATGATAAAGTCTCTACTGATGTTGCTAAGGTAAGGGAATCTAAACATGATACAGACTACAGCTGGCCGTTCGGGAAAGTATTGAAGTATATGGATGAAGTTATCAGTAACTTAAACAAAAATAATTTGGCTCGTCTATTAAATTACATTGATAACGAGAGTGATGCAGCCGAGTTTGAATCTCTGTTAAAAATGAGTTTACCATTAAGGGAATTCAGAAGTTCAGTTCTAGAAGTTTTGGAAAACTTTTTCAATTCATTGGTGTATAACAAGCACAATCCAGACTTTAGAAGAAGAATGGATGAGATGAAACGTGCGGTAACTTATATCACTCCAGAAACCTCAGATTCTAGAGCTGACATGTATTCAGATAACAGCAATGATGCTCCAAAGACGACAAGCAGGTATAACAATGATAATGCATCGGAAAGCAAGAGAGAATCTAAAGCAGCAACCACATCTGAATCCAAATCTGTCGATACAAACAAACCGCAAAGAAACAATGGTGCCCGCACTGACAATTCAACCAGGACCTACCAGTCTGAACATAGAAAAGAATCTGCTCAATTTGCACCATACCGTAAAACCCAGCAGTTACCATCCAGAATGGAAGAAAGAACAAACACAAGACCATCTCAAGGTATCGAGAAGAGTAGACAATTTCCAGCTCGTAACATACCTGCCAGTAGAAACTCTGATTCGAGAGAAGATATACCTCCTCGTTCAATGAGATTCCCAGACAAGCCCAGCTCTCAAAAACATAGTAGTTCTGTGGCTAGATCGGCCAATTCTAAACCTTCTAACCCAACTAGGGGTTTCGGAAGAACCAACCAGGAGGGTTCATATTCTTCTGATGACAGACTAACCAAGAGATACAAGATGGAGAACGGAGACTACAGAGGTCAAAGACCATCCCAAAGTCAAGAGTATCGTCAAAGAGACTCTTCTGAGCGTCCTAGACAAGGGTTATCACAAAGTCAAGAGTATCGTCAAAGAGACTCCAAGGAACGCCCTAGACAAGCTCCATCCCAGAGCCAAGAATATCGCCAAAGAGAAACTAATGAACGTTCTAGACATGGCCCAGCTCAGGGTCAAGACTACCGCCAGAGAGATTCCAGCGAGCGCTCTAGACAAGGCCCATCCCAAAGTCAAGAATATCGCCAAAGAGGTAACTCTGACCGTTCAAGACAAGGACCAAGCTCAAGCCAAGATCACCGTCAAAGGGATAACAGCGAGCGTCCTAGAGGCCCCAGCAGTAGCGCCAGCACAAAGGCAAGCAGACCGGCACCCGGTAAACGGGACTTGCCTCAGGGTCCAAAAAACTCTTCTGGATATAACAGCAGATATCAAAGATAGTAGGACACCACACTGCATATAGCCCCTCGCGTGCTACCCATTTATATATTTCTCATGTATTTTACTTAGTCAACAGTCAATCATGTAATTTTTATAGCTGAATCTTCAAAATTCGCGAAGATCCAAATGAAAACAAAAAACAAACATGAAATTATTCAGATGAAGAGACAGCAAAGCAAAACAGATTCTTGAGAAAAGCGCATACAAAGTTACAGATAAGAGTAAGCACAAGGGTCTGTTCTCCTACGAATTATCATCAGATCAATAGCCAATACCAGCATTGCACTTTACACCAATCTACTCGACCTACAAACATTTTTATTATAACTTGCATATCCGCATTGAATATATGGATAAACTATAATCAGTCAGGACTAGATGAGCGAAGAATTATGGAGCAGTAACCAAGGTACTTTATCTGTGTATATCAGTAAAGCAAAAGATTTACCTAACCTGATCAAATTAGATAAGCAGAATGTGATGCTACGGTTAAGAATTGCTCACATGACTCGTGAGAGTGATACGCTATTCAGAGCTGGCCAAAACCCGCACTTTAACTACTTGGAGAAATTCGACATAACCCCCGATGTACGACCTGTTATGCAAATAGAAGTGTACTGTGATAGGAAGAAGAAACCTCCCTTACCGATCGGTAGATGCGAGGTTGATTTACTGAACGGTATCAGAGCAGATCCATCTGATGGGTACTGTAAATGGTATGAGCTGAAAAGGGAGAAGAATGAATTTGCTGGGATAATCTTTGTTGAATTATCCTTCAAACCAACAATACACTCCCTTGACAGGGACAATGCAAATAGAAACGCAGGAGCGCTGGATGCGTCCATGGCTGTCAGACCGATCCCACCATTACCAAGTGATCTCAGTCATTCAGCATATTCGTCACCGTATGCAGGCACATCCAACGATTCTATGAGACACTCAAATGGTAGCCACGAACGGTTTGGTAGCCACAGTCATTCACCTCACCGGCATCATGACGATGAGAATTACATACGAGAAGATGAACATATGTACACGCATGGTTCAGTGATGCGACAGGTGACGCCGTCTGCATCCCAACTAGGCAAGAGTCATACCAGTCACCCCAACGAAATTATGCCATTCTTGCCAGAGAAGGCCTCGCTTGGTAGCAGCACTGGAACTGGGGGTTTCCCACCAAACTTTTCATCCTCAGTAGGCACAAGTAGCACGTCGAGTTCTAGAGAGTCCAAAGCGACCACGACGACCACGACCTCGGACACAAGATTCCACTTTGCAAATTTGAAGAAGCTGAAAGAAAGGATGAACATATTCAAGAATCCTGATATGCCTGCGAATGGTACTGCGGAAGAAACCTCGGTTGATATTGATGCTCTGCAAAAGGCTATTGGTGTTACATCATTAAGCGACAGCAATAGCAGTGACGATGAAGTGGACCATAGGCAGGACCACAGGGCAGGTCGGACAGGAAGAGAAGACCACACCCCAGAAAACCGTCGGGTTTCACACTTGAGTCCCAACAGATACCAGGAAAGAGACAGAAGCAGAAGTCCTAGTAAACTGGTTACACAGCCTAAATTGCCTCCACTGCCCAGTGGTTCACGACAATCAAGTTATAGCCCTTCCCGAGTGCCAACTAATATCCATTCACCCAACTTGCCACCTCTACCGGTGTCTCCAGGGAGGGCCCATACGAGAGGAGTGTCTGCTTCGCCCACTCGCAGGCCTCCACCAGGGTTTGCTAACTGAAATATCAGCGGGTGCTCCAGCATACAGCTATACATAAACAATCTACAATCTACAATGGGTAAGTACCTATATACACAATAGCATATATATCTGTGGTTAATATTTTCTTATTTTGATGGGGCCGCATGGTGTATATGATATTATATAAGTCATTAATGATAAAAAAGGAGAAACATAAAAGAACTGCAGATGAGTGTATATTTTAGATATTGAAAAGGTTCAAGAGCTGTATTGTACATATATTTGCATAATAGTGGATGAGTATGAACCAAGATGGGCAGTTAGTGATCCTGATAAGAAAGTTTCGTTCAAAATCTGTTGTGAGCCCCGCACTATACTTTGTTCTGCGTGCAGGTAAGAGCAACTGTATTCGATTTGGTGCAGAATGCTCTGAGTTGGTGATTCCAATAAGGAAGGAGATTGAGAGGAAACAGGAGGTTGATAAAAAATCATCTCCATTAGAGATATTTGCATTCGAAAGGCAGCCTTGGCAGGAGTCAGACATGTATGTAGGGAGACGTCGGAAAATGGTAGATCATTATGGGGTATGGCTTGGACAAGAGTCTGCAAGTGACTACACTGAAACATATATTGAGTGGAAGAATATTGTGATTCTGTTTCCCAAATTGGAAGCATCGTTTACTGTTGATGTTGAGTTTTATCCAAGCGCACCATTACTGCCAAGCAAGGAGATGGATAGTGGGGATATGGAGAGAGTTGAGAAGGTGATATCGTCAGAGCCACCAGTACAGACACCTATACCGACTAGAGTGAAACAAGATATAAAGAAAGCCAAGAATACGAAACATTCGAGACTTCAGTCCTGGAGGAAGAAGCTGCTGGGTAGGAACCGAACCAAGCCCGGAACTCTGATGCCTGCCGACACTATATGTTTTGATCTGGATAAAATAGAGGCGGAGCCTAATCACATTTACGATAAACACCCAGAGTACTATGAGCAGAGTGAGTATATTTCTATCGACAATATTGAAGTACCCGAGAGTTGTGTGGATATATTCCAGGAGCTACAGCTCCGACAGAATGAGGATGAGAATGCAGTGTCCATTGGGGGAACTCCGAAGCTGTATGTTGAGTCCATGCGGAATTGCTGGCAACATGATCAACCCGTGAGTTTTATACCAGTGTTTCCTCTGATGAATGTGAAGGTAACTGGGTATATTGGCAGAGGGCGATGGGCGAGGACACAGTTCTCAGATTCTCTGAAGCACTGGTACCTGCAACCGCATGTCAAGTCTCTGGCAGGGCCCGAACTACCACCCAAGAGGTGCCCGAAGGAAGTGCTATGGGAGGAATACTACCTCATGGGCAAGAATGGGTTTATCAAAGACATTTCAAAGATGTAGTTTACAGTTTGGATAAAGTATGTATGTATATGTATATATATGTAAGATTAATAATGCAGAGGGGAGTGATGGGGGTAAAAGGGATAAACCTGCTAGTTCAGAAGGCAGGTTCATCACCGTATTCATCATCGTTTGCATAGTCGTCTTCATCACCGTCGTCAAAGTACTTCTCTGCATTGTAGTCGTCGTCGTCATCTTCATCGTCTTCGTCGTCGAAATCGTTGTCTGAGATGGCCTCGTTGGTGTTGGCCTGGTCTGCAGCGGACTTCTTTGCTTCTGTTTTCGTACCCTCTTCGTTATCCTCGTCGTCGTCGACATCTTCTGCTAGCTCCTTGAGCTTTTCGAGCATTGATAGGCCCAGTTTTTCATTGCTGATCACTCCTGTGAAGAAGTCGTCGTTGTTGTTCTGGAACTTCCTGATCTTGAGCAGTTTCTTCTTGTTGATGCCCATGACGCTGTACAGTTCCTTTGGGAACAGGTTGAGATGGTACGGATGGTCGTCGATTGATGCGCCTACTTTTCTCTTCTTTGCATACCTGTCTGAGTACCGTTCGATGCCGTCATCGCCTGCCTTAGGCTGGCTGTTCTGACCGATCGGCTCAACGGGACCTGTGTAAAAGGGTCCATCCTTGACTGTGTTGTTGAAGTTTATGTAGGTAAGTGCGACTGTGCGTTCCTTGTTTGTTATTTGGTTGTTGACTGGGAGTGGCAGCGAGGGAAACTCTGTTGTCTTTACTGAATTGACGTCCTGGTATCCCAATCCAAACGGCAAACTGACTGCGTTGCTGGTACCGGCGGCACCTCCACCTCTACGAAAACTCATGATCTGATATATATCAATGCGGGGTTGTGCTTATCTGAACTAATCTGTTTATGTAATGATGCATATGTTGATGCAGTTGTGTATATAATTTTTTTCATAGTCAAAATTTTTTCAGAGACGATGGATCAAAAATGTGATGGACCCTACACGGTGGTATAAAGAGTGGTACACGGTGGTATAAAGAGTGGTACACGGTGGTATACGGGGGTGTATGAGTTGTTGTATAGCCTGGGGGTGTTGCCCATACACATTTATGTTTATATATGTATGTATATATGCACCTTCACACATCTGGGAATACCTAATCTTCCAAGAGATCCTGGATATCCTCATCACTGTCGTCACCCATTGCCTCCTGTTTCTTCTTGAGATTATCAACGGCCTTCTCGAACATGTCCTGTTGCTTTTGGACCCTCTTTCTTGTCTTCTTACCCCAGCCAAACTCTACAGCAGAGCTTTGTGCGTCTGCGTCTGCTGCGGAGGGATTATCAGGGTCATCAACAAGCCCCTCGAGCTTCTCTTTCTGTATACGCTCCTCATCTGCACGCACTTGCTGCTGCAACTGTCTCTTGGTTAGTTCACGTGTGGCCAGCTGCCTGATGAGCATGTATCCTCCGACAATCATGATGAACCTGATGCCCTTCTGGGCGTTGAACCCGGCGAAAGTGTTCCACAAATTGTCTGCTGCTCTGTTGACGTAGTCCATTATTGAATATATGCTGCCAAGTGTGGTACAATGGTGGAATATACTACTTTGAAAGTGGTTTAGTAGAGGGTGTTAAAGTCCAAGAATTGTTTACTTTTGAGTGTCAAAATTTCCAGATTTTCCGGAACAAAACAAAACAAGACACAGAAATCGCCGTAGAAAACGTCGAACAGGAACTACTGTGTATGTATTAACGTATGTGTATGTATGTGTATGTGTATGTGTGTATGAGAGGGTGTACATGGTCTACTTGAATTTGGAGAATAGGACGAGGAGGATGAGGAGGACGAGGACGGCAATGATAGCGTAGCTGATGAACTTGTTGGCGATGAGACGTCTGCTCATGACCTTCAATGTGTTGATGCTCTTGTCGACGTAGGAGTCTGCCTGGAATAGGGTCTGCCTGGAGTTCTCTAGGGTTTCACGCTGGGAACGCAGGTCCATCATGATCTGGGACCCGATCCCCTCTGTCTCGTTGGCGATCCTGCTGGCCTCCTTCAGCTTATCTCCGGTTTTGTTGAGCAGCGTGTGGTTGGCTAGCAACTGTTGTCTTTGATCTTCGGTCATTCCATCTGGCAGCTGGTCTCCGGAGAATTGCTCTCCAAATAGCATGTCCCTATCGCGGGAGTCCACCAGTGTCTGGAGGGGCAGCGCCACTTGGGCCTGCACGGCCTTCTTGTACTCGCGCAGTTTCGACTTGAATCTAGCACGCTCGTTGGAATCAGCAATCGAGTTGTTCACCTCGATCTCCATCTGGTCCACGAGGTCCAGCAGCTCGTCCTTCTGCTGCTCAATAGTGCTCAGTGTGGCGTTGCGTTCCGGCAGCCCCTGTCCCCTAGCCGTTGCTAGCTGTTGCAGGACCTGCTCAAAGGTGGACTTGTAGTCTGTATCGTACGACGAGAGTAGCGAGTTCATTTTCAACGGTATACGGTGTCTTTACTATGTGGTAATGCGCTCCTATCCACGTCTCAACACCACCTCCAACTGTCTAATATCCAGTTCTCTTGTGGCCCCTTCGAGTTTCTTTGAGGCGATTTTGATATTTTCGCTGCGGCCGGGCAACAGGAAAATCCGCGTTTCTGTTTCGAGTCTGAAACGTAAACAAAACATCGTTATTAAAGAGCTGGGAGGGTTGTGATGGGTGGTTGCTGGGGTGTTGTAGGGTCACAGAGAAGCTCCACACCAGTTACACGCACGTTAGATTGCAGTCTGTATTTGTATTTGTCGTAAACCCAGTTTCAAACAGTTGGAAAGCATATCTGGAACATTTTGAAGGCACATCTGGCACAATCACAAGGCATATCCATTGGAACATACACCTGCGCACGCCTACGCACGCACATCCCCGCATATATATACTTCTGCCACAGAAACACTATTCATGAATCACTCGAGGATACCTGTGCCATTTGCGATCCATGCGAGCACACCGTCCTCCTCGCCCTCCAAGAGACGCAAGATGGCAGACACCAAAACCTCGCTCCTGAGAGACGTCACAAACACCAGCAGGCTTTCGTTTGGCGACCAGTCCGCTGTGGAACTTGTCAAAGCACGGCAACGCAAGATCTTCAAGGATATCACATATTTCAAGAACGCCATTGCAGAGATTGAGAAGGAGATCGAGAAAGTCTCGAACGTGCTCATACCGGACACCCTAGCGGCAAAGAACGAAATCATACACAGCATTGACCTCTCGCAAGGGGATATTGCATCATTGGAGAAGGAATCACACGCATTGAAGCTTGAACTGAGGAACTGTAGGGCCACAGACGAGCTCGAGAACAATAACCTGCAGCTCAGCTACGTTGTCAAGCTGACAACATTTGAGAATGAGCTCGACGAGAGGAAGCATGCGGCTAAGCTGGCATGGGAGAAACGGCTCATAGAACTAGACACGATGCAGCCGGACGATTCGACGCAGTTGGAGATGGACCAATTGTCACAGCAGCTAACAGAATCCACTGCTCAATGGAACAAGCTGTGCCACCAGAACAAAACTGTATGCGATACATTTGAGACAGACCACATTATACCCCAGATTGACGAGTTCAAGTCTCTGAAATCATCAGCATTACACACTCTGAAGGAAGAGCAGCAGGGCCTGATATCACAACAATCACTGCTTCAAGCAGAGGTCAAACAGAAAACTGACCATGCGACACAATTAACAACAGATATAGCACACACAGAAGATAATATACTACGACTTGAAGAAGATATCACCATCACCACTGGGTCCATATCGAAATTGAGCACTCGACTGGGCCAGCTCACAGAAACATGCCACAAGGAAACTTCACGAACAAGAAAGGTACGCGACAGGTTCGACCACTGGCAGGCTCAACACCATTCCCAACTGGCAAAACTAAATAACGAGCAACGTCTGCGTAAAAACCTGCAATTCTCAATCAACGATATAAACAAGACGATATCTACAATCGCATATATTCCCCGGGGCCAACAACAAACGCCCGGCCTAACAACAACAACAACAACAACAACCCGCAGCGACTTCGACAATATCATCGACTTCAACAGCAACCCGCTTGTACCCGACGAACACGCCTTGCTCAATTACGAATACGAGCCATTCCACAACTGCTGCATTGCCAGAAACCACACTGCCATCAACGTCTTCCATTTCACCCCCGATGCAGCACAAGGTACCGCGATGCTTAATGCATTCCTCAGCTACCTCTCGAGCAAATACCCAGGCGATGAAATGCCACTAGGACCACACACGCACATGCAAGACGACGAAACAACCGAAATCAGCATCCACACAGCCAAACACACCCTCAAGACAATCAACTACATACAAATTAACTCCGACGCAAGACTGGACGCTCTCCACCACGCCCTCCACACTACACACACAACATCACTACCCTCAAAACTCCTCAAGACAAACAAAACCTTTTGCATTTTCAACATCTCACACACACAGACGACCAACCGCTACACAGAATTATGCAAGCGTATCAATTCCGGAAAACCATCCACCAGAAGACCCTGAGCACAACACAGCACATACACACACATATACACAGGGAGCATCCCCATCTTCATCCTCATCGTGCAGCAACAGACTGCCATGATTTGCTCACTACCACAAAGATACACCGTCTTTGTGGCCCAGCCGGTTTTTGCCCGATCGGGACATCCGCTCCGATCGCTTTTGCCTATTCGGGATATCGGCCGGTATGCTTTGCCCCAATGCGGTAACTCAGCTGTCCCACAGAGTTCTATAGCCTCATGGCACATCACAATTCGATCTTCCACGAGGCAGCGACTCGAATGTGACAGTGGCTACTCTTGGCTGGTCTTGATGCGGCCTGTGGTGATGATGCCTGCGTGGTGGAGCCCCGGTGGAGCCCCGGTGGAGCCCTGCTAGAACCCTGGCGCAAGTTTAGCAGAGCCCTCACCCAATCCCGTTCAAGGTTTGCTCCACAGCTGAGGGACAGTGCCTAGACATTCCCAACCCTGAATGCTAGCCGGGGACACTCTGCTCCCAGGCAAGAAGTACGTTCCTGGTAAACTATACGAACTTGTACATTTCGCGGCTCTGTCGGTATAGAGGGCCTCTTCAGTACAATTGGTTATCAACAAACACTAGCAAAGGAGAGAGAAAAAACTTTCTATCCTGATATGGGCATACACAATAGGCCCTGGCAGCATATATATACACAAGTGTCGCAAATATTGCAAGTTTATTTGAAAAGCTTGTGCTTGCTTATCATGCTGCGCTCTTGATATTTGTGAAATAACAACGACGACGCAACCAATTGACCCTCTTCTGACAGTGGATATTTCATATTTTCGCTGTATATACTCTTGTTAGCACCCTCTACAACACATCTCGATGCCACACGTCTCGAAATCAAATGCCGGACCAGTGCCAGCTGGCCTGATAGTCACGGCCAGGCAATTGAGCTACCCGATCGAGCTTTCCAACAGGGAATTACTGACACACTACAGAAACATCACAGAATACAAAGACGAGATCGTTACAGGGATGATAAAGAGATCCAGAGACCTTCACCCAGAATTGAAACTGATACTCCAACAGCCAGAAATGATTCCAGGCAGGTCACGCGAAGCAGTCATCGATTTCATGTTCCAGCTCTCACTGACTTGCAGAGTCACACATGGTGTCTTTTTCCAAGCCGTTAGACTCTACGACCGCTACTCGTCCAAGAGGATAGTTCTCAAAGAGCAAGCAAGACTTCTCACGAGCACCTGTCTGTGGCTCGCTGCCAAGACATGGGGCGGGTGCAGCCATGTCATCAACAGCTACGTTGTGCCAACAGGTGGAAGGTTTCACGGACCCACACCAAGAGCAAGAGTTCCGAGACTGCCAGAATTGATAACATACTGCGGTGGCAGGAAATACTACACCAAGGAGATGTTTCTGCAAATGGAAATACACATCCTAGACACGATCGAATGGGAAATCTCCGAGCCCGCAATCAGCGACTACCTGATGGACGTTGACGAGAGCTGCCTCATCCAATACGAGACATGCAAACGCTACCTCATGAAACAGAAAGTCCAAAACTTGGACGATATCCACGAGATCACAACAAAGATCGAGCTGATCAATCTGAAGCTGTTTCTGGTAGACCTGGCCACCTGGCACATAGACCTCCTCGAGTACGAACTCTTCGAGCTGGTCGCAGCTATAAACAACATCATCAAGGCGTACTCAGACCACACCGACCTCCCTACCATCGATTTTTCGAACTTGGCAAAACTGGGTCACAGGCTTAACGATAGTAATATCGCTAGAATACTAACTAACTCTGTATTGAACGCTCCTACCCAGCTGTTTGAACACTACAAGTGCAAACCTGGGATCCTCCCGTTTATCACCGCAGTGAAGACCCATCGTGTAAGGACCTCGTTGCCCGCCTTGCTCATTAATACATCGATGGAGCCCAGGACACCCACACGGCTTACTAACACGCAAAGGATAGTGAAGCCATACATTACGAACCTGTCGCCATCGCCATCGCCATCGCACTCGTACCTCATGAGCGACATCAGCCTCGAAGACGTAGAGTTCACCTGCACCAACCCACCGAGTGACAACTCCAGTGGCAGTGTCTTCAGCTCTATTAGTACTGCAGACACGCTTACACCACTGACCGCCACGCAGCTGACTGGCACACAGAGAAGGGCAAACAAGAATGCGTGTCCATTCGAAGCTGCATAGATGCAGCCCTTGTGCTCTTGTACCTTTGTCCTCCACATTGTAATACATAATACGCATATACCTATTTAGTAGCCATAGAATTGTATACAACTAATCCCTCTACCTCCCAAACCCTCAGTAAAATGGAACGAACATACTCCCAACTCCCCCACACCCCTACCACCACACATCAAACACAACACAGCACTATACTCTATTCACTCTTCACTCTTCACTCTTCACTATCAACTGCTCATCGAGCTTCCATAGAGATCCGTACAAAAGGATAAAAACGCCAAACAAAACTCGCTACATAAAAAAATCTGTTGATGCAAAAAACATCAACAGGGAGTTCTATTTATACACGGTTGTGGTTAGTTGTTTGGTACCTTCAAGCAGTGCAATATAGCAATCAGATACTCGCTGGTGACGTTCAAAGATGCTAAGGAATATAATATTGTGCAGCAGTGCGCTGTTTTTATCGGTTGTGGGCGCAGACGACGACGTTGCTGAGTCGCTATTCGGTACATGGTCCTCGAAGTCGAACCAAGTGTTCACGGGCCCTGGGTTTTACGACCCTGTCGATGAGTTGTTGATCGAGCCATCGTTGCCGGGCATCTCCTACTCCTTCACTGAGGATGGGTGGTTTGAGGAGGCCTCTTACCAGGTCTCGGCCAACCCAAGAGACCCAAAGTGTCCAAAGGCGTCGCTGATCTACCAGCACGGTACATATGAAATCTCAGAAAACGGTACACTAGTGTTGACCCCGATCGAGGTGGATGGTAGACAGCTGTTCAGTGATCCTTGTAACGACAACGGTGTCTCTTCATACAATAGATACAACCAGACCGAGACATTCAAATCGTTCACTGTCGGTATCGATGATTACCACGGTATTTACAAATTGCAACTGTACCAGTTTGACGGCTCTCCAATGCAGCCGCTGTACTTGGCATACAGACCACCTATGATGTTGCCTACTGAGACTTTGAACCCAACAGAGGCCCCAGAGTCACATGCGAAGGAAACCGATAGTGATTCATCAAAACAGAATTCTAAGAGGTCGTTGAGCGAACTGGTACAGAGAAGTCTGGAGAACAAGCACAGAACAAATGCCAGAAGAAGCGGTCAGCATGGATTCTTGAACTCAAACGCATTCTGGTACCTCTCTGCAACGATGTTGGGCCTCGGTTCCGTCGCATTCTTAGCATGTTAAGCACAAACAATAAAAGATACATATATACAATTACTACAGATATTTTTAACTAAGATGTACACATGCACGTGTGCTTTTATAACCCTTTATTCCTTATATACTCTGAAACACTGAGTGTGGGTATTCATATAGAGACTTCTTCGGTCTCGAGGCCACACTCTGTGCATCTTCTTTTCAACAGCTCATTGCCGTCCTCGTCTGTTCCTGCTGGTACCGGCTGGCTGAAATTGTGGATGTGCAGTGAACCGTACTTCTTATTTCGCAGTTTGTTGGTGTACTCCTGTGCTCTTGTCTTTAGTCTCATCTGTTTGATCTTCTCGTTGTACTTCTTTTCTCTTCGTTTGAGTTTCCCTTCCTCTCTGCGCTGCCACTCGTTATCCAGTCCTTCTTCACCGCCCCATTTCTTGTAAGCAAACGTTTCTATCTCGCATCTGACAAACAGTTGCATTCTGGCAAACGTTCCTGAGTGTGGGTTGGGCTTCTCCAGTTTGTGGAACAGTTTCTCGTCGGCGAGCTCTGACTCTGTTAGAAAGTAGTCCTCCTTGCACTCTGTCTTTGTCAAAAGGGTGTACTTCTCAACATGCTCTCTTGCACACGATTTACAGACGTCCAGCTTGAATATATCGTTGAGGATCGGGTCCATCTCGATGTTCACTTTGCACTCGATGCATCTTGGTGCTAGGGAGATGTGTTCGGGAACAGCCAGCACTGTCTCGTATAAGGCTTTCCGTTCCCGCTGCTCACGCTTCCAGTCATCCATGGTCTTGACCTTCTTGGAGTTTTGTCCTGACATATCGCCGTCGTTGTCATAGTAGGACTGTGTGTCGGATGGGTTGATGTACCCACCGTTGAGGTTCTGCATGGTCGAGAAATCGTACTCGATGTAGTCCCTAGTGCGTATGTATGGTTTTAGTTTCTGTGATGGTTTGTTGATGGTGGCATCTCTGGCTTGGTCAGATTTGCTGGGGCCAGTTGCGGCACTCGCACTAGTTGCGGCACTCGCACTAGATGTGGCACCAGGAGTCTCGATTGCTGTCACTGTGGGCACATGCTTCTTCAGTGGGGTGTTCCTGCTTTCTATCGATTTCAGCTGTGTGCTATTCAATATCCCCCGCTTCTTCAGTCTCTCCAGAGCTTGTCTCCTGTTGGCTTCCTGATACACATCCAAGCGATGAGATTGTTAGTCATATGTCCAGGGGACCGTCATATTTGAAAAATGTAGAGTTTCATCAGCACATACTAGTCTTGCCTTTTGTTCAGCATTCATCGTGGTGTTTATAGTCTGATACCTGGTGCCATTCCCAGTAATACACTACTGTATAAATCCTACCACCGTCTAATCAACCTTATAAATTTTTCACTTTCAATCAATTGTACATCCACTGCAGCAACGAGATCATCGACACCCTACGACCCACCCCACAAACAAATCAACCCTCTCATGCTCCCACACTCCCCAACCACCATCCACGATGCCCTTCCACCCCTCACAACCACCCTTCCTCATCCCTCTAGCACAAATCGGCCCCCACAGAACTCGAACCGGAAATCCCTCGTACAAACCGCTATACGAGCTTAATTCCGAGCGTCGTTTAGAAGAAATAAAGGCTCATGGATCTTCTGAAAATTTTCAGTATATATAGACTAGAGTCTATGGTGTTGCTTGCATTGAATGCTCGGTTGTGTCTGGGGTGTCTACCCACTGACTGCAACTAACCAACCCACACGTATCCCAACTATGAAGCTGCTCCCAGTCGTCTTGTTCTTCGGTATTGCAGGCTACGTCCTGAACAGTCTGTTCTACACCTGGCTGCCAACCAACTACATCTTTGATGCCAAGACCCTAAACCTGATCTGTAACACTGTTATCGCCAAGCACAACCAGACCACCACCCCAGAGACATTCTCCACGCACGACCTGCTTGTCGACGTCAGAGACGCCCTCGCCAAGCACTACGGTGACGAGTTCATCAACCAGTACCTCGAGGAGGAATGGGTCTTCAACAACGCCGGCGGTGCCATGGGCCAGATGATCATCCTGCACGCCTCTGTCACCGAGTACGTCATCCTCTTCGGTACCGCAGTCGGCACAGAGGGCCACACTGGTGTCCACTTTGCTGACGACTACTTCACCATCCTGCACGGTGAACAGACAGCCGCATTGGCCAACGCCCTCACTCCAGAGGTCTACACCCCTGGTATGACCCACCACTTGAGAAAGGGCGAGGTCAAGCAGTACAGTATGCCAAGCGGTTCGTTCTCCCTAGAGCTGGCCCAAGGTTGGATCCCATGCATGCTCCCATTCGGCTTCCTCGACACCTTCTCCAGCACCCTCGACTTCGGCACTCTCTACAGAACCGTCTACCTCACAGGCAGGGACATGATCAAGAACCTTGTCCAGAACAGGAAGTTCTAGACTCAATGCACATACACTACATAGATCTAACACTTATTACTCTCTACAACTCACTATAATATACTATAATATACTATAATGTACTACTACTAATATTATATAATAATACTATAACGTCGTACACAACGACACATCACGCACCACGAACTGAAAAATTCCAGACAGCCAAACTGGAAAATTCGTTGTCCAGGAATTCGAACGATTCTCTGGAACTCTCAACAACGTCGTGGATCAGACGGTGGGAACAGTTGTTGTTGTGTATATCAGGGTGTGCTCCTGCTGATGTAGTTCAATTGGTTGCATTGTTCCCATCAGAGCAAGAAACACACACGGGTCTCGCATCTTCTTGTCCATATCATGTCCTCTCCTATAACGCTTTCCGAAATCAACAAGCTCCCATCCAACGCTGCTGTCTCCCCAATGACTCCAAACCAACAACAGGGCTCCTTCTGGTCCTCCAACCCGCTCTCCAGCTACGTCCTAGACGCTTACAGACAATTGCACGCCCACAGGAAGTCCCTCTCCCTGATCAACCCAGGTACTGTCGAAAACCTAAATAAGGAAGTCTCCCGTGACGTATTCTTAACACAATACTTCTTCACGGGTCTCAGAGCCGACCTGAACAAGGCCTTCTCCTTGAACCCGGCCTTCCAGACCTCCCACACCTTCTCCATTGGCTCCACCTCCCTGCCAAACTACGCATTCTCCGCGCTATATGCAGACGACGACCTGTTCGTCCAGGGGAACGTCGACAACGACTACTCCCTATCCGGTAGACTAAACTACGGATGGAACAAAAACAACATCTCAAAGGTCAACCTGCAAATAGCCAACGGCCAGCCATCCATGTGCCAGCTCGAACAAGACTACCAAGGCTCTGACTTCTCCATAAACTTAAAGACCCTAAACCCTTCCTTAAACGTCACTTCCTCCGGTAAGTCACAGGGTCTAGAGTTCAACGGTGTCGCTGTCGGTTCCTTACTACAAAGTGTCACCCCACAATTGTCCCTAGGTCTAGAAGTCCTATACTCCAGAAACCAGGCTAACGCCCCTGCTGACGCTGGTATCTCCTACTTGTCCCGTTACGTCTCCAAGAAGCAAGACTGGGTCTTCTCAGGCCAACTTCAAGCCAACGGTGCTTTGATCGCCTCCTTCTGGAAGAAGGTCGCTCCAAACGTCGAAGCCGGTATCGAGACCTCCCTGCAAGCAGGCATGATCCCAATCACCGACCCAGTCGTCGGCACCCCAATCGGTATCCAACCAACCATCGAGGGTTCCACCACCATCGGTGCCAAGTACGAGTACAGACAATCTGTCTACCGTGGTACCGTCAACTCAGACGGTAAGGTCGCATGCTTCTTGGAAAGAAAGGTGCTTCCAACCTTGTCCATCCTCTTCTGTGGTGAAATCGACCAATTCAAAAACGAAAGCAAACTAGGTTGCGGTCTACAATTCGAAACCGCAGGTAACCAAGAACTACTCATGATGCAGCAAGGTCTAGACCCAGAGGGTAACCCATTACAAGCCCCACCACAAGCTTAAGCCTGGGAATCACAGATAAGTTCACACTATTCCCCACCGCCTCGTTGCCTAGGGCCTGTTTTTTTTCATTTATATGTTCATGTATATATATAAAATATTAGAATCAAAGACTAATGCGTTAATGCTGTAGTTTTCTTCCCATCTACATTCTATGTATATATATATATATATCCTATCCTGTCAATAAAATACTTATATATAGCAACGTTACTCTATGGGTATCTCACACTGCTCACTCTTGTATTTTGAAATTCTGCAACGACACTAGTGTCTCGTAGTCTGAAAATACAGATATCGACCTTCGATTCAGAGTGGCCTTCGCTGTGCTCGTGTGGCTCCGGGGAATGTATAAGCTCATCCGTTTGGTATCTCTATTCTTCTTCACTGTGTCTTGCATCGACCATTTGTTTGCCTGCACCGTCAAGCATAGACCCCGTGGTCCCATCAGGTTGCTCATAGCGTTCCGAAATGCTTCATTAATCGAATCGTCTTGATTCATTGGAATATTATCATTAGCGTGGTGCTGTGTAGTCTCGTTCAAGTCTAAGTCATCTCCACTCTCATCATCTAGCAAGTAGTTCAGCTCATCGTCCGACTCTGCCTCGGATTGGAATTTGTGCGGTGTATCATCATCGTTATCCATCAGCTTGAACTGGCATAGCTCAGATATGACATGCTCAAACTCACCAACAACCTCATCAAGGCCCTCTGGCCCGCTACCATTGCTCAAAAACTCAATCTCCCAAAACCTATCAGGGTTAGAAAACGATATGAAATACTTGTAACTATGCGAGTCCCCATCGCAGCTTCTACTACCCAGTTTCGTCACCCGCAGTTTCGGCAACAAAGGGTGCACTATCTGGCTGTGTTTCCCCAACGTCAGATACTTTGAACATGAACTGTTGGTCTTTATCTCGTATATCTCCATAGGCCCCATCGCCAACAGCGACGTATGTCGGCTCTGCACTGGCGAACCCAGTGGCTCCTGTACAGGTATGACTCCGTTCATCACTCTGACATTGCTGTGTTTGAATAAGGATATTCGCTGGGCCGACTTCCGATTGTTCTGATTTCTTATGCTGCTCTTGGTGTTGTTACTGTTATTGTTGTTATTCCCCGTCTGTTTGCGAGTCTTGAATGTGTCCTTGATCGTCTTAAACCTCGATTTCGCTAGGGATCCCATTGTATTTGATCCAGGGTCTTGCCTCACTGATGTATATATCTGAGACATCGTTGCTTCTAATGTGGTAGACTCCCAATATTCGTCCAAGTCTTGCTCTGTGTTGCTGATTATTAATATCTGTAAGAATTGGCTTTTGTTGATATTTAGTTTTCCCCGTTTTGGAAAAGATGCTCTTCCATACAAAGAGCTTTGAATAATAAGACTACAAGAGCAAAGAACAAGAGAAGAATACAAGTTCATGGAGCACTTTAGGCTTTACTCTTGTTGTTCAGGGACAATACAATGGATAATACTTTATAATTTGTTTTTGTTAATATTTAACATCATCTATATTGTATACATAAAAAGGTTTAATTTATAAAAGTAAAAAAGTATAATTAACAAATATGGATTGCTGGTAATTGGTAAGAAATGTAACTCATTCCATACTCCTGCAACAGCGCAGTGGGAGGGGAATGGTGGTAAAAGAAATAGAGATATGATTAATAAAAAGAGAAAGAAAAAATATTCCTTGCTATGAGACATCGAGGAAGAATGTATTTTGACATAACATACACTCATCCCTCGGTCTAACTTCCCACAGTCAAAAAAAGACGTAGCTTTTTAATCTATCTTATTAATGTGCTGAAGCCATTGATTTATTTTTTTGCTTAATCAACTCTCTTTCTGCCCACCAGATGGTCGGCAATGGCTCTGGTTTGCTTCCAGTGGATAACCTTTGGCATTCTCTTTTCAACTTCAGTGTCGAAATCGTACAAGTGTCTGATACCGGTGAAGATGACATGGGAACCCTTAACACCCAGAACAGAGGCAGTAGCAGAGACGATCTTGTCAGTGTTGTCGAATTCATCATCGGCAGCACGGGCAGCTCTGATGGTGTCTTGCTCTCTTTCGATGAAGTCGACAGCCTTGATAGCGAATCTGGTTGCTCTGGTTCTGTCAATTGGGGATGGTAGACCACCTTGTTGGATGTGACCTGGGATGGCAGACTTGGCATCGAACTCACCCTTGGCTTCAGAGGTGATGATCTTGGCGATGTCTTCTGTGCTCAAGGCCTTGGATGCGTTCTTACTCTTTAAGATTAGCTTACCGAAACGGTCTCTACCTTCAGCCTTTTCGAAGGATTCACCCAGGGTGACGATATCTTGCGATAGTTGTTGCAAGGAAATACCTTCTTCTGGGACGTATGAGGCTTGGGCACCGACGGCCAAGGCAGCGCAGGTGGCTAGGTAACCGGAGTTACCACCTTGACAATCGACAACGAAAGTTCTACCTCTGGTGGATGCAGCAGATTGCTTAACGACGTCACAGTACTTCATCAAAGCGTTCAAAGAGGTGTCACAACCTAATGAGTATTCGGTACCTGGGACATTGTTGGATAGAGTAGCTGGGATTAAGGCCATTGGAATTCTGAAGGCAGGATAGCTTTCTCTTGCTCTTTCTAGTTGATGTAATGAGGTGAAGGCTTCGAAACCACCAACGATTACTAGACCGTCGAACTTGTACTTTTGGAAGTAGTATGCGACCATACCGATGTCGGCTTCTTCCGGAGTGGCTCTGTTGGTACCGATTTCGGAACCACCACGGCTTTGCCAGCCGATCATGTCCTTCCAGTTCAAGGATCTAACACTCTCGTGTCTGGATAGACCGGTCCAACCATTGTAGATGGCGTATGGCTTGTGACCCTGGGACATACAGTAGGTGGCCATGGAGTAGACGGCGGAGTTCATACCACCGGCTGGGGCACCGACGTTGACAATGGCGATCTTTAATCTTTGGCTAGGATCTAGCTTTGGAGTGTTGTGGTCGGCAGAGTTGATAGCCATGAAGTTGTTCAAGTGTTCAATGAACTCTGTGTCTCTTAGGGACATGGCCTTCTTGAAGTCCTTGGCCTGGATGGCGGCGGCGACAGCCTTGGTTAGCTTGACGGACTCGACTAGGGATTTACGGCCGATCTTGTTTTCGTTGATGGCAATCAATGGAGATGGGGTGTCTGGTTTAGACTCTAGGACGGCGTTGACGGCTTCGACACCTTGTAGGGTGGCTAGGACACGGTCGTAGGCGACGGCGGAACCACCTCTTTGGACGTGGCCAAGAGTGGTGATTCTTGTGTCTAGGCCTAGTCTGTCGACAAGGACCTTGTGGACGTCACTTGGGGAAATTGGGGTCAAGTCTGCGGAGATGGCACCCTCGGCGACGACGACGATGGTTGTTCTCTTGCCTCTTGCTCTGTGCTTTGCGACGATGTCACACATCTGGTCTTGCCATTCACTGGAGGTAGCTGGCTTTTCTGGGATGAAGATGTAGTCAGCTGAGGTGGCGATACCTGCTAGTAGAGCCAACCAACCACAGTTTCTACCCATGACTTCGACGACGAAAGCTCTGGAATGGGAGTTTGCGGTGGCTTCGACGTAGTCGATGGCAGTACAGATTCTGTCCAGGGCGGAGTATGCACCGATGGTAGCATCGGTGGTGGACATATCGTTGTCGATGGAGCCGACAGTACCACAGATGTTTAGGTGTTGGTATCTTTCGAATTGGTCCTTTGAGATTCTGTTGTTGTCGACCAATTCCTTGATCAAAGATGGCCATTCTGATCTGAACAGGTCGGCCCCTGTTAGGGAACCGTCACCACCACAGACGATCAAAGCGTCGACACCTGCTTCAATCAAGTGCTGGGCACCTAGGAGTCTACCTTCTCTTTGCTTGAACTCCATGCATCTGGCAGTACCGATGTTGGTACCACCCTCTGCGGACCAGCCTCTGACGTCTTCCCAGTAGAATTCCTTGATGTATTCTGGACCACCCTTGACTAGACCGTCGTAACCTTCCATGACGACGAAAGCACGGCAGCCCTTGAAGATGGCGGAACGGACGATGGCACGGACGTTAGAGTTCATACCCTGGGCGTCACCACCGGAGGTCATGACGGCAATGGCCTTCTTGGCCTTTTCTGGTGTGTCCTGGCCGTTCTTTGGCAAGGAAGGGTAGGCGGTGGAGGTGTTCACGAGGTAGGACAAGTCTGTGAAGGAGTGGTTTTTGGAGACAGCGGCGGAGCTGCTTGTGCTTAGAGGCTTTTCAGCAGCAGGGATGGACTCACTACCTGGTAGAGTAAGAGCTGGTTTGGTGCTGACTGCGTTCTTGTTGGAAGTGACACCGACGATGTTACCCAGTGGGTCGATGGTGTATAGTTCCATTGGCAGTAGGTCTGAAGGGTAGCATTGGTTTGGGTAGTTTAGCTTCTTGAAAGCTTCCTGCAGTAGGGTGATGTCGGTGATGTTGAAGACCAGGGACTTGTTGGCGTGGGATCTCCAGTCCTGGGTGCCACGGACGGACTTTAGGAATTCCAGGTGTTTGTCAGCGTCAGCTTGCTTTGCTGCGTCGACGTCCAGAGAGACATTGATGGAGATGAGGCCGTTGGTCAGCATTGTGCTGTTGCTGGAGGAGTGGTCATCCTGTAGTTCTAGCAGTTTTGCGTAGAACTCGATGGCTTTGTCATACGAGTCCTCTGAGTAGGCAGTAACGGTACAGAAAGAAGTACCATTAACATAGGGAGTGTTAACAGTCATTTTTTGAGTGATGATGTACGTTGGTGGGGGGGAGAGAGTAACGACTAGTGCTAACAGAGAGAGAAAGAGTTGTTATATGTGGTTTGTGCAACCAAAGTATAACTTATTTATTTGGAAAAGCAAACAGAAAATCTGCAAAGACAACAGCGGATTGGGAATGAGCTGAGTTTGAGTTGTTTTTGCGTTTTTGCAGAGGGCCAAAGTTCACACAGATGGGAAGAGACAAACAACCTGAAGTGAAAAAAATCGATGTTACCAAGACAAACACACGAGCACGAGAGCACGAGAGCACGAGCACAGACAGATGCATCGGTTTCCCAAGTTCTTGCGATTTCAGAATCCGATTACAGAGACCTGCGAAACAACCAGAATCGCAATTCCATGTTGGTAAAATTTTCAGCTTTCGTAATCAGGTGCCCGTGGAAAAGAAACGTTTTTCCCATCAGGCAACCGAAGCCCGGACAGTTGCCTGCGTGTACGTGCCGGGTAGGGTTGGTGGCAACCCTAGGGCGTGCCGTGCCCCGCGACACGGCTCGGGCTTCCACTAAAAAGCAGAATGGCGCACACAAAACACACACAAAATTACACGCATGCGGATGCACGGGTGCGTATTACGCGCTCCATGCTCCGTCCGGGTGCCTTGCTTCGTCTATCGTGACAAGCACACCATTCGGGCCCCGGAACGAACCCCGGATTCCGTAACCTCGCAGGTGCACAACCGTGTCGCAGCTGCACCGGTCTGCGGGCGTTTCTGTGCGCCATGCCCTGCGGCTTTATTCACGGACACCTGTGCTTCGGAGTTGCGCCAAAAAGAAACGCCAGCGATTATGTAACCCCCTTCCAGAAGCATTACATAAAGGTACCCATTGGCAGGAAACCTGATAAACAAACGGTGCGGGATGAATCCACAGTGTCTGGGTATCTGGGTCTCTGGGTCTCTGGGTATCTCAGTGCTCCAGTACCCCAGTATTCTAGGGTCCCCAGGACTCCGAGACGGAGCCTCTTGGCTTCTCGCCGATCTGATCGGTGGATTCTTTGCTTCTGTAATGCACTCACTCTCTCTCTCTCTCTCGATGGTTTGTTTCTTGCATTGTTTGTTTGGATCACATTGGTAACTCTTGCACTACCATATATATATGTGGATGCATGCACGTCGGTTGGTGTATGTGGATGCATGGTTCGCATATCCCCTGCTTTGTTTCCTTATTTCACGATAAGCAATACTCAACTCACGATGAACTCTTTCGATACACTCACAGCCGTCAGCACGGATAATAGCACTCGTAACCTGGTAAACCTCTCAAGACCGCTATCCCTCCTCATTCCACAAGATACCTCCAGCACAGACAACAGCGATGTAGAACTCACTGCAGGAAGCCATCCTCTCTCAGCACAGCTTATCATACACTACCGGCCACGGGACGATAGCATGGTTTCCACCACCAGCAACAGCTCTATACAACTACCTTCTTATAACGAAAAGAACGACAGCTACTTCACATACGCACTCCAGCATCCCAATACAAACAGCTCCATCGCAACAGACGGGGATATCAGCGTCGTCCAGACCGAACTAGACATTGACTCAAACTTCAGAACATCCTCAAACCTCGACGATATCAACAGCAGCATATACACAGCACACACAAAGAGCAGCACCAGCCCAACAAATACAACAACAGACGTGCAAGCCCTCGCTATATCACCATACGCCTCGCCCCCGATCTCAGAATCAGAATCAGAGTCAGACCTGGATATACGCACCGCCAATGACACAGCACCTAACGATATTGACCTCTGTGAAATATTCCAATGCATATCAGCAAGAAAGAAAACACGCCCAACACAAAACGTCATACGCAGACGCAGTGAACCACAACTATCAGCTCATATACTCACACAAAGAACCACGCAACACCAATACACAGACTCCGCCACCAATTCCAGAACAACAACACCACAACAACAATTCCCCTTGCACAGAATCGCATCTATCGCTGCAGACCACCAGAGAAAGGTAACATACGTCCCAAGGATGTACAGCCCCAACTCGGACTCTCCATACAACCCTACACAACAAGACCAGACACACTCCGCTACAGCATGCAATCACGAATACGATCTAACATGTCCATGCAGAAAACATCACCACAGAAGAAATTCAGTAGCCATCAAGTTCAACAAGGCACTCTATAAAAAGTTGTAAATATAGTACAGCACACGCGCTCATGTCTTATGCCCCCATGCCCCCATGCCCCCATGCCCTCATGCCCTCACGCCCTTATGTCCTCACACCCCCATGCTCCCATTGGTAATTATCCTTTTCTTTATCCCCACATCGATCAGTTCCCTCTGCTTTATTTAAAATAAAAAATCAACAAATGAAAACTTTATAATTCTAGTATTATTTATATCTTTGAAATATATGCTACATACATACATGTATAAACAGGTGTATCATACGTTTACTACTGGTTTATTTTAAACTCTTGATGATCTTCTCCTTGTCTTCAGTAGACAGCATCTTCAGCACCTCAGATAACCCAGTGATCGCATTGTCATGGTCGTTTCTAATGCTCTTAGCAAGACCCTGGGCAAAGGATTCAAGCTTCAACGACTTCAACTTCTCATCCAGGATCTGGTAGTTCTCCTCGATCCAGTTCGAAACTTGTCTGTCGTTATCATTCTCAATCGAGGTTGGGTACCATGATCTTAGTCTCGAAATCTTCTCCAGTCTCGATGCATCTGGCAGCTCAATGTCCAGCTTCTTGACTAAATATTCTTCATCCAGTCTTCTTCTTAGTCTCCAGAAGAAGTAACGACGAGCTTCAGCCCATTTCAACTCCTTCGAAATAACTCCCTTCCTAACCATACGGGACGATCTGTCATGCAAGTCGGCAAACTGAACACTGATCTGGTTATAGATTGGCAACAGTTCCTTTTCACGTTTGAATAGTTTGACAGAGATTTCTTGGTGCTCCTCAGCACTGATACCGGATTCCGCAAGCTTTTCCTTCAACTTTCTATATTTGTCATCTAATCTGGCCATAGTGGATAGCAGCTTTTCTCTACGGTACTTGATACCTACCATACCTTCTGGTTCTAAGACACCAGCTCTGGAGTCCTTGTCAGCGTACATTTCCATTTGGTCAGAATTGATGGTTGGGTCAACAACGACCCAAGAACCACCTCTTAATTCACCTGTTGGAGGAATGTAAATGAAAATTGGCTGTTTGTATTCAACCAAAGCATCGACAATGAATGAACCGTATTTCAAAACTTCGTTGTACATATCACGTTGGCCACCCGAGAAACCTCTCCAGTTTGCCAATATCATCAATGGCAGCTGTTCACCGTGGTTGAAATCCTTGATAGCCTGTGCTGTCTTGAAAGCAGAGTTTGGATACCAGACTTGGCCGGCTTCTTGGATCAAAGATTCAGTAGAGTCTGGGTTAGCTGGATCAGCAGGGATGATGTTTTCAACCATTCTTGTCTCGACAGCAATAACACCTAATGGAATACCGCCAAGACGTGCTCTACCCACTACAACACCTCTGGCCCAACCAGATAATGTTTCGAAGAAGGAACCCTTGTCAAACATACCATACTCGAACTCGCCATTTTCAAGTTCACGACCTTCAAGCATCCATCTGACATCATATGCTTCATTCAACTTTGGAGTAAAGTCAATAGTTCTATCCCAGTCATCTTCAGTCTTTAGAATAGGAACAGGCATGTCACGCTTAGCTGGAATGTAAGATAGCCACTTAATAATCTGTTCAACAGCTTGCAAGTCGTCGGAAGCAGTTAGATGTGAAACACCATTATTGTACATGATCTGGGTACCACCTAGTTGTAAATTGGAAGAGTAGACTTCTCTACCTAACACTTTGTTAATAGCTGGCGCACCAGTTAAGATAATTGGTTGACCCTCGATTTGGATTGCTCTTTGACCTAATCTGACCAAATAGGCACCGATACCAACAGATCTACAAGTAACTAGAGTGATGGTGAAAATATCTTGGTAAGCTCTTGAGGTGGCACCTGCAATTAAACCGGAACCCTTCAAACACTCAACACCTAGGCCGTCATCGGCACCGATAATTGCCTTAATAATGAATCTTTCTTCACCATTTTCAACAGCACGTTCAGTGATAACAGCATTTTCTTTACCGTACTTCTTCAAACTGTTTAGGCCATCTGCATCCAAGTATAAATACTCGAAACCCTTGGATGGGTCCTCTGGGTCCTTCCAAGAAACCTTGTATAATGGAACTAGTTCCTCAGCGATACCGATTCTAGCACCAGAGTTAGCAGCAAGGTAGATTCTTGGGATACCACGCTTTCTAGCATATTCTGTGACCTTGTTAAAGAATTCATCTTCTAGAGGACCGAAGGAACCAATCTTAAATGTGATATCATTTGCCACAATAACAAATTGACGACCTCTTGGATATTCTGGAGTCTTCATTGTTATCTTGAATGCAACCATACCGATAGAGTTGGCACCAGCTTCTCTTTCAACCTCAGTTAACTCTCCATTTTCATCTTCGATCAATTCATTAGCAACGAATAGATCTTCCTTGTCACGGAGTCTGGATTTTTCCTTGTTTGCAGATTCACCGACTGAAGTGTAGTAATCTTCCCATGTCTTAATAGCTGCTTGGTGGAAGAGTTCTGGGAAATCATACACGTATGTAGTACCCATTAAATGAGCCTTGTAACGTTTTGGTTGTAGCCATTCCTTGACTGGGTAAGGGGTAGCAATTGGTCTCAAGTGCATGGAGCCTGGCTTACCTAATGATTTGAATACCCATTCACCTTTAGTATTCTTGATCTCTGTGTATAACTCTGATCTGACAACGTAACCTGAAACATTGTTGATTAAGGCACGTAGCGGCACTGGTGCACCGGTTTGTGGATCACGGATGATGATACGGATTTCAGCTGCCGAGACACGCAATCTAAGTAGTCTTTTACCAAATCTTTCCAAGAAACCACCAAAGGCAGCTTCGACGTCTTCTGGGGAAACATCAAAGACTGCAGAGAAATTAATAAAGATATGATTTAAATCTGAGTTGGAAGTGTCGATGATTTCCAAGTTGTCTAAGATATCACTCATTAATCTGTTGGCTTCAGAGGTTAAATACTCCTGGATACTAATACCATCACGGATATGTCCGGTTCTGATTATACCTCTTGTGAAGAACCTCTTGTCTAATGGAGATGTCTTACTAACGGCTTCGTAGACGTGGATGTTTCTGTTTTCTGTGAAGATTGGCTTGATGTTGAAATTGGACATTCTTCCTAATTCTAATTGGAAAGCACAGGCTGGTTCAATGTGACGGATAGTCTGGTTTTCACTATAGTTTGGACCGTTGAAAGTGTAATACTTTGGATATGTACCATCGGTGAAACCAAAGACAAAAGAGATACGACGAATTGAGGAGTTGATTAGATCTTGCTTGTTGAAATCTAATATTTCTCTTAGTCTCAGTAAAATATCCTTCTCGGAGTCAAAGCCTTCAGTAGAGCTGATGTAAACATTGGCCACATTACTCAATGATGATAAATTACCAGATCTATCAGGAGCTGTGCGGTTACTAGATGAGCTGTGCTCTGGAATGGCTTCCAAACTTTGTGACAAGTTGTTGTCGACGTCGTCAAGATGTTCAGCAGAGACAAGAATACCAGTTCTCAATGGGGCTTGTTCACTGTCGACAACATACGATAGATCAGAAACTGACATGGCTCTGTTTATACCACGTTTTGCCTTGACCTGCGGGATCGAAGAAAACGCAGCAGATGGCAGTTGGAATTTCCACTCGATCAATGGGTTCAAGGAGGAATCCTTTAGGCCATGTAGTTTGACATCACCGACGGTGTAAGCTCTGTAAGCACGACGGACATACACCTCACCAGCAGTGGTGGCAATGACAGGGTCCTTGTGGTTGAGGAACGGTAGCAGGACATCAAACACCACGTAGTTGGAGTCAATCAAATCATTCAATATTTCGATATCAGGCTCGGTCTTCTTTGGGTGTAAGTCGCCGTATGAGGTCTTGGTCACTGATGATCTTAGAATATGCTCAATTTGTTCTGTTCTTTCCTTAACGGATGGTAATGCGCCCTGGATCAAGATTTCTCTGGCTTGGATTGCGATCTTGGCGGTAGCCTTAGATTCTAGTTCGACAATGTGTTGCAATGGAGTTGAGAAAATATGGGCCACTGTTGAAGACAGCTTGCATAATGGTTGGTAGTGTTTCAAAATGGCTAGGATTAGGTTGTTCTTGGCAGATACCTTGGAGTGGGATAGCACGATAGTGACAACCTTGTTCAAATCATCTATATTTTCGTCACGCAGCTTCAAAATAACATTTTCTTCACGGACATGGTGGCCATTGAATAGCTTTTCAACATTGTAATATTTTTCTAAGAAGTCAACAAATACAGAGTGCTCATGGGCTTCAAGACCATCAATGTAACGTTTGGTAATGTCGACTAATGGTGCGATTGTAGCGGCCAGGAGACTGTCTGCGTCTGGTTGCTTTACAGCCTTTTCTAACATCAACCCAATTTGTTTAGCTGGGAAGACGGCATTACGCTTCACAGAACGTTCAAATAGTTGTTCTAGCTGCTCGTTTAAAGTTGGGGGTAGTCTCGAATGCAATGCAGATATGTGGAGTTTCCATTGTGAGTAAGGCAATTCAGGGTCTCTCAGGACTTCTATTAACTTTTGCAAAGTGGCATCCATGATGACTTGATTGTCATAACCGTTTAAGATGTTTTCCAAGGTGGCGACCAATGATAAAAATCTGTAAGCAGGTTTTGTGCCTGCAATGATTGGAGGACCTAGATCTGGTAGCATGCCTTCGAATGGTAACGCGTGTTTGACCTTTGAAGGATCATCTAGTGACAAGATGGCGATAATATCACCTGCTGCGACCGTGGAGCCTGGTTGCTTCAACAATTGGATAACACCGCTTTCCTGTGCTGCCAATGGCATTTGCATTTTCATGACCTCGATCTCTGCGTATGGTTGACCGGCTTTGATGTGGTCACCGTTCTCGACTAAGAATTTAACCAATTTACCTGGAGATGGTGTACGCAATTGGGTTGGATCATTTTCGACTTCAAGAAGGGTTGTCATAGAGTCAACAGAGAGTCTTGTTGCTTGGGCTTCTTCCTTCCAGTAGATTGTGTGTGATTTACCACCGACAGCGATCAGTAGACCACCATCGGACAGTTTAACTGCACGGACCTCACATTTGGAGCCGTTGATAAAAAGTGTGTAGAAGTCGTCAGCAGACTTTGCGACTGTAAACTTGTATCTCTTGCCCTCGTGGATGAACTCGATTGGGAACATTGTCTCCAGATAGGATTTGGAAGGCACTTGGCCTCTCTTCAGTTGTGCGATGTATTCCTTACGTGTTGCCTCGGAGACAATAAATGCCTTGGTTGCAGCACCGCAAATAACAGCCAGTGTTGGATCAGGCTTTTCTGCAGTCATCTTGTTTGAGATCAGGTCATCTAGCCAGCCTGTAGTGATGGTATTTCCTTCAAAGTCCTCGGTCTCTAGCAGTTTGATCAGGTACTCGACTGTGGTTCTGAAATCACCTCTGATGGACAGTTCTTTCAAGGCGACGACCATGTGTTTTCTTGAGGCCTGTCTGTTTTCACCAAATGCGAATATATGGCCGAATTGCGAGTCCGAGAACGAATGGATACCACCGTTGTTACCAACACTGAAGTAACCCCAGACATTTGAAGATGATCTGAAATTCAGTTCGTGCAGAGAACCACCAGAAGGCTTGAAGCCCTCGTTTGGATCTTCTGAGGTGATACGGCACGCGGTACAGTGGCCCTTTGGAACTGGTTTTCTTTGGTTTTGCTTTGCGTCTTCTGTCTTGAACTCGAAGTCGATTTCGGTTGCCGCGTATGGGCTCATACCGTAAAAGACTCTGATGTCGCAGATTCTGTGCATTGGGATACCCATTGCGATTTGTAACTGTGCGGCTGGCAAGTTCACACCTGTGACCATTTCGGTTGTTGGATGCTCGACTTGCAGTCTTGGATTCAATTCAAGGAAGTAGAATTTGTTTTCCTCGCTCGAGTACAGGTATTCGACGGTACCTGCGGAGACGTAGCCTACTAACTTACCTAGTCTGACCGCGGCGTTTTCCATCTCTGCAAAGGTCTTTTGCTCTGCCACTGTGACTGGGGCTTCCTCGATGATCTTTTGGTGACGTCTCTGCACGGAACAGTCACGGCCGAATAAGGAGATGTTTGTACCGTATTGATCGGCCAGCAGCTGGACTTCCAAGTGGCGCGCTTTGCCGGCCAGCTTCATGATGAAGATTGGTGATCCCGGGATTTCATTTGCTGCCTGGTGGTATAGGGCGATGAAATCGTCTTCGTGTTCTACTTGTCTGATACCTTTACCACCACCACCTTCTGAGGCCTTGATCATGACTGGGAAGCCGATCTTCTTTGCCTTGTTTAGACCGTCCTCTGGGGATTGGCAACAGCCCTTTTGGTAAATTTCGTCGTCGACGGAGACCAGACCGGTCTTGTCGTCGACATGGACTGTGTTGACACCTGTACCGGACCATGGGATGCAGGGAACCTTGGCGTGTTGTGCGACGATGGTGGAGGAGATCTTGTCACCGAGGGATCTCATAGCGCTGCCAGGTGGACCAATGAAGATGATCTTTCTGCTGGATTGTGCTAGTTTTTCAGGCAGATGTGGGTTTTCCGAAGCGTGGCCCCAGCCTGCCCAGACGGCGTCGACGTTTGTTCTCTCTGCGACATCGACTATCAGGTCGACGTTGGCGTAGTTGTTGTTGTTTGTTGCACCGGGGACCTCGACGTACTGGTCGGCCATACGGATGTACTCTGAGTTTGCCTCCAGGTCTTCTGGGGTAGCCATTGCTACGAATTGGACTGCTCTCTCGTCTCCGAAAGTTTCGTAGGACCATTTCCTGACGGAACGGATCTCCTTGACGGCTGCGATACCGTTGTTTGCTATTAAGATCTTTGAGATGACTGTGTGGCCACCGTGGGACTTGACGAAGTGTTTGAGTGGGGACTCGTCGGCCTTGTCCACTACGTTGAGACCTATGAAGTGGCTGGGCAATGTTGCATGTTTAGTTGTGTAGTCTGTTATTTCGTATTGTTGTTTGGAGGACGAGTCTTCGAAAAGGCTAGCTTCGCTCATCATCTTGTTCAGAGGGGGTGTGACGTTGGTGTGGTTGTTGTGTGTTGTGTTGTTGGTGTGTGTGTTCTTCCTTTGTGTGTGCAGATAGTGATTGAAACTTCTTGTTGTAGTCAAAGAGTGTGTGTTTGCTGCTGCTGCTATTGTTGGGGATAACTTACAAAAATAACTTCTCGATAATGAAATATTATGCTTTAGCGAAATCTTGAGATGAAGAATTTTGAAAGTAAATATAATTGTTAGTTGCTTTTGTTATTTTTCTCTACTACTTAGGGGGGGATCTAGTTCTTCTTCTTGTTGATATTGTTCTGTGTGTATATATATGGATGCATGCACGTATTTGCAATCACCAAAACACTCAGTGTCGTGGTTGGATGTTCTCAATTCTGTGTGTCGAGCACGTTGGAGGGGAAAGCGAGAGAGAGAGAGAAGAGTGTGTGTGTGCAATTGGCTCTTGAGACAATGTTGGGAGGGAACCCAAGCATTTAATCACCCATCCGCGAGAGAGCACCGTACCGCACAACCCCAGAGGCCGAACCTAAAATTAAAACTTTCACATTCACTGAAAATTTTGTGTGTCTGTTTTTGTTGAGACTGCGTGTTTTCCGTTGTCTGTTGAAATGTTTTACAATTAAGGTCGGGATTGGGCATTACGAAATCGGGTGGCGTGACATTCACGTGATGGGTTAAAAATCATGTTTGAGTGATTCCCTCTGTGGATTGAATCACAGCAATAGGAGAAGTGTAGAGGTAATAAAATAGAATAAAATAAAAAGAAGAAGGGTGTATAGATGCATAGCAATTGTAACATACTGTCTCAAAGTGTGCGATATATCCGTGTGTATATCGTGGGAATGTAATTCTATAAAAGGTACTTGTGAGGGAGTGCACTACTCTATTAACAGGGGTGGGATTGTGCGAGCTGTTGGGTCTTGGGGTGTGTGTTGGGAAAGGGGAATGTAATTGCAAAAGTAGACTAAAAAAACACACATCCCTATATATATAAATATATATATATATATATATATATACTCTGAACGCCACCGTGCCATGTGAAGATTTCCGCAGGGATGTTGTTGGTTTTGCCGCCGAGGTTGCGCCAGTTCCGCGCGCTGCCGAAGTTCAACAAAAATTGCGGGAACCTCTTGCGGGATTGTTGAGTCGGTGAGAGTAATATAGAAATAGAGGGAAGAGAACAAAGCCGAGTGTTCGGCATTCGCAGTGGTGATATCGGGCAGTCACGGGATTCGCTCAACAATTCCAGTGATCTGTTTCTGTTTAGTGCGTTTAGTGCTTTTGTTATAAGGTGTATGTGATTATGTATGATTACGTGCGTGTATGTTTACCTGTGTTCATCTGTGAATCACGGTGATGTTGGCTCGAGGAGCCGTCTCTTTCTGATCTGGAGGTCGTGCAGCGGCAGGTAGACGTCGTTGTTCAGGTACAGGTAGTCATTGGGACTCTGGATGCCGTCGTTGCCCGAGTGTGCCGGCGTGTACCCGTTCAGCTCGTCGATCAGGATGTCCAGGTCGACTTCAGGGTACGTGAAGTCGTCGTACTGGTCGTCGTCCTTCGCGACACCATTGAACAGCACTCGGTTGGGCGTGTTCGGCTTGAACACAAGTGTCCTCTTCTGGAACACATCGTCCGTCGCCATCTCAACAAGCTTTTCCTTCATCTTCTCAGCAGGAACGCCTTGGTCCAGAAGAAGCGCTACCATCCCGCACACACTCGGAGACGCCATCGAGGTCCCCGAGTACGCAACGTACCGCGTCTTAGGCTTGTTCGACAGCGACGCTACACCAACACCTGCGGCAAAGATGTCCACACACGGACCCCAGTTGCTGAATTTGGCTATAGTGTCGATCCGGTCGTCAAACGCTCCAACGGTTATCGCCTCGTGCGCCGACGCGGGACTGCTCCAGCACGCATTCATATTGAAGTTGCCAGCAGCAACGACTACAACGACTCCGTCTTTGGTAGCAGCCCGCACGGCCTTGTTGATGATCGTGTTCTTGATCGCCCCAAGACTCAAGTTGGCAACACACTTCTTGTCCGGGTACTTGTGGCAGTCGTTCACCGCATACTCTATCGCAGAAAGCACAGTTATCAGCGACCCGTGGCCCTTCGCATCAAGACACTTCACGTCCACAAGAGTCACATTCTTGGCAACTCCAAAGGTACGCGACCCAACAATCCCTGCAACATGCGTCCCGTGCCCATTCCCGTCCCCTTGCCCTTCTCCAGTGTAGTCAAACCCAAACTGCACTCGGTTTTGGAAGTCACAGTGCTCTTTGTAGATACCAGAGTCTAATATGTACGCACGAACCCCCGATCCTTGGCTCGTCTTGGAATAGTAGTAGTTGAACGAGTCATGGTACGACTCTGTATCATCAAAGTCAAATGGCAGCTGCATCCGTCTGGATAGCCGTGCAAGGTGTCTTGGGGCTCCCTTCTGCTTCTTAATGACAAGTGGGAACCTCTCCTCTTCATCATCATCTTCGTCGTCGTCATCGCTGTCACTGTCACTATCCCCATCATAATAGCCTTCCTCTTCGTCAAATGCTTTAACTACAAAGTTAGGAATCACATCAGAGACAATAGGGTTTCGTTTCACCCTGTCCAGGACATCCCTTGACGAAAGGTCTATAGTCAGTCCCTTGAACGACCCGATGGAAAATGTCTTGCCAATTTTGGTCCCCAGAAACTCCTTCATCGAGTGACCAGACACCACAGACGAGTCCATGAAGTTCTGGAACGTCTCGTCATTCTTTAAGCTTATTAGATATTCAAGTGCTTGCACCTGGTGACCCGAGGAAACAAGCAACAGTTTTAATAAAGTAATCGGTTTCATCACGTTGAATACCAGTTCCCTTCTAGTTATATAAATTAACTAAATATATACACAGACACAATTCCACATAAAATATATATATATACATAAATATATGTTTTGTTTAGTTCAGCTTAGCTTGTTTTTATTTACTGACACTAAACTATCTTCCATGCTCCCATCATTGTAATTTTTTTGTGTCGTTTCGTAGAAAATCCAAACAAATCATTAATATATCCAAAATTTGAATCTTTGTATTTACAAGAATACTTAATGTATCTAAAAACATACACATACGCATCAGAACTATTTCTTCTTTCTCAGCTTGGACTCCAGATTACCCACGTCCAGCTTCGTTCCTCTAATGTAATAATGCTTGTTTCTCTTCCTGCTGCCATCAGCCCTCTTCAACACATCAATTCTCTGCACCAGAGGTGAGAAGATAGGTATCCTCACTTCAACCATCACCTTTGCTATCTGGTTCCTCAGTAACACAGACGCATCCTGTGGTCTCTCCTTACGGTCCAGGGACAATATGTACCCGACGAAATTGTCATTCGGACACTTTTCCTTGTCGTAGATGACCCTAATAATATCGCCCGCGCGGATGCACTCTTTGTTGTGCTTGTCAATCAGCTTGAATCTCCACCCTTCAGGGTCCAGCTTCTTCTCCATGTCAATGACAGACAACTTCGACAACAGACTTGGATTGCTCAACGTATCCTCCTTCTCAACAGGTGGGTACACAGGGATAACCTTCCTGGTCCCCACGGGCACCTGGTAACTCCTTCTGCCTAGACATCTCACCGATGCTAGCACACCCTTAGAGAGCGACTGACCTCCAATTCTATTCAACATTTGCACTCTTGTTTTTCTTTAGCGTGCTACGACCTAAATCAACCTCACACCAAACATCCCTCAACTGCACCTTACCATGCTAATAAATACACAGATAGATAAATTTCCAGTGCACTTCCCTTCTGGCTCTGGCAAAAAAAAGAAACCGTGAAAAATATCACACAAAATCACGAAACACGAACTGATTTGTACACTTCGCTGAAATAGGAAATGGTTGCCATATCTGGAAATATCACCATAAACGGTCATTTACTACCGCATTTGGAAACTCACACAAGCCACCCGCTATTACGGTATCAAACTTTGTATCAGGAACGAACTCTGCTCTAATCTCGTATAAGGGGAGGACACCCCAGATCTTACACACTTTACCACCCTGGTTTCGAAATACTTCATTATAAGTACCACCCACCTTCACTATACTTCACCTGTCTAGATCTTAGTACCAAGGACAGAAGTATAACTTACCACAAAACACAACCAAACACAAAAATGAAATCCTTAGGAATTCCAGAAGTCATGAAGGCTGTTGTCATCCAGGGAGACGATGCTGTCGTGAAGGACGACATACCTGTCCCAGCTTACATCCCCGCTGGACACATGCTGATCAAGACCATATCCGTTGCGTTGAACACTTCGGAATGGAAGCACATCGACTACAAGCTTGCCCAAGACGGTGCTATTCAAGGGTGCGATGTCGTGGGACAGGTGGTGAATCTCGGAACAGATAGCAATTACCGCGACACAGGCGCCAACAACGACTCGGATGACCCCACCACTCAACAGCAGTTCAAAGTCGGCGACTATGTGTACTCCTTTGTGCATGGCTCTTCGAGGAAAAACCCACATAATGGGGCACTCGCCGAATACGTCATCGCAGACCCGGCTACTACATACCTGGCAACGAACAAATTGACCTTTGTCGATCCGTCCATCAGCTACGTCAGTGAAGGGCCTGTCTCGAACTTTGAGACCGCCGCATCACTGCCAGTGTCTCTGACCACCGCGGGCGCCATTCTTGTCCATGACTTCCACACAAAGCTAGTGTGGAACCCACCAGAACCACAAAACCCATTTCCATTGCTGATTTGGGGTGGTGCTACGGGTGTCGGCCAGCTACTCATCCAGCTGGCCAAACAGCTACATGCGTACACCAAGATCATCGTTGTGGCTTCCAGTAAACACGAAGTCATGCTGAAAAGATTCGGTGCGGATGAAGTCTTTGATTACCATGACCCCAACGTCATCGAGAATATAAGGGCAAAGTATGACAACATCCAACATCTTATCGATGCTGTGTCGAACGAGACCACCATCCAGCAGGTCTACAAATGCTCAAGCGACACTCTACCATCGACTGTAATGCAACTAGTGTTCCTAAGCATCGAACACATCAAGCCAGAAGATAGAAAAGAAAACGTCAAGATCATCGGCACACTTATCTACCTATGCACAGGGCTCGATGTCCCGATCGGAGAGTACAATTTCCCAGCAAACCCACAGTACAGAAAGGATGTGGCAAGATTTGTCAACTTCATTGCGCCAAAGGTCAGCAACGGAGAGATCTTGCATATGCCAGTCAGAATATACAGAGAAGGCTTGGACATTGCTCCAAAACTGATCGATATGCTGAGAAAGGGACAAACTACAGGTGAGAAACTAGTCACAGATTTGTAACCCCTTTTACACTGCAAATGGGGCATTACCCCCAAAACTATTAATGCTTCTCATACTCTTATACTATATTTAGTTCTTTTAGCTATATACCATCTATACATGCTCGATACTTTGCCATATACACATGTGTAAAGGAACAAAAAAACATGCACATGCTGTCTAGAATCTTGGTCTTCTCTTTCTACCAGTGAATTTGGAGTCCTTGGCAACCTTTCTCCCACGTCTTTTCATCAGTTCCTTCTTTCTATTTATAAAGTTCTTCGCAGACTCCATTTCCTTGCCCCTTTTCACTCTACGGGCCGTTGCTGTCTTTGCATCCTCCATCTCTTGCGCATCCATTGTCACACCATGCAAGTTGACTTGCTCGTTCTCCTGTCTGGCCGAGCCAGAAGTCAAGACCAAATAAAACTTTTTGTTCTTCTTTGATTCTGGATCGTCAATGACCAACCCACCGTTGAAACCTGCTACTTTAGCGGCCTGGAGGATTTGGTCCACCTGGTCATCATTCTTTGGATAGAATTGTGCTACGAACTTCCCACCTTTCTTCAAAGCAGCAAACAGACTGTTAAAGAACCGCATTAATCTCCGCTTTGGATCGTTATAGGAAGTGTCTGCATTACACAGCCACTGGATAGCACTAATACTGATGGCAGCATCGAAAGTACCCGCACGGAACGGTATCCCGACACCCATGTCCTGCAACATAAGGTCACCGTCCAACTCTCTTGTGAGCCCCGTCGCCAACATACTTGGCGATATATCGAGACCGCACCAGAAGTGCCCTTCCTCGCTAAGAATCTCCCCACTAAGACCGGAACCACAACCGATATCCAGTATGAAACTGTTATCTGGTATATTCAGTAGTTCCAATGCACGGAGAGTCATCTTGGCTTGGATGTGCTGGACTCTTGTAGAAGAGGTATACTTTTTTGATTCAGAATCATTGTAGAAGATTTCTGGTGGTGCCAAGTCTTCTGGACGTGACATATTTGCGATTGTTTGGTTGTGTTTGTGTTTGTACGGCTCTCTGCACTTGCACAACAAAGCTCATCGATTCTTCAGTGTTTTCCATCTAATAAAATTTTTTATTTCCATGTTGTGCTTTTTTCCACTCGCATCTGAAATTTCGGAAGTACTCTCTGCCGTAAGTTGGAAGGCACTTCCGAGTTCCACAACAACAGACATCACCATACTGGAGGGCATTGGCAATAACGTCACGACATGCGAGGGTTGTCAATCGCACCCTCAGACGGTGGACTTGATACTTTTCTTGTGTATATATTCGCGGCGGTCTAATTGCATACACTTATTCATTCCGCATCGAGTATCAGTGAGCTGATGCCGTATGTGTCTCTCACACCCGTCTTTGAGTAGCTCGTACAGTAATACCCACCTAGGCATAAATTTCAATTGCTCAGTGACAAACTTTCACCCACTGTTGGCGACCACAACAGCAAAACTGAACAGCCATTCCTGCTGCAAAGTAGATTCTCTGCCCGGTTCTCTACCGGATTCCGCACACGATCCCGCACACGGTTCTGTGCCCGGTTCCTCTTCTCTTCTCTGGCAACCAATAAACCGGAACAGTGCCTCTGCATTGCCAGATGTGGCATGGAGGATCCACGCCCACGTATCTCCGCGGAACGGACAGCGCCAGGTGCCTGCCGTGTTTTTCTCGAGGGTGACAGTTTTATGTAATCCCCTTGGCTTGCCTTGAAAAATTCAGATCCCATATTACTCATTCGCTACAGTATAAGGAAGAACAAACAGTATATACCGCATTGCTTACGTTAGTGGATAAAAATTTTCATTCTTTATACACTGGTGTTTACTTGTTTTTGCTATTTAAACAGCGGCAACGGTTTACAATTGACATACACACACACACACATCTGAATATATCAATATAGGGACTCTAACCAACCATGTCTGAACAAGATTTACTACATGACGAGCAGTTTCTGAGAATCCAGAGTTTGAATTCGAGGGATAACGAACATCGCCGCCGTTCGATCCAGTTTGATAAGATTGGCCCACTTGTGAGTGGGTTGCATACCACAACCAGCAGGGATGAAGACCACATAAGGAAAGTCCTTACAAACGATGCCGACAACAAGGAGGACCCACACCATGACGAGGCCCTGAAGAGGTACTTGAAGAATTTGCATGGAATGGAGAAGCGCAGATTCCGTAATGAAAATGTCGTTTCGTTCTTTGCCGACGTGGACTTCGACAACAGACCAAGTATCATCGATGGTGCTATTAATGAGCCGTTTTTGAAGACATTCACTGGCCCAGTTGTGGAGAAGCAGATCAAGGCCTTTGAAAAATCGAAAAAGGAATCGAAAAAGGATCACAGGAGTGAATCTAATAATGGCAACAATACTGAAACTACGCAAGCCACACACACAGAGGTTGGCGACCAACCGACACCATCTCCGGCCACACCCTCAGACATTAGCCAATCGCAATACATCACCAACTTTTCTGGTCTTTATGTGGCCTTCTGGATGGTTCTGGGGCTGGTTTTGGTCAAGGGTGTTATTGACTATTACGTCGAACACGACGGGGATTTGATACATTCCCTTATCCTCCAAATATTCATAACAAGAAAGCTAACCGTTTTCACAGTGGACGCAAGCATGTACTTCGCCACATACTTTGTTGTGTTTGTGCAATGGCTCTGCAAAAAGAATATCATCTATTGGAACAACACTGGTATTATCACCGTCTCCATTTTTGAGTTTTTGTTCATGATTACGTTCTACTATATCACATTATACACCGTTGACTTGTACTGGATCTCAAGAATCTTCCTGTTTTTACACTCGGTGGTGTTTTTAATGAAAATGCACTCGTACTCGTTCTTCAATGGATACCTGTGGAATATCACAAGAGAACTAAACTTCTCCAAGAATGCATTGGCCAAGTACAAAGAATTGGATAACGACAAAGTCTTGGAGACATTGAAGAGAAGCAGGGATTTCTGCGAGTACGAGCTAAACTCACAGGTGATAACCCAGAATCCAGACCTGGAATTCCCAAATAACATCTCAGCTTCAAACTACTTCATGTTCACAATGTTCCCAACAGTCGTGTACCAGTTGGAATACCCAAGAACGAAACGCATTAGATGGGCTTATGTGTTTGAGAAGATATCGGCTATTTTCGGGACTATCCTAGTTCTGATCATCGTTGCACAGTTGTTCCTGGTTCCGCCAATCGAGCGGGCAATCGAGATGCGTAATGGTGAGTGGCCAAGTTTTACTGTCAGGACCATCGAATGGTTCTACCTAGCAGCCGAAATCGACCCGGCACTCACGGTCATCTACATCCTCTGCTTCTACTTGATTTGGGATGCAATTTTGAATTGTTTTGCTGAGCTGACTAGGTTCGCTGATAGGTACTTTTACGGTGATTGGTGGAATTGTGTGTCCTGGACAGAGTTTGCCAGAATCTGGAACGTGCCTGTCCACAAGTTCTTGCTAAGACACGTCTACCACAGTGCCATGAACAATTGGAAGTTGAAGAAAATCGAAGCGACTCTTTTTACCTTCTTGCTGAGTGCAGTGTTCCACGAAGCCGCTATGTTTATGATCTTCAAGAGATTTAGACCATACCTATTCCTTTTCCAGATGGCCCAATTGCCAATGGCATTAACGAGCTCTATGAAATTTTTCAAGGAGAGACCTCTTTTGACAAATGTCTTGTTTTGGGGTGGTATCTATCGTCTGCCATGTGTGATTTTATCCTTGTATGTAATGTATTAGTAAGTCTCGAAGCATCCCGTTCCAAGATAAACCACTACAATAGATTACAAATTACCGAACAGTATATATATATACGTATACATATTAATTGACTAATTTAACTTACAATATTTCAGAACTGGAGGCCTATCATCGGGGGCGGTGAGCTTCATAAACAAGGCAGCTTGGGTACATTATTGAATAAAAAAGATTCTCTCATCTTGCAATCACTAACATTGATATACTAGTGCACTATATATACACCACCAAACCAGAACAAAGCTGCCTTGTCTTTAATGATGCTCAGTGTATCCGCTTCGTTTCTCGATGAGCATTAAAATTTTTTTTCCACAGATAATAGAAAATTCTACTGTTCTACAATGAGACATCCACACTACTATTACAAGACCACATATCACATCAGACGCACATCTAGCTAGATATAAACACGATGAATATTTGGACAGCAGCAAGTGATGGAAAAATCGACGTGGTAGAGAGACTGATCAGCAGTGATCCGTCCATGTCTGCTAACGCAAAAGATCCAAACGGCTATACACCTATCCACGCCGCCGCAGCCTATAGCCACATAGACCTGCTCCGCCTGCTTATCAGCAAGTACGGTGGTGATATTAACATCAGAGACGCTGACGGCGATACTCCATTGCACCATTGCGAGGATGCAAACACTGCGAAGGTTATTCTGGAGGAGCTCGGTGGAGACGCCAGTCTGACTAACGGCGAGGAAAAGACAGCATTGCAGGTGTTTGAAGAGGATGGAGAGTTTCCAGAACTGATTGGGTACATGAGGGGACAGAGTGGGATTCCTTTAGAACAAGACAGTCTTGGAATCGACCAGACTGCGATGGCACAGTTCAAGGACAACATACGTTACACCTTAGAAAACAATCTCGACGAGGACCTGAGCGAGGAGTCCCTGGCACGCAGAAAGAGACTGGAACAGATCATCCAGGGGGACAATGCCGACCAGGAGCTAGAAGTATACATCAGGGAAATGGTCAGATCACAGCTGCTCTCCGGGAACGACCAGGACACAGCCGACAACGAGGAACAGCAGGACTCAAAGCGTAGAAAGTAAGACCATATGCAACCGATAGAAGACCACCACACTGTATAATACAATACAATACAAAACAATATAATACAATAAAATACAATACATTATAATATAATATACAATATAATATACATTATTGTTCTGGTGCTGCCGGGTAAAAACCCTCAGAGCCAAAATTTTTCACGTCGTTGAAACAAAAAAAGCGACGGATTTCTTGAACAGAAAACGGTGGAATGTTATTTTGGGAGTTTGAGCTCTAAAGGCTGTTGATAAGTAGCAGGGAGCAGGAAACCAGCAACACGCAACAGCACCATACCGTATACACACCATGGACGCAATTCTAAAGCCACTGGAAGGCCACATGGAATCCATCAACAAGCTAAACGAAAAGTATTTGAGCCTGACCTACGATGAACAGGTCGCTATGTCGTTCCTTGAAAGGGTGACGGCATACAACTGGACCTTTGAGTTCTACGGTCTAGGAATCCTGGCATTGGTTGTTGCTATCTATCTCATCGGTAGCTCGATGAATGTTTCCCGTGCAGACAAGGTGTTTGATTCGACACACCAGTTTTTCAGAAACGATTTGAAGTTCGCCCGTGTGGGCCTTGCCTCCACCAAGCCAGGCGGAAAGCTGTACATCGACCAGCACTTGCACACATGGCTAACCAGTTTTGCCACTGGCCGTTCTGCTATAGAGAGCATCTACACCAAGGTCCATTTGCTTTCCCGTAACAACCCCTTCTCTCTGATCATGGAATCCCTAGTCGGCTGGTACTTTCCTGTTCTGGCACTAGAGGAAAAAGATGAATTCTGTGAATTTGTCATCAAGCCAAGCGGTATCTATGTTGCTAGCGACACCGCAAATGTCAACACCAACCCAAAGGAGGTCTTGGCCAACTTCAACTTCATCTTCTCGATCGTCAACAAGAGTTTCATGAGCAAGTCCCGTCATGCCAACTATGCCCTATCCCTAACCACCACTACCGAAAGCAGCATACTACCAAACGAGTACGTCTTCATGTCCGAATTCAACCAATTGAACAACTTCGCTGGCCTATTTGGCAACCAGTCCTCTCTCAACGAAGCCCTAAAGAAGTGTGCCAACATACTGGAGTACATCAGTTTCTCCGACCTGCCTTCTGAAAAGCCATTGAGCGAAGAAGGATGGAAGGCTGCCAAGGGTCCTCACTGTACCATCCGTACCAGAGTTCCTACCACCAAGACCGAACTAGACCAAGTTAACCGTATTGTCGCTGCTGTGGTTGAAATCTACGACAACTTCACCCGTTCGCTAGTCCAAAAGAGCGGTACTGTGTTCGTCACCAATGAAATCCTAAAGAAGGCCAACAACATGCGTAATGCTGAGTTGCAAAAGATCATCAAGGCTGTCGAAGAAGCCGAGCTGGAAAGATCCCTGGAAGAAAAGAAGGAACTTGTCAAAGAAAAGAGACGTAAGCTAAAGAGCACCGGTGAACTAGACAAGATCGACAAGAAGATGAAGGAAAAGAGAGAAAGACGTCAAAAGAACAAGCAAAGAGTCAGACTAACATAAGCCTGTGCGCCACCCCGAACGGCCCTTCATCTACTTCCTCCTTATCCCCTGTGTATATACTAGCCCCCCACGTGTAAATTCATATAACGGTACCCCCGTGCCACAAACATATATACGCCAATATACACCTTAACTATAGTGCCAGAGCTGAACAATGCTGTGTTTTTATGTCAAGAACCTGAAACTTTTGCTGCTGGAAAAAAAAACAATCCAAGAAACGAAAATGAAAAATAACAAACACTTGAAAACCTCCAAGAAGAGTGGAGACCCAAACACGCATTCGTGTAGGAAATTATAGCAACAAGCAAGTAGAAGACCAGCCATATACTAATGTCAAGAACTTCCAACACCAAGGGCCCCTCAAGAACAAAGTTTTCCGGAGCAAACGCCAGTGGTGCACCTGTCCCAGAAGGCGTCGTTGCCGGGAAGACTGCACCATCCGAGGGCAGTGCGGTGCACCATCAACAGACAAACCCAATGCCTACCATACACCCAAGTGACTCATATATCCCAGCCCATCTATCTAATCTAATCCCAGAGCTGGGCTCATACCAACAGCTGCTGGAGGCAGAAAAGAAACTAGACATCTACCTAGCAAGAAAGAAGATCGATCTGTACCAAAGCGTGTCGCAGTGGAACAGTACAAAACAGGCGCACAACGCGTTCACACAGTACAGCAAGGAACAGATAAAATACTTGCGTATCTTTATATCCAATATCGCTGAAAACCAGCCATGGCAAGACCCGTCACAGAAGCCTACGGACAGTTCCTGGACTATGAGAATTGAAGGCAGACTGCTGGATTCACAAAAGGCCGAGGATCCTACACGACCAAAGTTCAGTTCGTTCATACAGGACATTGCTGTTGATTTCAAGGATCCAAGTAAAAAAATGGATACGACCAAGACCGACACATCCAATAACCAAAGAGAAAACTCTGCGGAGTCGTCTGCCTCCGAAAGTCAGACTCCAGGTGGATTGGCGTTGCCTTTGAAGATCCCAAATCCAAGTGCCACTGCGACACAGCAGCCATCTGAACAAACAGACGGACAACAACAGCAACAGCAACCGGATAACAATATCATCGATGCAGTTGAATGGCACTATGACCCAAAAAACCCAGTCGACTTTGATGGGCTTGACATCAGAAGACCTGGCACTGAGAATGTAGAATGCTCCATAACTATTCAACTAAAAGGGTTCACTGGGAACAATCTGGAGTACTCCCCACAGCTATCCACAATCATCGGCAGATCCAAGGGCTCATTGCACGATGCTGTGTATTCATTGTACAAGTATATTTTGTTGAACAACCTTTTGGTAAACGACGAGACAAACCTAAATACTTCGACAAATGCTTCCTCTAACAATACCAATGGTGAAAAGACCATGGTCAATCTAGACCCTTTCTTGTCTACGTTACTACCTCAGAACAAAACCGAAGAGAGTGAAAGACCAACAATGTTGAAGCTAGCAGAAATCATCCCTATGGTAAACTCCCACATTTCACCAATCAGACCTATCACCGTGGACTACACAGTCAGAGTCGATAAGGCCTCGACATACGGTGAGCTGGCCTTTGATGTCGAAGTACCAAACGCCTCTGCATCAACACAACAAACCGGCGACCTAAGCACAGAAAGCATGAAACTGTTGTCGGACCTAGACGAGTTAAACAACAGTTCTAAGGTAAGACTACAGGAGCTAGACAAGCAGACCAACAACCTGCAATTACAACTGAATCTAAGTGCCAACAAGTATGCCTTCTTCGACAAGCTTGGCCAGGATCCTGTCCCTGTGCTACAAGAATACATGACAAGCTCCGCCAACGCCATGAAAGTGCTGTCCGGAGACGAAGGCTTCAACGAAGACACGGTCAGAAGAGCACAGTTCTACAAAGACAACGAAAGCATACTGTTTGAGAACCTGGGCGTCTTGCTCGCAAACGGCAGAATATAATCTCACTGTACTCACTCTATAACCGAACAAACAACTAAAGCAACTATATATTGCCCTATATACACACCAACACAATGCTAACTACAACGAACCACCACTAGTCATCCTATTGATTCATCCAGTAGAGTCCTTTGAGGGCATTTCACACAGGCGTCTCGTCGTCGGAAACGATGTTGACTCACAGTGAGCTTCACGGGATGCGCCGGTCCCGCACGGGAAAGAATAATGGGTGAGCAGTAGTCGAGTCTGAACAGGAGTCCTGCTAGTTCATGCATGGAAGGTATAAAGATGGGTAGGTGGTTCATGGTATGTGTGTTTGGATGAATCTAGTAGTTAGAGTAGATAGCCACCTCTAACGCCGCTAAGCACACTAAAAAGAAACAATGCCATCCGCCTCTCAAGTTTATAGGTCTACTAGATCATCTGACAAAGAAACCAAGTCATTCGAAGAAGCTGTTATCCAGGGTCTAGCCACCGATGGTGGCCTGTTCATCCCACCAGTTATTCCACAAGTGTCTGAGGAAGAGTTGTTCTCCAAATGGTCCGCATTATCCTTCCAGGAGTTGGCATTCGAAATAATGAGGCTATACATTTCTGCGGACGAAATTCCAGACGCTAGTTTGAAGACTTTGATCAGTAACTCCTATTCCACATTCCGCTCTGAAGATGTCACTCCTCTAGTCAAGAATGTCACTGGTACCAAGGAGAACATGCACGTCCTTGAGTTATTCCATGGGCCAACTTATGCATTTAAGGACGTTGCTTTGCAGTTCGTTGGTAACCTGTTTGAGTACTTTTTGCAAAGAACCAACAAGGGCCTACCAGAGGGCCAAAAGAAGCAGATTACAGTTGTTGGTGCTACCTCAGGTGACACTGGTTCTGCTGCCATTTACGGTCTAAGAGGCAAGAAGGATGTTTCTGTCTTTATCCTGTACCCAACTGGCAGAATCTCCCCAATCCAAGAGGAACAAATGACCACTGTTCCAGACAAGAATGTCCAAACCCTATCTGTCAAGGGTACTTTCGACAATTGCCAAGACATTGTCAAGGCCATCTTTGGTGACAAGGACTTCAACTCAAGACACAACGTCGGGGCTGTCAACTCCATTAACTGGGCAAGAATCCTGGCTCAAATCACCTACTACTTCTACTCTTATTTCAAGGCTACCAATGGTAAGAAGGAAAAGGTCAAATTCGTTGTCCCAAGTGGTAACTTTGGTGATATCCTGGCTGGCTATTTCGCCAAGAAGATGGGCCTACCAGTTGAAAAGTTGGTCATTGCCACCAATGAAAACGATATCCTAGACAGATTCTTGAAGACAGGTACTTACGAAAGATCAGACACTGTCGCAGCCACCCTATCACCAGCTATGGATATCTTGATCTCCTCAAACTTCGAAAGACTATTGTGGTACTTGGCCAGAGAAAACTTAGCCGCAAACGACGATCTAAAGGCAGGCTCTATTATTAATAACTGGTTCCAAGAATTAAAGACAAAGGGAAAATTCCAAGTCGACCAAAAGGTTATTGATGGTGCTTTGAAGGATTTTGCTTCCGAGAGAGTCTCAAACGCACAAACCACTGAAACTATCAAGAGAATGTACGAAATTTCTGAAAATCCAAAGAAATACATCTTGGATCCACATACTGCAGTCGGTGTTTGCGCAACAGAAAGATTGATTGCTGCCGATAATGATGCCTCCATCAACTACATCACTCTATCGACAGCTCATCCAGCCAAGTTTGCCGATGCTGTTAACAATGCGCTATCTTCTTTCCCAGAATACTCCTTCGAGAAGGATGTCTTGCCTGCTGACTTAAAGAAATTGTCAACTCTACAAAAGAAATTGAAGTTCATTGAAAAGGCTGACGTGGAATTAGTAAAAGCCGCTATTGATGAAGAACTGGCCAAGATGAAATTATAGGTGCTTTGCAACCAGCACTCGTGCCAATTTCTTTGATATAGAATAACTGTATACATT
>PPOD03000256.1:115963-132754 GCA_003708425.3 Jamesozyma rosinii
ATCGTCTAACAAACCATATAGAACCTGTAGGAGACAACGTAAAATCACAATCAGTCAAGAATTTCTTAATGCAAAGAAAACCAAAGAGGGAAGCAAAAGATAACAAGCCTATCGTGATATCTCTAGATGAAGACGGAGATGAAGAAACACCCACGACGACGACCAAATCCGAAAAGATGAATGGTGTTAATGTCATATCTGAAATAACAAACCTAGATACAGATCCATTCATAATACAAGCCAGGAAAGTTGCTGATCCGCCTAATGTAAAGAGAGCCAAACTAAAAGATATCTTTGCCAACTTTTCAAAGCCTTCAACTTCCAAGGTCAACAATGAACCGTTCCAGCGACTGAATGATATATCAAAACTGAAGGTAATAGATACGCCATTACCCAAGATTCAATTAACTGAACCAGATGATTCGTTCAAAGGACACACGACTGCATTAAAACTCACCAAAAATCCCACATCATCCAAACCTACACTGCATAATTTTGATATGTCGGATTATGCATCATTGAATATCAATAAAGCTACCAAGGATCAATTTACAACAATAGAGTACGATGTAAAATCCTCAAAGCATTTTTCTACATGGCCTGAGCTATTCAAGCCAAATACTCTTTCACAAGTTATGCTAGAACCAAAACTCAAAGACCGTGCATATGAATGGATAACTACCTCGCTTGAGAAATTAAAAAGGCCCACAACAAGGAACAGATTAATGAAATCATACAAGGAACAGTTTAATGAGATGGATGATTTTATTGTCCCGGATGCAGAAGACTATTTTAATGATAATAATGATACCGATAACCTTGAAGAGTTTGTACCATTAATGATATTGCACGGTGAAGGTATTGGAAAGGATACATTGGTTTCTACAATTATGGAGAGCTTGAACGGCCAGGTGTATGAGATAAACACATCGCAAAACAGGGGAAAGAGGGATATTCTTGAGGTTTTGACGGAATATTGCACAAACTATTATGTCAAAGATAAAGCTGTCAGTGGAGTTGTTCTGATCAATGATGTCGATGTATTGTTCAAGGAACATGATAAGTTCTTTTGGCAAGCTGTCGAGAAAGTCCTTTTAAAGTCTAGAAAACCTATGATATTATCATGCAAGAACATAAAATGCATTCCACAGAATCTTGTAGATATTTGTGCCACTCAAAATTCTTCCTTTATCGTGAGAAAGGTTGCTGCAAAGACTGTTGTCGCATTTTTACAAAGATACTGTGATACTATAGGGCTAAACTTAGATGTGTCGATACTGGAAATGATCGTAATGAAAAACAACAAGGATATTAGAAAATGTTTGACAGAATTGCAATATTGGTTTTCCACCGGTGATAAGTTAAACATCATGTCGTCTAAACAGAATAATTTGATAGCATCTGAAGATATAAAGCAAATATCTGACTTGACAGATCTAAACACGATATGTGATATATTACACAACAACACCATGTTCAAATCTTCCATCCTGCAAGATCAGGACAGCACATTAATGAGTTACCAAACATTGAATCAATTCTCGACATTACAAGAAGACCAAGCAAAACTGGAGCATGATTATATGGTTGATTACAGAACACACCTTGTCGATGAATTACAAAAACCATTACTTCCATATGAAATCGATATGGCAGGTGATCTGAGGAAGGAATTGTTTGAAAAATATGAATTCTTCAGATCAAATAAGTACGACTTTCTCACAAAGTTTAACATGATGCAGAGAGCGTCAATATCCTATCTGGGAGGAAGAATAAAAATGCCTGTGTTCAACACAGGTACTAACCAAAGGAAAACCAGAAACTCTAGAAAGATGCGTGAATTATTGGAAAGGTTCCAAGGCAAGAATAACGCAACTGATCAAATCGACGAGACTGTCTTCCTTGATTTCGCTTGCACTGAAAGGCGACATATCGCAGAAGAGGTGAATCCATACGTATTAGAGATAGCCAGGCACGAGCGAATGACTAGAAATAGAAACAGGGAGATATTTTCTAGCAGTACTGAGGGTGTTCCGCCACAGCAGCATACAAATATAATCAAACAGCTCACAGACGAAGGGATGTTTCGACCTATATGGTTTCATGGGGATCCCGAGACTGTCTTAAATACATGGAGTTAGCATTAAATAGAAATAGCACATTTTGTATATTTTATCTATAATATTTATCTGGGTCTTATTATTCTGATAATTTCCATTTTTAGCAGAAATGAACATTTCAACCAACAGAGAGCCGAAAAAAACAGATCGAGAAGTGAAAGTGAATATTAGGGCGATGCACATTTAAGAGAACATATCTATACAGGATATTCAAGCATTACTTAGTGCCATACCAATCAGAGTCAATCAGAGAATTACTGTGGTTGGTTCGAAACTGAGATGACAGAAGAATTGTGCATTGAGAACCCGGAGACGTTGGAGGTTACTTTGGATCCAGCATCCAATCCTGTGAGACATACTATTAATATTCTCGACGATGTTCTAATACCCAAACCGCAAGCCCAATCGTCTGCATTATTGATTCTCAACCAAGAAATCAATATATCATTGAAACTATTTGCCAAACTGTGGTATTCACACCAGGTCAGGGTATGTGCTGATGGCGGTGCTTGCCGTTTGTACGAGTTTCTCAATAAGCATGGCGGTGAAGAAGAGGTGAAGACGTACTTACCACATTATATAGTCGGAGATTTAGATTCTTTGACCGGTGAGGTTAGATCCTTTTATGAAAAGTATGGTGTTGTTGTTATCAAACAGGACACGCAGTACTCTACAGATTTTACAAAGTGTGTCAACTTGATATCGTTGCATTTCCATTCGCACAAGTTTAGAAGCATAATCGAGGGTTCTGTGACGTTGACAAACTACGGCATTGAAGGGGAGAGAGGGATACATGAGTTGTACAATGAGTTGATGCAATCCGAGGAGACATATTCAACAATCAACTTACTTACGTTGTGTGGCATCGGAGGCAGATTTGACCAGACGATAAGTTCGATAACTCAATTGTATACGTTACAACGCACAGATCCATATATCAAGCTGTATCATTTGAGTGATACAGATATAATCTTGCTAATTCCTGACGGCGGTACTCTTGTTGAGTATGGGGACACCAGCTTCAAGAAGAACTGTATCGGGAACTGTGGTCTGCTGCCTATTGGTGAGCCAACTGAGATCATCGAGACCAAAGGGTTGAAGTGGGACGTTCGCCATTGGCCTACTAGTGTGAGTTCTGGACGGGTCAGCAGCAACAACCGATTTGTCGGTATCGATAGATGCTATCTGCTTGTTAAGGATAGTATAGTGCTGAGTGTCGAGATAGAGATCGCTAGGCTGGAGGAATATATATAAGATCGGTGGTGCAATACCTGTATACACACGGCGCTAAAAGGATAAAAACAATTTTTATATTCTATGTAATATATACAACGAGGTAAAGAATCTTTTATATTTATCAGTATCATAAGAAATAAATAAAAAAGGGTCAGCAATGTAAAATCACGTTATGTACAACATTAATTTTCGTCGAAAAAAAACTTACTTTAGTTTGTTGAATTGGTCAACTAGGGCTTGGCCTAAGAAGCCTGGGGACTCGACGACGTCTACGCCAATTTCTCTTAGAGCCTTCTTCTTGGACTCGGCGTCGGTACCGGAACCTTCGACAATAGCACCAGAATGGCCCATTCTGACACCCTTCATTTGGCCGGCAACGGTACCAGCGATGAATGAGGCAACAGGCAATGGCTTGTCTCTGGTCATGTTATGCTCCTTTAGGTATTGGGCAGCTTCGATTTCGGACTTACCACCGATTTCACCTAACATGATGATACCCTCAGTTTCTGGGGACTCGTTCAAGAACAGTTTCAAAGTGTCGATGAAGTCTGTACCTGGGAATGCGTCACCACCCATACCGATGACTAGGGATTGACCCAAGCCGTGGGATGTGGTCTGTTGGACGGCCTCGTAAGTCAGAGTACCTGATCTGGAGATGATACCGATCTTACCTGGCTTGAAAATGCCGGTTGGTTGGATACCGATTCTAACCTTAGTGTTTGGGTTCATGATACCTGGACAGTTTGGACCGACCAGTCTGGATTTGGACTGTGATTTCAGCATTTCAGTGACGTATAGCATATCGTGTTGAGGGATACCTTCAGTGATACAGACAATCAAAGGCATTTCTGCCTCGATAGCTTCACGGATGGCACCAGCAGCGATAGGTGGTGGGACAAAGATGGCACTGGCGTTGGCTTGGGTGCCAGCCATGGCGTCCTTGACGGTAGCGAACACTGGACGGTCCAAGTGAGTCTGGCCTGCCTTCTTAGGGTTGGTACCACCGACAACGTTGGTACCGTAGTCCATTGAGATCTGGGCATGGAAGGAAGCCTGCTTACCTGTGAACCCTTGGAAGATGACCTTGGTGTCCTTTGGCATCAACAGATTCTTGATGGTCTTGTCGTATGGAAGGGCGTGGTCGTGAGATAACGAACGACGGAAAGTTCTAGCAGAAACTGATCTTAGCATGGTGTGAGTGATTGTATGTATGTGTGATGGCCTGAGTGTCGCAACAATGGAATTGATGGTATACTGAGTATGGTATCTGTTCTATTGTTCCTGAGGAATTGACACTTCCCTAATATAAAACCTCGAGAAACCGTCCGACCAATCCCTCCCTCTTTTATATACGTTGTTTGTTTTCGCATATTGGAGCAAACGCGGGGAACGGAAAGTTGGCTGTGAATTTCCGAGTTCGGAGATACTGTCTCTGGTGCAGCAGCGTGTCCGAAAAGGGAAATTAATCATTGGATACGGAGATCACGTGTTTCGGGAGGTGCTTCCTGAAATTTGGGAGGTGCTTCCGAATTGTTGTCACGTGATACGGAAGTGACAGGGTAACAGTGAAATTTCGTTCTGGATTTCTTTTTCTGGAAATACTGCATTACTAGAGAAGCTGCAGGTTATATGAATAGGTAAGCATGTATGTGGTGGTTGTATATGGATTAGCGGTGATTTGTGCATTGAAGGTGGCAATTGGATTGTTTGACATTGGAAGCAGAGTGATAGACATATATCCCTTTGATTTTACCGCAGTTTGATCTTAAGAAGCTTCAGAATTGCAGGCATTATGACAGTAGAAACACCAGACTCCAGTGTGGTCTATGAGGACCCCATTGATATTCCATTGGATGACGATGACGACGATGTATCGGAGAACCAAGGAAACTCGTCCAATGAGGATGTGAAGGGTGACAGTGCAAAGGCCGAGACTGAAGCGGAGGACGAAGAGGACGAGGCTGATGAAGAGGAGGACGACGAGGAAATTGACGATGACGAAGATGACGAGCCAAGTCTGAGTAGCGAACAGGATGTAGTATCAGTGAATCCCACTAATGACAGAGCAGCTAGTAATCTTATATCACGAAGCACAACAGCAACTCCCTTGAGTCACATTGTTGCATCGGTTCACACAGCTGATGAGTCTGAGATCACAGACGCAAATGACGAGGATAATGATGATGAAACCACTGCTAACCAACAGAAGAAACAGAAAACCGAGCCAAGTCAAAGCCCAAGTAAGCACACACAGAGTGCCGAGTCTGGTAGACCCGCACCTGGCAAGAAAGTCCCACTACATCTTCTCGAGAAGCGGAGACTCGGCCGTATCAAAGCTGCCAAAGAGTTTGCCAAGAAATTGAAAAAGATAGGTATTGAAAAGATAGAGTCCACTACTCTACCCCAAACAGGTATGTTCCAACCTTTGTCACTGATTAACCAGAAAAATTACTCTTCGGACTACTTGAGGAAGGATGATCAGATATTTGCATTGCGGGAAAGAAAGACCCTGAGAAATAACAACAACAGTAGCAATTCCGCTGAGGTAGTGGACACAAAGGTAGTTCCACCCGTCATAGACAACAAATCAATCTTAGGCAACAATGAAGAAATCGACCTGAACGATCCAGAGACAACTATAGTTATCCAGCCGGGCTACGAGTCCATAAAGATCGGATTCGCTCTGGATGAAACGCCAATAGTGATACCGAATTGTGTGGCTGTCCCTCGGAACTCAGCAGAACCTGCCAACACAGCTAGCAAGACTTCTAACTTGACTGCTGACCAGCCTGAAGAATTCGAAGAACTGAAATTACAACTACGCCAATCATTCAAAGAACGTATGCGGTATTACAAACGCAGAATCCAACCAAACAGTTACGAACAAGTGAAAACGTTCAATTCACAGGCCAAGCCAGAGTCCATATCACACCAGAGTGATCCCTCCCGTATAGCATGGATCGTCCCTGATAGTGGCCAAGACAACATGAAAATATACTACGGGGATGAAGCATTGAAATGCCCCGAACAATATTTCACACATAGAAAACCATTTGGCAGCAATACCTTGTTCAACCTAGAATCAATGACGTACAGTTCCCTCCAGGAATTACTCGGGGATGTTACAAAACTGATCGATTTCGCAATAGCGAAGCTTCAGCAAAACAGAGACACTAATGATGATGATGAAGACAACGAAAAAGTTAAAAAATACAAAGTAGTACTGTTAGTGTCGGATCTTTTCTCAAAAAGCCATGTTGAAACTATGATTAGATTACTATTAACAGAACTCCCATTCCATGCCGTGGCCATCATACAAGAAGCATTAGCAAGTTGCTATGGTGCTGGTATAAGTACCTCAACTTGTGTAGTTAATGTAGGTGCGAATGAAACTACAATTGCATGTGTGGACGAAGGTACCGTACTGGAAAATAGTCTTGTCACATTGAACTATGGTGGTGCTGATATCACGAAATTGTTTGCTGTATTGTTAAAGATGAACGAATTTCCATACAAAAACTGGGATGTTGATACGGTAGCAGGGTGGAAGATTGCCGAATCTTTGAAAAAGGAATTTGTTACATCTCAAGACGCAAGTGTTACTGTGCAACTAAACAGTTTTATCAAGAGGGTCTTCAATGAGCCCACAGAAAAGTATGAATTCAAGACGTTTGATGAAGTAATGCTGGCAACCTTAGCATTGTTTTACCCAAAGATATTCCAATATTTGAAAGAGACAAACCCCAACGCCTCGGAAAATAAACTAACTTTTCAATTGCCCAAATCCAAGGATCTCTTCTCGGATGAGTGCAATGATTGGAAATCAATGACCCAGGATGAATGCTTGAATGATTGCAAAACTGAAAAGAACGAAGTAGAATCCTATTGTGATATTAATGACAATTTGAAATTGTTGATGAAATTACTAAAAGTTAACGATATGCCAGAAAACAAGGCTTCTTTGGGCGACACAAACGAGCTCAATTTGGCACCTTTGGATAAGGCTATCATCCAGAGTATTACAAATGCAAGTTTGACAATGGATGTGACTAAGATGAATTCATTTTATTCCAACATCCTTGTTGTTGGTGGCAGTTCCAAGATTACAGCGTTTGACTTTATGCTCACTGACCGTATCAACATATGGAGACCCAGATTGCTAAGCTTAAGCACATTTCCAAACTTTTATAAAAATCTAGTAAAACAAGTGAAGGATATGGAAAATGAATTCGATGCGCATAAGGAGAACTCAGAGTTGATTCCTACAAATGACATTCAATCGGATATCAAAGATGATACCGAAGCGATTATTGATTCGATGAAGAAAAACCAAGAAATGCAAAGGCAAGAGAAACTGAAATTTGAGGAAAAGGTCAAAGAAACAATTAACAGCGAGTTGAATAAGTATCTGAATAGCACAGAATCTACAAGCGGTAACGAGCACTTTTTCCCTGTGACTGTTGTTCCTCCACCCAAGGAGATGGATCCATCTTTCTTGAATTGGAAAGGGGCTAGTGTATTGGCACAAATCAAATTAGTCGAAGAACTGTATATTACCTATAATGATTGGGATATCCACGGTAATAGAATCTTGCAATATAAGTGTATATTTACATATTAGACATTTTAATCATCTTCACCACATATGATCTGGTTATTAAAAAAATACAATAGGAACTTGAATATATATCTTTATATGAACTTTTATTTACATGATAATTAGCAAAATCATATTATATTTAACATATTACATTTTAGTCGGTTAAGCACATATACTTTTACCCCATTAAGCCCATAAGGAATGGCTATATTCAGAAGCATGGTATCTAACAAATTCCATGCCTAAAATCTCGGCATACATGCGTATATGTACCTAGTTGTTCGCATTGTACAAGATATGCCACGCAACGAATAGTTTACGAATATTGATAATTTAAGATCAGATCTATTATTTCTTTTTTGGTTGTTCTCCTTTAATTTCGTTTGTACAGTTTAGCAATGAATAAACTTTACTTCCATTAAGATTACTCTTTTTGGCTTTTTTAGACTTTATATCAGCTGCCTCCTCTTTGATCTTTGATAGCATTTCACTACGGTCTCCTCTATCTCTGGGAGATATAGTTCTCAACTCAGAGTATGTTCTTTTGGTTTCAACAGATGTAGAAGGTCTCTTTATATCAAATTGTTTAGAACATGATAGTTGTGCTGAATCCAACACTGAGAGGATTGGTATGGATGTCTTTGTCATGTTTCTTGGTATTGGAATAGGAGTTGGTTGAATAACAACAGAGTTATTTATATTGTGTGCTGGTGTCAAGGGATCGACAAACACACTTCTATTTCTTTTCGAAGATTTACTCAGTTTCTTTGAGAAAGGATTTACATTTAATTCGCTTTGCTCCTTAAAATACTCTTGGCTAGGAACGGTATTGCCTACAGGGGTATAATTTATTGGAATATTATTTTCAGGAACAAGCTGCTGCTGTTGCTGCTGCTGTTGGTATATCAGCACCGGCTGACCAGGCCCATCATGGTAAATTGGATACTGTGATACTTGCTGATTTGCATTTGAATTCTGTCTCATCTGATTCTGTTGTACATACATATCCGACTGCTGAAATACCTGCTGCTGTCCCTGAGGTGCAGCTGACATTTGTACCGCAACGGGAGTAGCACGTGGGACAGGAGTGGCCGTTTGCATTGCTACAGGTATTTTGATTGGTTGCTGTTGTGGTTGTGGAACTAATTGTTGCTGTTGCTGTTGCATCTGAATGCTTGCCAAGTGTTGATATCTATTATTCAGGGTATTGTGGAGATTCGATATATTGTATTGCAAAGCATTATATTGATTCTGGATATTCGGGTCAGAGGCAGGGTTGTATACATTTAATGATACGATCTGCTGCATAAACTGTAATATTTGGAGCATATCGGAATTAATCATTTGGAATTGCTCAAGACTATTAATGAAATCATTTTGGTACATTGGAACATTTGGATTAACAGCGTTATTAATAGGAATAGCGTGGATATTTGGATCCGCGTTGTATGCTCCTTGAAGGTTGATCAAATTATCAGTTGAGGAGTACGGTGTGAAGTTTGAGTGGGATCTAGACGCGCTGATATAGTTTAAAGTATTTTGTTCGCTTTCCAATTTTGTGATTGGATTGGACGATGAATTCTTCCTGTTGTTGAAAGATATTGTATTACGCGATGACGACCTTCTCTTAATTAACTTCAAACTCTCTGTATCGCCTTTTTTAAATATACCTGCACTGTGTTTAAACTCCCATATCTTGAGAATAGGTTCCTTACTTGCACTACCGGCTTTATTTCCAGAATTTTTAACAGGTGTAGCTGTTGCACTAGATGTTGAGTTGTTTGCAGCCGGTGCAGTGGTCGATGTTGAAGAAGTGGACGATATCGAAGAAGTATCGTTTAGATTAGTCACCTTATGGAAACCGTATATGTTCAACTGCCTCACGAAACTTGTGATATTTGTATGTTTGAAGTATGTTGCCAAAGCTTTACTGAACTTTTCATTTGGCTTAATATAAAAGGACTGTCCTGTGGGAGACCACCAGATTAAGTCTTTTAAACCGTCATCCTGTAGGATATTGTACAGTTTATGAATAAAGACGATATTCTGAGAAGACTTGGCAGTTGATGGTGGGCCTGAAACGGAGTTCGAATTCGAAGACGGCGCAGTGGAGACATTAGAATTAGGGTTTGAATTAGACAGTAGGGAGTTCGAAAGCGATGTCGTGGTTGATGTTGACCCTGTGGAAGTGTTTGGGTTGGGATTTGATGGTGTTCTGCGTGTTAAATTAGGTTTGCTATTTTCCTCATCCTGCTTAAGCATATTGTTGTCTGCCACTGCAGAACTGGCAACTTCAGAAACAGAAGATGAACCTGACATTAAAATGGGCGCTTGAATATACTATAATATATTGAGTTACCAACTGCAAATATGTCGAATAGACGAATCACCAAGCTTCCTGGCGTGATATAGGAGTTGCGCTATTAATTTCCTAACAAAAACGGTATTGCAAACAGACTTCTCTTGGCGTCCAGAGAGTGTTTTCTTGAGAATGAAACGACAAATACCAAAGCAAAATACACTATATGTACTTAAGTCGACGGATAGGCGAGTTCAGGTGTGTCCAGAGTTCTTCAGAGACAGATATTGATCTCTTCCCCAGATTTGAATGCTCTATTTATTACTCATTGCAATATTTTCAACATTTACGACGTTGTGATTTTTAAGAAATAATCGTTCCGTCGATCACGATTTTGGTTTTGGGATTGTGTATCACATGGAACGAACAGCACGTGATATGATCAGAAATTTGCCGCCGGGTGGCGTCGAATTTGGGACTTGTTTATAAGGAAGGGGAGTATATCTTTGAGATGGTTTGTGCTGATGGGTTGGAAAACAATAGAGCAGGTACAAAAGGTGAACATGGACGGTCAAGGACAATATGATATTACTCCGCTGCTGGAGATGGGTATTTCCGAAGCGGTGGCCACCAGTGCTATGCAGAGAGTGAGCGGGAACTTAGAGGAGGCCATTAACCTTATATTCTCAGGTAACAGTATTCCTGCTGATAATAGTGAGGCGGACAAGGAGCAGTTGTCTAGTACCGACTACGCAGTGAATATGGGGGATGGGTTTCACCCTGGTGATCTGTCTGCTATCATCAATAGCAATAACAATAGCAACTATGACAATGAATCACATAATGGAAATATTAGGGGACCGACAACTGTGAATATAGCTGAAAGCAACGATCTTATAGTGAGTTCATCATCTTCGACATCGTTATCAAGTGAATTAGATATCCCCTCATCCAATTTAATTGAAACAGACATAACAGAAAACGAAGTTAGTCATCGTATCCAGTTGGAACCTTCCCCACCATCCTACCAAAGTAATGTGGTCCAGGATTCCGTTTACAAAAATGAGATCTCTGAGCCCACTGTTATGCACCCGACTCTATCTCACAACTCAATGATCGAAGATTACTTGGGGTTGTACGCTTTTGCAATTGCAAATTTCATACCACAGTATTTCTTAGCACGGGATTTCATAGATCTTAATTATAATGACAATTGGTACATGGGAAGCACAGTAGCAGAGCCAGTCGGTCAAACAGAAGATGGCAACGACAAGCCAAAGCTTTTGTGGCAATTGCAGAAATTAATAGCAATTCTGAATTCAAAATTTTCGGAAAGATCGTATATCTCTACTAAATTGTTCCAAATGGCGTTTGACTCGAGCATAAAACAGATACTTAATGAATCCGAGCATCTTTATGAGATATTGCCTATTTTCATCAAGTCTCTAATCAGTAATTTGAAAGATGATCAAATGGCAGCCAGGGATATGTTTATTTCCAAAGCTATATACAAGCCCTCCAGTAATGAAGAGCTGAAGGAAACGTATTTATCATTATTCCATTTCTTGCCTGAAGAGTACGACTCGAATCTGTACAAGATGTTCAACATTTTACTATATCCTGACGAAGACAATGACAGCGACAGCGACAATGATGAAGACTCTGATGAAGAGGAAAACTCACTAATGACAATTTCACCATTTTTGACCATAATATTCAACGAAGCCGAGGATGATAGTGCACACGGGTACAACAACAACACCATCCAACCTAACGGCATTGATATCCCTTTCAAATTCTACCCACAACTATACACAAAAAACTGTAAGGACAAATTGATCAAAAACATCATACTGAAACGAAAGGAGGCCAATCTAAAACTGAAGCAGATCCTACAAGAACTGACAAATTTGAAGGCGTACCAAGGCAAAGATGTGTTGATGGTTTTAAACAGTACGCTAAACTATTTGCAAACTGATAATAATAATGAGATATTGTTACACCAAGTAGAACTGCTCAAACAAAAAATTAATAATGAAAAGACAGCTAAAAAAGAGAGGTATAAAGAGTTGTCGCATTTCTTGCATAACGAATGGAACTTGTCGTATCCCGAATTAAGTATTATAGAAACCGCCAAGAAACTGGATTTGATCGATCTACCATATTATTTATCAATGGTGATTGTGTCGCCTACTCTTTACTTCTTTAAGGACAAATCGTCAGAGGACCGCTGGTACCAGGTCAATCTGATAAAGGATCTAGCTCCACCTGACCATAAGGTCACCAAGGAAATAGATGAGCTGCAGGTGAAGGATAAGATCAAGAACTACACAAAGATATCTAATGAGACACCGATAGTGTTCATTTATATCAAGGATGGGTATGTGTTGGAATCAGAACAAATCAAGAAGATGATTGAACAGAACAATGGATGCTTAAAATTCCACCAGAGCGACCAATGGAATTTGTTGTCGAATAAGCAGTAAGCGAACGATTACCGCTGTTTGAATATCAACAACATGTCATGACATCCCCGGATTCAATGTTATCGTGATAAAATTTAATTCATTATATTATATTATTATGTATATTTTAATTTACGAGTCATTCAAGAACGAAGAACGAGCGTATCGCTTCCTTGGGTTCTTATAATTTCTTAATAACAGCATCGGTGAAAGATGTAGTTGTAGCAGAACCACCTAGATCACCGGTTCTGTTTTCTGGTCCGCTTGCGATTGTGGTCAACACGGCGTTCTTGATCTTGTCAGCATGGGTAGTCAAGCCCATGTGGTCCAGCATCATTACTGAGGACAGTAGCAGAGCTGTTGGGTTGGCCATGTTCTTACCTGCGATGTCTGGAGCAGAACCGTGGACGGCTTCGAAGATGGAGATGTTGTGGCCAATATTGGCAGATGGAGTCAAACCTAGGGAGCCGGCACTCAAACCAGAGTTCAGGTCAGAAAGAATGTCACCGTAAAGGTTTGGACACACAGAGACAGCGTCCTTGTAGACTGAAGGGTTCTCGACAACGCTTAGCACCTTGTTGTCCAACAGTTGTGTCTCTAGCTTGATGTCTGGGTATTCTTTGCTTAGTTCCTTGGCAACACTAACGAATAGACCATCGGACAGTCTTTGGATGGTGGACTTATGGACTACAACGACTCTTGGTCTGCCGATAGTTCTTGCGTATTCGAATGCGTATCTAATCACTCTCTCAGAGGCGTCTCTTGTGATCAGTTTGATGGATTGGACGACACCAGGACACACAACGTGTTCGATACCTGAGTATTCACCCTCTGTGTTTTCTCTGATCAAGACCAGGTCGACGTCAGAGTAAGTGGTCTTGAAACCCTCAATGGACTTGGCTGGACGCACGTTGGCGAACAGGTTGAAGGTCTTTCTTAGGGTCAAGTTCAATGATCTGTGACCTTTACCGATTGGGGTCGCAAGAGGACCCTTTAATGCAACTAAGTTCTTATTAATGGACTCGACAGCTGGGTCGGGGATGGTGGTTAGACCGTTGACAAATATAGGAGAGACATCACAGTACTCCCACTTGACAGGGACGTCAGCAGCCTGGAAAATGTCCTTGACCGACTGTGAGATTTCCGGACCGATACCGTCACCTTCAATAAAAGAAACAGCAAACTTGCCGTCAGCGTTTGGCTTACCAGTGAATCTACCGATGGAAGGCTGTGGATGAGCTGTGGACAGCAGTCTTCTTGCAGAAGTTCTTAAACTAGGGATTCTAAGCATTTTAGGGGTTCAATGATATGTGGTAGCGTGTATGCGATTTGGAGTTGCTCGGCAATGGAGTGGTACTGAAGTAGCTGATTCTCCAGCAAAACACCATCGCACATTAAATACGAATATCTCTGTGAATCCTTATATAATCACCCTTCTCTGTTCCAAACTACAAATTTCTCCCTGAAGCCCTTTGGATATTTTTCCGTGAGAAGTTGAAAAATCGTGGAGTCTGATTTGATGAAAAGTTTCCTCGAAGCTCATTGGCCGGGGATCTCCGAGATTCGGGGAGGGGACTCATGGTGGTGGGGAGTGCTTCCCCGAGAACACGGGGAACAGTTGGAAGTGCTTCCTGAAAAATATGGGATATTGTAGTGATGAGTAGTGATGAGTAGTGCATATATTGGTGTGTGTATGTTTATTTATGTAGGGTGATGTTGTTGATGAGTGTCATTGAGTGTTCTATCAGGAAGCTGATGACATATGTGCAGATTTTGTTCTCGTTGGGGTGGGCGTAGTGTCTGTTGCTGGACAGGATGGACTGCTGGAAGATGATGGAGAGGTTTTGGCTGGTCATCAGGTTGGCTATGTGGTGCTTTTGAACAGCATTCAGCAGGTCTAAGATGTACAGGAGTAATGTTATTTTCTCCGTTGGCAAATGCGATATTAGCTTAGTGTATTCCTGGACCATATCTGCAGTTGTACCTTCATCCAGTGTCTCTGCGTACGCAGTATTGTCCATGTCAAAGTACTTGTGATAATGGTCTAGTACCACGGTACCTCTGTTTATGATCGGTCCTCTGAATGAATCGTAGTGGTCGTTGCTCACAATCGGCTCGTCCAGCTGGTTCAGGTACATTTTGAACGCACCGCATATGTCGTTGATGCTGAACTTGGTCCTGTCAAATTCAAATTCTTGGCCATATGATGGGTTCTTGTTGAACACATCATATACCAGGTAATCAATCTTCCTCTTGTTGCCGGATTTCCTGAACAGGCCCTGCGTTTCTATCATATCTGGCCGTTGTATGATCGATCCGCACTTGGCGATGATTACCGGTATATGCCCGTGTAGTTTGCTGTTGCTACTGTCCACATTGAGTATGATGCTGCTCTTGGCAGTGTTGAGAGACTCGGTAAGAGGTACATCCAGAACCTGTCGTTTCTTGTTTGAATATATATGGAACCGCTCTGCAAAGAACCGTTTAGTCGGTGATGTGGGAGAAGTAGAGTGGGCAGGTGCCGACAGTAACGGTGGTAGTGTCCTGGGTATCGAACTTGTTTCTACTTCATCGTATGTGTTGCTGGGTGATTCATCAACAGATCTACTACTAGACTTTCTACTAGATATTTTTAAAAACATTGGCATATCGGTGTGCATCTCTACTCACATTGGATCTTCTGCAAGAGCAACATCCTTCGCACACTACCACACATCCTCAAACTCACACTCACACTTACTATTATATATACCTCTTACCACTTCCCTAACTACCTTGCAATTATAATACCCTTTTTGGCTGATTCATGTGCTAATATTGGACATGTTCCTAATCCTGGAAAATACCCCTACAAATAAACCACACCCACCTTGCTTCCACTTGGCTCGACTCATCGGAACACTACCTGCATCTCAAGTACTCCAGATACACCACAATCTAGACCTGCAGCTTCTTCTTGTTCAGGAAACTGTTTCTCCTATTGAGCCATTTCCTATCCCTTGGTTGCCCCTTCCCGGTTATACATCCGTATTTCAGCAGTTCCCCTAGAAACCTATGCAGACTCCCCTATAAATGTGTAAACCCCACCATAGCCCAGGGAGCATTCAAAACTAGACGTAATATTATACTGTATTGTATTGTGCTGTTTTACTTATTTACCTATTGAACTATTGAACTAAATACGTAACTCATACTGAAAATGACTACAACAAATTAGGAAGAAAAAGAACTGAGCGTGGGGCTCGAAACTCTAGTCTTCTTATAACTTGTCGTAGTATTCTTGCCAGCCTGGAACTTCTTCCTTCATACCGTGTCTCTTTCTAGCAGCTAAGACAATTTCACCAGCCTTGGTGGTTGGGTCTAATGATCGGTAGCTAAAGTGGCCCAATGGTCGAAAACCATTTGTGGGAAAGCTTGACCACCGGTAGCTTGTCTTAGTTCACCAGTGAAACCGAAGGATTCGTTGACTGGTAAGTAAGCCTTGACGGTAAATAATGGAGTACCTGGTCTTTGTTCTTCAGAGACGACTTGACCTCTCTTCTTGTTTAAGACGGAGTAAATACCACCGACAGCTTGTTCTGGACATTGAATTTCGACTAAGAAAACTGGTTCTTGGATCTTTGGTTCAGCTAGTAAGAAACCGGCGTAGGTAGCTCTTCTCATGGTTGGGATGATTTGACCACCACCTCTGTGAATAGCATCAGCATGTAAAGTAACATCTAAGATGTTGACTCTGACGGATCTCATTTGTTCACCGAAGATTGGACCTTCCTTGGTAGCCCATTGGAAAGCAGCAACGACGGAGTCCTTGATTTCGTTCAAGTATTGGACGGCCTTGGTTTGGTCAATGACCAAATTTGGACCGTTACCGTCTGGACCGAAACACCAGATCTTTCTGGCGTCGGTGACATCCCAACCGAAGTCATCAGCCATAACTCTAGCTCTGGCCTTGAAATCGTCTCTTGGGTTGATGGTACCAGCTTCAATAGCTAGAGAGACTTCTTCGTCCATTGGTTCAGCCTTTAGGTAGATTCTGTTATGCTTGTTTGGAGACTTGGATAAAGCGGATTG
>PPOD03000257.1:12526-31819 GCA_003708425.3 Jamesozyma rosinii
TGGGAGGGGGGGGGGGGGGTTTTTTCTCCCCCCCTTTCGTGGGCCCATGGGGCCCCCACTATCTAGTAAGCAGGTGCTGCGTGTACATACGCATTACGTAACCTGTGCAATTCTATACATATGAAGTAATAAATATACATGTGTATTTAGTATAATAGGTATGTGGCATGGTGTGTCCGGACAACACTATGTTATATCCGTGCACTATGCTATATCCGTGCACTATGCTATACCCGTGAGCACGGCACCGAACTTCGCAGGATGCAGCAGCGGCTCTTGTTATGTTATACCTCTTTCCTCTTTCCTCTTTCCTCTTTGAACATTCACGGTTCATCCCTCTCTCAAGAAAGCGGGATGCAACGAGGCAAGCTCATTGGCCCCGCAAGGGTGACAAGCAGTTTCCGTGGCAACAGGCCGTGCAGCGGACCACAAACCCGAGCCGGCTTTTTTTTTCTCGTCCTGTGCCCCCCAAGCGCGGCGATCGTTGCGCCCGAGACCGTGAACGCACCAATGAAACGCGCCGCTTTGCAAACATGGGGGAACGCTGTCGATCACTACTCCGACCACGGAGCGCAGCGCAGAGTCCTATCCCCGCACTTTTGCGTCGCCGCGTGTGTTCTGCGCTGCGGTGGAGGGGTGTACCGCGCTTGCTTGACAGGTGCAACACTCTCGGGACGAGTCCGCTGCTGCTGCTGCTGCTGCTGCTGCAAGGAGCCGGGGAAATCCGGGGAAGCAGCACTCGGAATAAAGGATGGCGCCCCTCCCCTCTACTCCCGATTCCGGTTAGAAGCCACGGATATAACAAACAGGACACTTACCCCAGACGGACGGCCCTTGGGGTTTATTTCTTTACCTCCCGTGTTACTGCTTGGTTGTGTGGCCCTGCTGCGCTCCCGTCTGTGCATCCCTGGCTGTGAGCCCCTCCCGAAACAGACACCCAGCTGTGCCATCCGCGGCCGCCCGCTTGACGCTTGACTGTGTTATATGACGTTGCCTCCCCCCCGCTGTATTACTTTGCTGTATTACTTCGCTGTGCGGCCTCACTGTGCTGCCTCACTCTTGGGCCGCTGCGGGACCGTTCGTTCTCCCTCCCGCTCTGATTTGCATCTGCACTGTACTTTCCTGGGAGCCTTGCAAAAACCCCTCCTTTCATCATATCATGGGGAGACTGTCGGGAAATATAAGATATATAAAAGCTAGATCTTTTGTCTTTATTGAGTAAGCAACAACAGGTATTCTATTCTTCTATTTCGAGATCTTATTTATATTGTTACTATAAATATATACATACAGACAAGCACACACACTCATACATATACACACACTCCCAGCACCACAAATGACTGGAGTACTAGATAACAGAAAAACCTCCGCTCAACCGGGCGTACCATTGGAGCAAGTCCGCTCCAGCGGAAGCAACACCGGCCCTCAGCGCGTCCACAAGGTCTACGAGGAACCTCCTTACATGCTCAAGACCCTCTCGAACGCAATGACTGTCGCTCCAGACCAACAACAGCAACAGCAACAGCAACAGCAACAACAGGCCAATGACGACATGATCCCTCCTTCCGACCCAAGATCTCCACTGTACGCTGAGGTTCCTATCCCAAAGTACGTCAGTGCTCCGGGTTCCACAGGAGACGCCTCCGAAAGGAAAAAGTCCATCACCGTCAAGGCTGATGCTAGCTTGTTCCACGAAAAGAACTTCGTCAAGGAATACCCTACAGATATCCTAGTCGACAGATTCCAAAAGTGGGCAAAGATCCTAAAGAGCCTCATCGCTTACTTCCGCGAAGTAGCTCACGTCCAGGAACAGCTAGGAAGACTGAACACTAGACTCAAGGACTCAGTCAAGTTCCCATTCCTAACAGACCTCCAAGAAGGTTCAAACTCCATCTACGACCCACTGCTAAGCAAACAGGCTACACAAAGAGAACAGATCGGTACCCTGGCAGAACAGAAGAATGCTCCAACACAGCCAGAAAAACCTTCCGTCGAACAGGAACACTCCAATGAAGAAGCTTTGAACGGCTCAGCCTTCTCAGGCTTCATGAAGTTCGGCTCGGGCTCCGTCCAGGATATCCAGGTCATCCTAAAGAAGTACCACGCCTCAATCTCCCTACAGGGGTTCAAGATCTCAAAGGAATTGATCGACACTGTCATCCCTCAACTAGAATCCCTAAGAAAGAAGCTAAACGCAAAGTCCAAGGAGATCAAGGAGCTACACGGCGACTTCAAGACCGACCTGGCTGACCACCTCGCCTTGACCAAGAAGTTGATGAACGAATACACCGCCGCAGTCAAGAACAACGGCTCAGACGAGATCACCATCCCAACAAGAGACCCATTCTTGATCAAGTTGCAACTAGACCTGCAGATCAAGCGTCAACTGTTCGAGGAAAACTACCTAAAGGAAGCATTTATCAACCTGCAGACCTCCGGTCTACAACTAGAAAAGATCGTCTACACAGAGATCCAAAAGACCCTACAACACTACTGCTCCCTTATCGACTCAGAGGCCCGTCTAATGATCAAGAACCTATGCCACGAAATGAAACAAGGTATCCTATCACAGACACCTGCCTTCGAATGGGACCACTTCGTAGAGTTCCACCCAACATGCTTGCTCAACTGGAAGTCCACTGACATGATCCCAACAGAGAGAAAGTCCTCAGAAATGGTCTACCCACAGATCAAGTCCCCATTGGCAAAGTGTGTCAGATACGGCTACCTGATGGAAAAGAAGGGCGGCCACAAGACCCCAAAGAAGGGATACTTCCTCCTAACCTCCAGTTACTTGCACCACTTCGAAAACAGTGACTTCTTCTTCAAGTCTAAGATGGTCCACTCTACTTCCATCGGCAACCAACACTTGTACGTCCTACCAAAGACAAGTATCCCACTGAACGAGTGTGAGTTCGTCGGAAACTCAGAGGACGACTTCGTCATCAAGACAAAGAAGTTCTACGTCAACAACGGCGCAGCTAACGCCATGGCAAACGTCCAATCTGCCCAACCTTCCTCTCCAAAGTCTCCAAAGTCCTCCCACATCAAGGGCGTCGCAAAATTCTTGAAGGGGCAAAGCTCAAAGCCAGCTGAACCACTACCACCGGTCATGATTCCAAGAAGAAACTCCCTGGTAGAAGAGACCCACTCAGAACCAGTCACCTTCACCTTCTCCATGATCACCTCCAAGCCATCGCAAGATGACATCAAGATCTTCAAGAAGTGGACTCATGACGTCAAGCACTTGATCAAGCACGACACAACATCCTCCAGAGGTATGTACATCGCAGAGAAGATCGTCAGAACAAGAGCAATGAACTCAAGAAAGGACAGTGCCTTCGGTGACACCCTAGACGGCAACGAAATGGCTCTGATCAACGGGAAGATCGAGAGCGCAGCAAAGCCTTTCGACTCGTTCGCTCTGAACACCGTCGAAGAAAACCCTCTCCAGAAGGTATCCACAGCTGGCTCTGTCGGTCCACTGGACACCCACCAGAAGCAGGGCGAAAAGAGAATCCCAATCTCCTCTTCCAACAACGGCTCTCCTAACGCATCAACCTCTCCACTAGGCACTGCCAACCAGAACGGATACTTCGATGTCCCAATGAGCAAACAGAACACCGCCTACACTGCCTCCTCCACCATCTCAAGTCTCCCAATGAAGACAAACAACTCCTCGGGAATGCCAAGCGACGGTGAAACAACAATCACCCACTCCGTCGTCAAGCACGCTGGCAGACGTAAGAGTACCCTCGGATCCCTCGGCCTCACAAAGACCAGAAGCGACAGCAAGGGACAGATCCTTACAGAGACAGGCGAGGTAAAGGACATCAAACTAACAAGCTCCATTTATTAAATATATTCTAGTTACTTGATTTATATCAAGCCAGTTTCCCATTGTACATAAAAATATATAAATATATAAAAAACAACCGATTTTTCGGGTAATGTTATGTTTTTTTTACTAAACCCATCTGTTCTCTTTTGTACTAGGATTTCTAACAACAACGGCCTTCTTAAGTCATACACAGCATTATCCATCGAGAAGAGAACAGCATTTGTTGACATCAAGGATCAACAAAATGGCCATCCGAAACACCGCCCTCAAGAACCTGCGCATTCTCAATCCTGCTGCCAAGAAACTCAGAACTCCCCCACAGAGGACATCCCCATTGTTCACCAACTTTGAAAAATGGGCAGGCAAGAAGCAAAAGCTGTACTTCAGGGACACTAAAGACCTGGACACCCTCGCGAAACACACCATCCCACTCGCAAATAATCTGTTCGCCAGGGTCCTCTCATCGCCCACACGGCTCGAACGCCTGAGCAGGCTCAAGTTACCAAAGGACCTGATGATTCAGGTAAAGACAGGCCTGGAGAACACAGTTACACCAGAGGCATCGGCTGTGCATTCAAAGAATGGCAAAAATTCGTACATCATCAACTCAAAGCAGTTCCTCGAGCAGAAACTGAAATCGGCAATATCCATATTACCGTTGCATCTGGTGAATTCAGGCATGCTGAAAACAACAGCGAGTGCCAGCACGTTCAGCACAAAGGAACTGGTGGAAAACTACTTGCAAGAGTCTGCAACTATTATACGGGATGAAATATCCAAACTATCCAGGGAGTCACGTAGAACACCAAAACACATGGATGTTTGTATAGAATATGACAGTACGAACGCGAGACCGATGGAGCTAAGATCTACTGAAATAGATGGCAAAGAAGTAACAGTGGTAGTTTTAAACTTTGGGGCTCTGAAGGACACTAAGTGGGAGGAGCTCATAAAACCATTTGGGAAAGAAGGGATACTCTTGGATTTGGACACAGACGAAAAGCTGATCATTCTGGCTTATAGATTAATGGTGTTCCTAGCATAAGCGCAACAGCAGGACAATAACAACAAAACTATCAAAGACATATAGACTATCCAGGCCACGTGACCGTACAAGAAGCATGGCAGCATATTTCCGTTACTGTACCGTTAACTCATCGCCAAAAGGATTATCACCCGGATACGACAAGCACGCCATGCATCTATGCTCTGCACAAAAGACAGCAATGTACTGTTCGACCCGCCCCCTGCCCCATTCGACCATGACTTACAAACCTAAAAATATGTATTATATAATCAAATCTTGCGTATTACTTCTGCATATCTGCGGGATCCGTCTGTACAACCGAACGAATTTTGTTCCGCGTAATATTAATTTTCGCTTGTATTTTGGTTTTTTATGGAGCGGCCGTTACCGGATTTTATCATCTGAATAAACTTTAATAATTGCTTAGGAAACATTGCCAACTCTCGGTGTTTACCACTAGGAATGCTAACCCTTTATAACAACCAATCGTTAACTATCCTATGCAGCATAAGTAAACTATACCTACAATAATCAACTTTGAAACTTTACTAAAATAGCACTCAATCGCATTTCACTCAAAGATACAGGATTATATAGACACAGTCATCTCCGCATATTTGCAGTACAATACAATAACACAATACCAACAGTCTCCAAATAGACAATATACATTGACTTTTCATATTCCATATACCAAAACTACCATATGTCTATGTTAGAAACACTATGGCTGAGACTGTTTCAGTCATTCAAAATAATAGTAATTCTCCTGGTTGGCTCCTATTTCTTCCAGAAACTGCTGAATATTATCATCGCATGGTTCATAGCAGTACGAGGAACCTCTATTAAGAGGTTCACTTTTGGTTATGTATTGGGAACAACGATATACAGAATCCATGTGATAACTCCAACAATGGACCTGCGGATAAGAAGACTCACCCTGAAACTTGGCTGGAAACCCTCCATAAATTTCCACGATATTAGCCTAGTATTTACAAAGAGTAAAACAGCAAAGCACTCCATAAAGAAGTCTGCACAAACAACTAGTAATAATAATTACTTCGATACAGCAAACGAAACCTTCACCTTCTCGGTGCAGAAAAGATTCTTAGTCATACTGAAATGGATCTTTTCGCTTAATACATATATCAGAACATCCCATATAACATTGGCGAATGGTTTCACCATAAATACCAACCTTTGTACAATGGCGATCCTCCACAAGCATCAGAAGAATGTAGTAGGCGAAGTTTTCTTGCACGGCCTTTCAAATCCCAAGACGAAAGAGGTCGTCAACTATGTTGGCTTTCGTATCAATTTCGAAGTCTCCAGAGAAAACCCAACAAATGAAAAGGATGCTAGGATTACCCTAAAGGGATGGCACTCATCTCTAAAAATTGGTGATGCCCATGTCCATTCGCATGAGCACCTGAAAACCCTAACGAACAAGGCACATTCAACAAAGAACCACGAAACCCTCGATGAGTCAAACAACGTTACATTATATCAGCATATACAAAATATTGTGAAAACATTCAAATACCCATTAAGAACTTTAAATGTGTTAGATATAAAGGTTGAAAATTTAAGAATCTCGTACAAAGATGCAGCAACGGTCACAATTTCAAGCACACAAATTTATCTGGAGGCAGTTAATATCATAAACAATGCCCCAATATTAGAAACCCTCCCACCTTCAAGAAATCAATGGGGAAATTATGAACTATCCATTTCAGCCAATGCAGTTATAGTACGGGTCAATGATATTTCAACCGTAAGAATACCGCTCATTAATCTAATAATAACGTCGGATCTAATATTACATTTCGCTGAAGATGTCCCAGTTAATGAAACAAGTGTATCTTTTACTACGAATATTATAAACCCAACGATATTTTCTACCATAAATGAAGTAACAAAGGGTCTAGAGCTACTTGCTATGCATAAAGCAAAGAGTGCAACTGCTGGAACTCCAAAGGCACAGCATGAGAAGAGTCCATCATCAGACTCTATAGATTTGTTTTCATTCGATCTAAATAAGCTTCCAAATCTAAGTTCGGAAACATCATTTTCCAACTTTTCGTGCACCTTCCAACTCTCCGATAACGAGAATATCACATTCAATCTATTTGATATTAAATCTCTTCTAGGCCGTAGAAGGAAAGCACATATTGAGATTAAAGAATTAGTTCCTATAAAACAAGCAAAGAATATATTTGGTTCGACAACCCCTAATATCTTCACTACGAACTATATTAAAATTATTGGTACTGAGTTAGCCTACCTGAAGCTTCCAGATAAAGATAATGGTACAAGCATGCCAGTATGTGTGCCAATTTGGGGGTTCGAAAGAATAGACACAACCTTCGACGAAGTCTCAACTAAAAAAGTAAGCATTCACTGCACAGTAAGACATTCGCATCTTACCCTGGATGATCTTGAAGTCCTAGACAGGTTAAGTACATCCATTGCTACTGTGTACAATTCGATAATGCCACTTCTGAATTCGGAAGATGTACTCCAAGAAGAACCTGTAAATGAAAACAACAGTGAATCATCCAGTAGTGCACCTTTGAAAAAGCTTGACTGGTCTTTAAAAATGAGGTTAAAGGACGTATCCAGTTCTCTAGTTTTAGCTAACTACTTACCAGAGAATCTCGATCCAGTTGTCCTGGATGGGCTAAACTTGAGCAATATTTATCGTGGTATGAGAATGTCTGTTAAGGAATCAAATGTTTTATTGACTCCAAAGGAGAAATCCTTTGAGATTTTAGAGGCAACAATGTGTCGTATCATGGATAATAATCTACGTGAAAGTGCTTCTCAAATAATTTTACATCTCAGCAACTTGAGTCTAGGTATAAGTGAAGTAGGTAAGATTAATCTTTCCCTGCCTTGTATTCGTATGAAATTGGATGTTAATCTAATATGGTTGGGCTTTTACATGAAAAGTGTAATGCACAGATATCTACCAAAATTCAACATGTCGAAGGAAAAGAATAAGTCCACCAACAGTCATGAGGAGACGAATAAACCTAAACAAATACCACAAATTATGGATAATTTAACGGTCAATATAGGAAAAATCGTTGTTGAAACTATATTGCCACATGATATTCCTCTGCTGTTTGTCGTTAATAATACGCAGTACTCGGGGTCAGATAATATTTTATGCATTGACTCAATCAATTTGTTAGTCAAGTCTGTTTATGTCAATGGTTCACCTGTTTATGTGATTTTGGTGAGTCTTCATGACTTTAGACTGAATATTAAAGATGTTATAGTATCAAAAGTGATTCCTATTGACACGTCTACAATCCATTTACACACAGAATATCATTTCAAGTTCTATATGGTTTCCGATAACATTGTCACAATGTATAAATCATTCAAACAGATCAGGGCTGCTTTTGCTGATCTAAGCAAGTTTAATCGTGTTTATCCTTCTCAACAACACCAGTCTAAATTTCCAGACCTAAGGATAGTCTCTAAGAAGCTTTTAGTGGATGTTGAAGAAGATCCGTTCGAACAAGAGCTTGGCTTGATTTTGAAGGTTGGTGTATTGGAACAGAGAGAAAGATTAGTAAAAGAAAGAGAGCTGTCTGAATTACTTGAGCAAATGAAAGCAAGCCAAGAAGATGGCCACACTAATGGTGTTAATTATTCTCATCATTTTGAAAGACAAGCAAAACAAAAGTTAAATGAAAGCTTTTCGACATCTTGGATTGCAAGGATTAGAAAGGCGAAATTTGTATTTCATGGGATGCCATATCTTGTTGAAAAGAGCAGTATTATGGGATTTGAATATGTCTTCTTTTCAAGGCAAATTACAAGGACAGTAGCAAACTTAGTTGTGGAAAACCTAGATATGCACCTTCATCCTCCCTCTTTTCCATTGGATAAGTATCATGATTTCTTATTTGATTATGGTAAAGGTGTTCCAAGGGATACATGTTTTACCTTGCTTATAATGTTTGGAATTGATATTAAGACAGACTTATGGGAACTGAGATTAAGAGATTATCCAATTCCACTTATATCGATTCCTAACACTAGTACTACTGGTGATATGATTTTTGCAGAAAAAATGCCTAATGCCTTCGGAGAACATACGGTTTATGTTCCATTTGTCCAATCTGCGGATATTAATGAATATACAAAATGCAACTCGATATATGGTTCCAATATTGTTCGTACCATGAATTCTCTTAAAATATACTTCAATATCAACACTAAAGTTGACTCGAGCACTCCGGCATATATTACATGGGGGAAATCTTTACAACCAGGTTTTGAATCATTCATGTTATGGTTCGACTTTTTAACCAAGCCAAAACTAGATCCTTCCCAGAAAGTTGGGTTTTGGGATAAATTCAGATATTTACTCCATGGTAAATGGATATATGACTTTTCTGAAGAGAGTCAATTGAATTTAAATATCAAAGGTGCCCATGATCCATATAGAGTATTAGATGAAGGTGCTGGTATGACATTCTGTTGGTCTGGTGGGACTGTTTTAAAAATTCACGGCTCCTCAGACCCAACCGAGTTCTTAAAGATTGAATCCAAAAGTTTCCAACTTGCTACACGTGATTTTACAGTTCCGAATAAATTCGAAAAAGTATTCATGAAACTACATGGACAGGTTGTCTGGAAATTAGGTATGCTATTTGAGGTTGGTGATCCTAATACTATAGGTGATACTGAAAGAGTCGCGCCATATACTCCTCACTATGCTGTCAACCTAGTCAATCCTGAAGATGTTAAAGATGATCCAAACCACGATTCATATAAAGGTTTCCGTACAAACTTTATCCACATGTCATTCGGTGTGTATTCTTATGGTAAGGGATCTTCAAATAATTTGTATTTGGCCCCTGTAGGTATGTTACACTTTATGAAATGGTGGAGGTTATTCAATACTTACACATCTGGGCCAATTCGTCAAGGGCCATTATTTTCTGACTTAATTCAAAATAAAACAAAGTTTGGTCGTTCATTGTTTTCTCTTAAATACCAGTTACACTTGGAGCCATTGATAATTTCACATATCTATAGGCACCTTACACCCCAATTTTTGCTGGACGAGAATGTAAAGACTTTATTCACAGGTCTAAAGGGCAGATTAAACTCATTGAAAATTGATTTGCATCAAAAGAAAATTAAATTAACTCATAGAAACGAAAAGTTAAATAGGACCAAACCAGTTTGGAAATTCCGCATGTCTGCAGGTGAAATTGATTGTAGTGAAGTGGACTTAAGAAGTGTATCCGCTACGTTCGACAAAAACACTGTTGATGATGTTTTATCACCTATGTCTAGCAATGGAAACAAGCCTAATTCGCATGAACAACCAATTGATCTTTTGAAGGAATCAGAATGGTATGACTTTAATGATTTCTTGGACCTGGATCAACTGGCTTTAGGTACTAGAATTCCACTTAAATTTGATGCACTTCCTCTGTTATACTCACCTACAATATCTTATTTTAGAAAATTGAACGATGAGGGCTATGCTGTCAGATATCCATTTGGTGATGAACCGTCGCATGACTGTATGATAGGTAAAAATCATCCAGAAAGGACACAAGGTCGGTTAGCTAGAGAAAGAGAAAAAGAGATTGAAGAGCAAATCAGAAGCGTTCATTTTTCATTGGATAGTTTAGAAAGTGTGCCAGGGCATAATAAAGATAATGATAAAAATATCGCTGAACTCCATAAGGAATTGCATGAATTACAACACCGTTTGCATATTATTCACAATATATTAAACGATCTCCGCGTATCTGATATGGTTCCTGCGGTATATGATAATGACTTGACTGAAAGTATACTAGAGAAAGTTGATACTGATCATTCCAACGAAGAAACCGAACATAGCGACCTTGCATTATTGAGAACTAGTACTGTTGAATCATTTGTTTCTATGAGGCGTGCTTCTGTTTTACAAACACAATCGACTTATGATAATAGATTCATCATACATAATATTCAATTGAAGATTGACAGGAAAATAAGAGATCATCTTTTGGAATATGCTTCTAACATCCTAGAACGAAAGACAATACAATATGCTATGACATATAAGTCTGTCAAGATTCTAAAGGAGTTACTGGGTAATGTGTTAACAAATGTTAAAAGTAGACTGCCTGATATAGGAACATTTGATGAGGAACTCGTCTCCAATACGGAATTTATGGAAAACTTTGAGGAGTTGGTAAAAGAGGTTCCTGACGATCATTTTGATGCTGTTGATAGTTACTTGTTCAGATTAGTATTTCCTCAGATTCAAATTCGATCAGATCTAGAGCCAGATACGACAGTAATATTGGCAGCAAGAGATATCGAAGTTGGAATAATTGATATTATCCAGGTGTTAGGTAAAGCTGGACAAATGATGGATCTAGATGTAGATACCATAGTTGAAACTAGAAATTGTGCAGTCGCTAAAGATCTCCAATTGTTTACTTTATTTAAGGAAGACATTTTGACAACAGAGACGAGATTATTTCATAAGAACGGCTACGGCACAGATAGAGGTTCTGATTATTGGCCGCCATGGATCCCACTCGAGATGTGTTTTGACAGTTCACTTTTGGAGCAACATGTTTTCTTAAAAAGAATATCGATGTTCCTAACACTAACAACTCCGAACCCTCTATATTTCAATGATAATAATGTTTTGACTATATCAAAAGAGTCGAAATTTCGTGTTGGGTTTCCTAATCTTGTCATCAGTTCATCATCTGTCCAGTATTGCTCTGTGTATGCTATTGTTCAAGATCTGTTATCCTTCAGTTCTAATTTCGACTCTAAAGTAGAAAAGATGAGTAAGGTATTGCTTGCTGAAGAGGTGAGAAACAACCTGGATATGTTGGATGTATCTGTAGTCACAAATTTGCAAAGAGCGCTTAAGGAGTTATTCTATACCCGTGCATTTTTGAAAGAAAACAAGCCAAATGAGTTTAATAAAATTTCTCAACAATTAGTCTATGAAATACAAATTAGTATATTGAGACTTACTATTTTAACCGCTGCAATCAAGAAAAATTATGATGCAATTGGAAATGACAATAAACGTGTGAAAAAGTTAACATGGCAAATTGGCACTGACGAATTAGTTTGGGAACTATACGATAGTAAGGTGAATCCATTCATTACAATAGGTCTCGGTGCATCAATGTTTACAAGAACTGAAACATCTGATAGTATTAACAGTAATAAGATCAGTATATCTTCTTTGCAATGTTTCAATCAACAAAAGAATTCCGTATTTTCCCAGTTATTGGCACCATATGAGAGTCATTCAAATTATAATACGGATGCACCAATGTTAGAGTTTTTCTGGATTCAAGGCACTCCAATTGGTGGTATATCAAATCTAGAAGAGCTTGTAGTTTCTCTACAGCCTATTATCTTTAAAATGGACCATCTTACAACTGACAAGATAATGGAATATTTATTCCCAAAAGTGGATTTTAATGCTGTTTATCAACCAACAAATGGTATGCAGAGCATTGGATCGCCGAGGTCATCAGGAATTTCGACAGCAAAATCAGACGATTCAACGACTTATGATACATTTTCTTTGCAGGATGCATTAAAGGATGTAGATTCGTGGGATTTGAGTAGCATCCAGACCGGTTCCAAGCCTGTAGTATCTAAGAAGCACAGTAGTCATACCCATTCAAATACAAAAACTGTTGCTGGTTCTATTTTTAACTCAAATGAACAGAATATTGATGAAATGGTTGAAAGATCGGGAACTTACTTCAATGTTAGATATTTTAATATCAAAAAGTCAGTGGTATCTGTCTCTTACAAAGGTACTCATCATTTGTTAACAGATGTTAATAAGTTAACAGTTAAGGTTCCTGATTTAATGTACCACAATAAGGTATGGTCTAGGGATGAAATGTTTTCAGCATTAAAGCATGATATCTTTAAAGTTGTTCTGCAGAATCTAGGAAGTATTATAGGGAATAAATTCATCCCCCATAAAAAAGAGAATAAGAAGAAGATATCGTTGGAAATAAAAAAGATCCTGGAAAGTGAAAAGAAAGAGCTTCATATAAGGCCTAATCTATTTACAGAGAAAAACTCTTCAAGACATACAATATTCCCTTCGAAGGGAATATCAAAAGCAAACGATCATAAAAGCATGGATTCGAATAATAGTGTAGATCCTCTAGATAGTGATAATGGCGGTCCAGATGAGGGAGTCGAGCCTTTCTTCCCAAAGATAAAGAAATAGATACCTTATTTAAGTACACTGTATAAAATATCCTTTGGTAAAGGCTGTATATATATTTCTATTCATCTACACAGATTGTGTATAATAATAATATTTTGTAAGTATTGGCCACCTTTAGTGAAAGTATAATTTTTCATTTCAAGCATGCATAGTATTTCTCTTTCAAAGGATTGTTTTCACAAAATATTCTTAACTTTTATTCAGTCCCTGGAGTTAAAGTAAATTGTCTTACTCAAGAAAGAAAATACGTATGTATAATAATTCTTAACTTCGATTTACCCAATTTTAAAATAATATATATATAACTCCTTTTATTCAGGCGATCAAAGAGAAACATTGCAGTCATCACATAAAAGTAGATGAGATTCTTTTCAGATTTTCAACTTAATGGACTGGAAGTTCTTAGTAATTCTGTCGTCCTTAACGCAAATTGGAGTGTGGAGTCCTGGTTTCACAAAAAGGAATGGTGTCTTTAATAAAAACTGAATGTATTAGTGTTTAATTATGCATTTCATAACAAATCGTATACTGATTCATGTCTTGTAATTATTTATTTCTACCTAGGGTGATCAATTCAATTAATCGTCTACTGATCTCTGTTGACGGCTGTTATCGTAGGTCTAGAGTGGTACTTTGGTGTACCCAATAACTCTATCAGAAGAATGCCGTTAAAAGGATGATGTTTAGTGAGGTTTGTTCCATGACCTAAAAGATATGTGGAGCTTCAGATACATGTTTGTCCAATATAGAGAATTTGCAGTCCCATGTGCAGGTATGTCATAAATAGTACTGGAGTTATACTGTATTTTCAATACTCTATAAGTGCAAAGCTTTTGTTCCTTTGAACATTTAACAATGAGGAGTTAAATATCTAGATATTTAAAGATCATTTAGGTCCTCCAAGAGGTCTTGCGTCTGCCTGAGAATCTAACTCTAATGTATAACAGCTATAAAATATATAGAAAGTAATATAAAATATGCTGAGTGTGAAGTGGAAAATATTTCTCCATTTATATTCAAACGTCTGTGGCATGTACGCATGATCTATATTAATAATACATTGAACTCATAGGAATATACACTATAATCGACTTGCGGACTGATAGATATTCCGTTCCAACAAAAGATAGGTGAGTTAAAGTTAATATAATATCAATTTCCTGGTTTTATTATCAAAGTCCATCACATAACTACTTAAATACTAGCTCCTAAGACCCTTAAAACTGCCTATTTGCAAATTTTTCTTATTATGAATACCTTATCAACTGAGAGACCCAATTTTTCACACTTTATTGAGATTTTGGTACTCTGGCCGAGTGGTCTAAGGCGTCAGGTTAAGGTCCTGGTCTCTTCGGAGGCGCGGGTTCGAACCCCGCGGGTATCAATTTTTTTTAATTAATGAAATCAATTCTTTCCCGAAATCGATGAATTTGATGTATTTCGGCATCTCTTTGGCTTCAAATACTCAGTCTTTGCTATGTCCATCAATGAAATTTTTCATTATCTTCAAGCAAGCCAATACAATTATACTATTATTCCAGGCAATACAAGGTATCCATTATATCAAGAACATGTCTTTAGAAGCTATCAAGTTTGATAAATCTAACAAGAAAGAATTGTCTGTAAAGGTTTTGGATCAACTTTTACTTCCTTACACTACCAAGTATATTCCAATTTATTGTATCGATGATGGTTACTCCGTTATAAAGAATATGCAAGTAAGAGGTGCTCCAGCAATTGCTATGGTTGGGGCTCTATCTATCTTGTTGGAAACCCAATTGTTGCAGTCTGAACAGTTTTTGAAGAGTCAATGGTACTATGACTCTTCGCAATATGAGTCTGTTAAAGAAAGATTAGCCGAAAGAATAAACTTTCTGCTTGGGAGCAGACCAACAGCTGTTAACTTAGCTAATTCATTGACGGACATTTCAAGCATTTTGGAAGCTTCCGAAAATATCGACTCCTTGAACAATGATCTTTTCAGTTACACCTGCAAGTTGCTAGAGGAAGATTTGGCAAACAACATCAAAATGGGTGATAATGGGGCCGCATATCTCTTGAATTCATTAAAAGAAGAAGGCTTTCATGATGACTTTGCGGTCCTGACCATTTGTAATACTGGATCGTTAGCCACATCCGGTTATGGTACAGCTCTAGGGGTTATCCGTTCCTTATGGAAGGATTCACAAAATAAATCGCATCAGCCTGAGGTTGAAAAGAGAAGCAAGGGTTTAAGAGATACAGAGGCCAAATTAACACATGTATTCCCATTAGAAACAAGGCCATATAACCAAGGTTCGCGTTTAACAGCTTATGAGTTAGTTCATGATGAAATTCCAGCAACACTAATACCAGACAGTTCTATTGCTTATAAAATTAAGACAAGTCCTATCCCGATAAAAGCAGCATTCGTCGGTGCAGACAGGATTGTTCGCAATGGTGATACAGCAAATAAAATAGGTACATTTCAATTGGCCATCATCTGTAAGCAATTTGGTATTAAATTTTTTGTTGTGGCACCAAATACAACGATTGATAGCAAAACTGCTACTGGTGATAGTATTGTTGTGGAGGAAAGGAAGGCTGAGGAGTTTAAGCTAGTAACAGGCACATTAATAAACGCCGAATTGGGTACACCAGTCGTCGATGAAGACGGTACACCAGTTTCTGCACAGGTAGGCATTGCGCCACAACAAATAAATGTTTGGAACCCCTCTTTTGATATTACAGAGTATGAATATATTGATGGGATCATTACTGAAGAAGGGGTTTTTGTCAAGAACGCGGAAGGTAAGTTTGAATTAGACCCCCTCTTTTAAACTTTAATTGTCGCTCTAGACTATGTGCATATGTTTGTAGGTTCGGATTTCGATTATCCAATTATCTGTGTTTATATATGTAGATAGAAAGTATTCGGAGTACCCATGCAGGGTCCTATTGCACTAAGAATTAGTGCCAACAATAGAATGTCAACAAAGTCTTCGAATAAGGGATGAGAATCCTACTGGATATTTCCAAAAAATATCTTTGATCTTACTTGCAAATAACCTTATACGTCTGAGGGGAGGTGGGTGTAAGTAATATACAAAACCCTACAGTATTAGAGCAGCCTTGTTGGTGTCTTGTTTGTTTACATTTTTGATGTTTTGATCTGAGAATTCTCCATGCGTTCCGAAAATCACGTCTAACGACTAGCAATTCCCTTCACTTGTTTGTTTTTGTTTCGGGCCAAGATGTTTCCTGATCTGGAATAACGTAAATAAACATCCGAAAATGGAAACAGATCAACAGTTAGATTCCTAATCTGTTCGCATATTTGTGCGGCGTTTTTGTGGACGATATCATATAGTACGGTCTGTACATGTAATCTCGAAGATCAAATAACAACGATTCTCAAGCGGTTTCGTTCAGAAGCAAAACTCACAGAGTATTTCGTTGATCAGTAGCGGGATGGAATAGCCAGATATGGGAAAATGGCAACAAAGAAGTTTTGTTTTCATCTTTGTCTGTTTTACATTTGGAAACTGAAACTCCAACTGTTTCTTCGGTTCCAAATACTTTATTGTAAATACCTCTCTGCAACACACAAACCTTCCTATCCTAGGCTGTTCTCCGGCACAAGTTTATTTACAACCTGGCAACTGCACAACTCGACCTATACGTTGACACAGCTGTTTCTCCATTTTCAGTAGTGAATACATCGGAAAACAACAACCTCAAAGAAAGTAATCCGGTTACATTTCTTTTTAATATTCTACTTTGGGAGTTTTGTTTTCAATTCTCTGAAGGATCCATATTGCGAACTCGACACTTTAAGTTTCATAATAACTCGGGGGTCCTATTGATTTTAATAAAAGAAACACTACAAATATATATTGTTAGACCTTTTAACTTATTCGGTTTGCTTTATTATTTCTCTTTCGAAGAACCCAAAACACCAGGAGTCAGAATCCATTTCTTTTCCAATACAATCTATTTTATTCAATTCTTAGTTTGGTCAGTATACATATCAAGTACACTGTAAAACTCCAAACACATTTTTTTATTTTCATTTAACTCAGTTACTACCAGTTCTTTGAACCATTCAATCCTTTCCAAATTCAATCAGTGGAACCTTCTAATTATTTCATACTCGGTTTAGAAATACATTAGCACCCTCCTCATACACATTGATAAATTCAGTCTTTTTAATTCATATCTGCATATTGTTTGAGAAATACGTCTCTGTATCTATTCATTGAAACCCAATTATCCATTTCCCCATTAATAATTAATTTTACCATACATATTCCCAATTCATCAACTATGCCAATATCAGAAAACGAAGAGAGTATCACAGATACCTCTGTAAGACTTTCGAGGAACGTACAAAGACTAGCATTAAACAATGTTACAAACACAATTCTAGCACAAGAGAATTCTCTGCAGAACTCTAATCTAAGGAACATGAAATCTTCCTTAGTGGTTGCCAAAAATGAAGGAAGTAGAATACCTCAAATAAACAAGGAATCCTTATCTCGTTCAAATATAACAAAAGAATCAAACGATAGACCCTTGAGGCCTATGACCTCTAGCACGCACCCAAAACAAATCAATGCACAACTACCATCTGAAAATCAGCCAGAATTAACAAAACACAACAAATCAAATTTAGAAGACAAAGAAAATCAAGATCCATATCAGGTTTCTAGCAAAGCATTACCATCCATTGAGGAAGAACAAGAAACCCATTCTATTGAAGAAGACCAAAGAGACTTACAACAGCTGTCTAGCTTGGATACAAGAGGTGTTATAGAGGAAAGTACAACTGACTCGGACAAGAGCAACGACGTTGGGAAAAAGAGACCAATATCGACTGCTGTCGAACAAGAGGCTCCAAAAAAATTCAAAGTTTGTGACGAGAATGGAAAAGAAGAATACGAATGGGAAGATTTGGACGCAGAAGACGTCAATGATCCATTCATGGTGAGCGAATATGTCACAGATGTCTTCGACTACTTACATCATTTAGAAGTTGTCACATTACCAAGAAAAGAAGATCTTTATAAGCACAGAAATATCAGACAAAATAGAGATATTTTGGTGAACTGGCTAGTTAAGATCCATAATAAATTTGGTCTATTACCTGAAACGTTATACCTTGCGATAAATATTATGGATCGTTTCCTTTGTAAGGAACTAGTTCAATTGGACAAACTTCAACTGGTTGGAACATCGTGCTTGTTCATTGCATCCAAATATGAAGAAGTTTATTCACCAAGTATAAAACATTTTGCATCTGAAACTGATGGTGCTTGCACAGAAGAAGAAATTAAGGAAGGTGAGAAGTTTATCTTAAAGACACTAGCATTTACATTGAATTATCCAAACCCTATGAATTTCCTGAGAAGAATTTCAAAAGCTGATGATTACGACATACAATCGCGAACGCTTGCAAAGTTTCTCTTGGAGATTTCATTAGTGGACTTTAGATTTATTGGTATATTACCTTCTTTGTGTGCTGCTGCTGCGATGTTTCTATCTAGAAAGATGTTAGGTAAAGGTAAATGGGATGGTAATCTGATCCATTACTGTGGTGGTTATAATAAAGATCAATTGGCCCCAGTTTGTCATATGATTATGGATTACTTAGTAAGCCCAGTTGTTCACGACGAATTCCATAGAAAATACCAATCCAGAAGATTTATGAAAGCCTCTATTATTTCTGTCCAATGGGCTCTAAAAGTTAGAAAGAATGATTATGACATAATGACATTGCATGAATAAGCCCCTAGGATGGCAAATATTCCACTTAGTCTATGATCATTCATAAATAATATAACAATTCAAACAATATTCCCCCCAAATATTTTTAATAATATACTCAGAACATACCCAAATATTGCCTGGTTTGACAATCATTTACCTATTTCAATCCTTAGATGATCCTCTTTACTGGCAAAACAAAAGGATCAACTTACATTATAAGAAAAAACTAAAAATTACTGTTCAATTACTGAACTACCACTACTTTCATTTCTCCTTCACTTCGAATTTTTAATTCATAAATTAATATTTTCTATTTTTAATAATTACATATTTTTTAATTGCTTATTTCATTAATTCATTAAGTGCACACTTCTTTTGTTTTGTCTTTTGTTTACTGGAAATTTTATGTTTTTGTTTATA